>WEKY01021692.1:137979-184426 GCA_013390045.1 Picathartes gymnocephalus
GATTTCGTGTCTTTGATGATGTATCATACCTATCGCTTGCAACATTTATTAGGAGGGAAGTTCAGATCCATGTTTTCACTTTTGGTTTTTTGGGAGTGGAAGGCATACTTGGAGAGATTTGGTAACAAAACAAATCTATACAATGTGTCATCTATCAAAATATCTTGTCTCTAATGGTCAGCTGTAGCAGTTGATGGAGACAGGACAAGCATACTGTGAACTTTCTTTTCACTAATTATCCCAAATTTCAATAGTCAAAATTTAGGAGGCTTTCTTTTCATACTTTCAAGGTGACAAAACAGTTGCTAAGGGTCAGAAGGGAATACATCCTGAAAACTTGAAAGAAAATAGGTTTTCCCCTAGGCAACATCAACTGCTTCTCAACATTTCTAACTTTTCAACATCTGGGAATAAACAATCCTGGAGACTAGTGTTATTCTAGCATTAATGTGTTGTTGCAATATCTAATGCCTTTTAAAAATAGTTCATTTCTTTAATTCTTTTCCAAAAATGATAAATAGACAATATTTGTTAAGTTTCAGAGAAATTGGAATGAGATATGTTTTCCAGTTTCACTGCTGTATTATCAGGGCTGTAAGTTTGTCTGCATTATGCTATTTTCAGTTGATAAATCATGTTTTCTTTCTCTTATTATATACAGACCCATATATAGCACATGGTGACTTTTCCCACTCATATGTAACTAATTTCTTCCATACAAATGTAAATTTTAAGGTATCTTTCAAAATCAGGCAGAATGAACATGCATTAACCAGTAAGTTAATGCACAAAGACAACTGGCTTTTTCTTTCTTTTCCTTTAATTTCCTGCCAGCTTTATATGTGTTCAAAGCTCAAGGCAAGGAGTTAAAAACAGCCACTGAGGTCAACAGGTAATTTTTAGTAGTAGGCAAAGGTAAACTTGTCTGTTTTGAAGGGAATGCTTTCTATAAAGACACCAAGAGGGCCTCCAGCTTGCTCTCAGAGCAGATTATTACCAGATAGCAGATAAATACTCTTGAAGAAGCTGCATTTCACAGAGTTGTTTCACCCTTCTTCAGCTGTGCTGTCAATGATGTTTCAGGTGGATTTGAAAGACGGCTGAGTGGTTGTTCACCTCTGCTTGCCCTCTTCATACCCTGGCCTCTGGGTGCTTGGGAGGGAGAGCTGTGCTAAATTATCCTTCTTCCATGAAGCGATTGTTGTGCTTTTCCTATTCCTAACTTGCTTTTGGGCAACATTCAGGTATGACCCCAGTGAAGATAGGGCTCATTCCCAGGAGGGAACATCCTCCTGCTCTTCTCACCTTAAAGCCCTCTTGCTCCTTATTTTTGAGAATGCCACCAAAGTTTTTACCTATCCCTGCTGGTATCTGCAATAACCTGTGCTTGTATCAGCAATAGTGTGACCAGCAGGATTGGGTCAGTGATCCCCCCGCTGTGCTCAGCACTAGTGAGGCTGTACCTCAAATCCTGAGTTCAGTTTTGGGTCCTTCATGACAAGAACAACATTGAGGTGCTGGAGTGTGTCCAGAGAAGGGCTGGCGAAGCTGGTGAAGGGTCTGCATCACAAGTCCTGTGAGGAGCAGCTGGGAGAGCTGGGGGTGTTTAGCCTGGACAAGAGGATGCTCAGGGGAGACCTTATCACTTCCTACAACTACCAGGCAGGGAGGGGGGACATGGTCTCTTCTCCCAACTAACAAGTAATAGGAAGAAGGGAAATGGCCTCAGATTGCACCAGGTGAGGTTTAGATTGAATGTTAGGAAAAAGTTCTTCATGGAGAGGGTTGTCAAGCATTAGAACAGGCTGCCCAGGGAAGTGGTGGGGTCACCGTTTCTGGAGATATTAAAAGATGTGTAGATGCAGCACTTGGGGACATGGTTTAGTTGTGAACTTGGAAGTGCTGTGTTAACAGTTGGACTTGATGACTGTAAAGGTCTTTTACAACCTAAAAACCCCTGTGGCTCTATGATTCTGTGATTCTGTATCATTTTTATTTGTACTTTCATGATGCACCACTGACCTATACAGTCATATAGTTACTGTTTACTTTTTGTTAATGGAGTTACAAGATGGAGGGAAATTACAAAGGTTTTTCATCCTGACAAAAGTTCCTAAAGTGCAAGTTCATAGCCTTTATCTGAAGATCACCCTTCTCCTTCAGATTTTTGGTCAAGAAGTCTAATCTGAAGTCTGTTTTTCAGTGCATATACATAAGATTTTGTATATGAGTAATTTTCATATTAGTATTTGACAAGTAAGGATACAAATCCCAATTTAATAAAAATAATATCCTTTATAAATTTAAATGTAAAAATGCCATTTAGTTTCTGAAAATCAGATATAGTCATGGTCACTGTAGAAAGGTAAAGACAGACGTTTAATAAGTAGCATTGTGTAAGACAATGAGAAGAATATTTACATAATATTGATGGAATAAAACAGAGTTACCATATACAAAATCAAAAGAAAAAGATTTCTGTGAGCGAAGTATCTGGCATCTTGTTCTTTTCAGTGGCATACTTACCTAAATCTCCCCTTGTAAATACTTAGAGAATAATTGTTATGAAAGCTGTCATAATTTTCCTACAAATGCATGCTGCTGATTATTCCAATATATTTCAATTTATTGCAGTGCTAAAAGCAGTGTAGCCACACTCTTGCTACAGTACTGAAGTAATAGCTGAAGTAGGTACAAGAAAAATAAAATATATTAGTTATTAGATATCTATCACTTTTATAACCTAATTACACATTTAATAGTTTTTCATGTGTTGGAGTAGAAAAAATGGTAATGAAATGCTTGAGTTAATTTTAAATTGAGAGGACCCTACAAGAAGAAAATTTAGAGGGTGATAGTCCAACTTTACATGTGGGGAGAAAATTTGGTGGGAAATGACAGGATCAGCTGGCATTTCACTAATTAGTGAGAACCCAGATGGAACAGCTATCTGCTGTTGTGTTCAGAAATGCTGTGGTGTAGAGAGGGGAAAAAAAGGGAACACCTAACTCAAAATTAGTAAATTAATTTTCCTACAAGAAGTCATCTATTGAAATAGTTTGTGGATATCTACCATTGTGTTCACAAAATGCAACTCATCAGCTTAACCTGAGTGTAAGAGTTTTTGCAGAGTACAAAACGATTAAATTTCTAGGAAGCGGTTAATTTTCAATAATGAAACTTCTCTGCTTTGAATGGATTTATGGCTGAAGTTGCTCTTATCTCCTAGTAGGACATTCTGTTTTGGTAGATGAATGAAAGAATTGCAAGGGTAATCCTATACAGGCAGACAGTACCGAGGCTGTATAGAAACACCAGGACTAACTGCAGATCCGTAGTCCAAATGCCTTTGGACAAAGGCCTTTTTTTCCACCTGCCACAGCCTTCAAAGCAGCAATCTGTATAGAAGCACTACTGAATATAGATTTTGGGTTCCTTGCACTGCTTGGAAAGCTTCCTGGGTTTTAGTCCACATTTATATGCCCAGAACTCTAGAGCCCAGTGTAGGCAACACACCTTGTACAGGCCACATGTTAATGTTACCTGAGTTGTAAACTGGTGTGGGGCAGAACCAAGTGGTTTGCTTTTGTGCTGCAATGAAGCGTGCAAAGGTGTGCCACTTGACTGCCTATTGCAAATACCCTGGAGCTGCAGTATTAGTGATGGAATAAGAGAGAACCATAGAATCATCGTGGAACAGTTTGGGTTGGAAGAGACCTTACCAATCATCGAGTGGCAACACCCCTGCCATGGGCAGGAAACCTTCCACTAGACCAGGTTGCTCAAAACTTTGTCCAGCCTGGCCTTGTCCACTTCCAGGGATGGGGCATCCACAACTTCTCCGGGCAACCTGTTCCAGTGCCTCACTACTCACAGGATTTCTCCCTTTTATCTAGTCTTAACCTGCCCTCCTTCATTCCCCTTTGTCATAACACTACAGGGCCTTGTAAAAAGTCCCCCTCCAACTCCTTGTAGGCTGCCTTTAGGTACTGGAATTCTGCTGGAAGGTCTCCCGGAGCCTTCTCTTCTCAAGGCTGAACAACCTCAATCATCTCAGCCTGTCTTTGTAGCAGAGGTTTCCAGCCTTCTGATCCTCTTCAGGGCCCTCCTCTGGACTTGTTCCGATAGATTCATGTCCTTTTTGTGTTATGTCTCCCAGAGCTGAGTGCAGGACTCCACGTGGGATCTCACAAGGCGGAATCACCTCCCTGGACTGTTGGCTGCTTGTTGGATACAGTTGGCTTCCTGGCTGCAAGTGCACATTGCCAGCTCTTGTTGAGCTTCTTGTCAATCAACACCCTGAGGTCTTTCTTATCAGGGCTGCATCAAGTAGCGTTAGCTGGAGTTGTGGGGTGCCCTGCTTCCACCAGCATGGTTTCTTCAGGTGAGTTTAGGTTTAGGGCTGAAGGAAGGGTGTGGCAGCTCCACCATAGATTAGTTTGAACTGTCATCAAATCCCACCTGGAGTTAATTCATTTACCCTTGCAGGGATGTCCATCCATTTTTGTCTGGACCTGTATTTGCTACCTCTCTTGCAAAAGCATCTGTAGAGAGATAAACTTATTCTCGGGTTTGGGCAAGTTGCACCGAGCCTGTAACAAAGATTATGAAGTATGCTAAAATGGAATAAGGTATAATTCTTCGTGCAGTTTAAGTGGGTCTAAATGACACTGCTGCAAAGGGCGGAGTGTTGACATGGCCACCCACCTTCCAGCATCCCCTGACCTGGGCACACAACTTGTGCTTGCTTAAACAAAAGCAAATGTGGCCCAGTGAGGCCACCTCGCCCACACAGCTGGAATGGGGATGGAACTTAGTTTCCGGTGTCTGTGCTGCTGCACGGGTGCATCTGCACCAGGCCTCCTTGGCAGCTGATCCTGGTTAGATGTACCACAAGGTGGCTGCGTTAACTGTGTCTTCAGGATATGGGCGTTTGAGTTGCCTTGAAACAGCTGTAAATTCAGCCTCATCAGCTCTCTTTTGTAGACAAGTAGACAAGCCTTTCAGCTTATTATAGCACCTTTTTTTTNTTTTTTTTTTTTTTTTTTTTTTTTTTTTTTTTTTTTTTAATTGGGGTGGGGAGAACAATGTATGCTTTAGTTTTGTGAGTTTACATCTGAAAAGACTTTTGGATCCCTGGTGAAAAGTAAATATTAAATCCACAAAAATCTTATTGGTTATGAAACTGAGGATTTGGGGAAGGTGGGAATTGATGTAAGAATTGACTGTTATTCCAATCAGAGTTATTATAGCCTACAGATTTTTATTGGGTAGGAAGTAAAATCCTTGCTAATATTAATGTTATTTGTAAAGAGTAATGCCCTAATTCCCTTGCGTAACTGACTTCATTCAGTGTACATGATCTTTAAACTGGCAGGCAGGTGGAGTGAATGCAAGCTCTAGTGATAATCACTTGCTTGGTGGACTCACCTTAGTGCTCTTTCTTTCAAATCTCAGGCTCTGTTTCTTCCATGATGTTTAATATTTTAAAAAGTGGCAGTTGCAACAATATATAAAGGGAGCTGACAGGAATAAACTGAAAATACTGTCCTTTTCTTTTTGTGACCCCATGGGTGTTTGCTGGATATGGAGATTGAAGCTCTTTCTTAGGATAAGGCATAAAGCTCACAGGTAGAATAACACCACCTGGGAGTATCTCTTTTGTTTAGGATTGCTGCAGGCTGATGTTTTGACCTACTGGGCACCTAATAATTGCATTAAACAAAATTGTATTCCTTTCCTTCCCCTATAACTGTTTTCTTCTTTCCCAAGCCTTAATGTTTAAGGTTTTGCCTGTTAATTTGATACTTGCATCAAAAGTCTCAGGATTTTTGGTCACAAATGTACACAATGCAAAGTAATAGATTTTTCCTGATTGATTTCATCTGACATATTATATATATACTTAAATTTTGTTCACATGGATAGGATCGGGCTTTTTTTTTGACGAGGTGAAAATCTGAAAAGAGAAATTTTCCTGATTTGTAAGTACAGTGAGTACTGATGAACACATATAAAGTCATAATAAATTTGAGAAATATCACATGAAAAAAAGAACAGATGAAGAAAGATGAAACTCTTCATGAAAATCACTCCCTAAGATTTTTTTCCCCTTCTGGTGTTTTTCATAGTATCAAACTGAGTAAACTTCTTTAGGGGCAGAAATTTAAAAAAAAAAAAAAAAGTTTTTAAAGGAGAAAATGACTGATTTTTAATTCTACTTTATTTTCATTTTAGATAGAGATTTCAAGAAAGGGATTCAAATCATGCTCCTCCTCCAGAGTATCTCTGAGCTGTAGCTAATGGGGGTTTGCATAGTGCAGATATTACACCTCCATAGCCCAGTTGCAAGGAAACATTGAGCTCTCAGGTGTCACCTCTCAGTTCCTTTAGTAGGAGAATGAATGTCCTAAGAAATGAACGAATTTTAGTTGCCAAATAATATTTTCATATTAGACCGAGCAGAGAAAGTTTTTGGGTTTTATATTCATTTATTGAATTATAATGCTTGAAGTCTCTATTTTGAGAGAAACATGAAGTAAAGTTTTTATAATAGAGATTCTCTAGAGAAAATGAAAAGAATTTTTATTCTGATATAAACGTTTTGACACGTTGAGAGGATATTAGTGTTTTAGTGGATTGAGGTTTAATATGATGCTATACTTATGAAATCTGTCCCAAATAACTCAGAAGGTATAGCCTTGTAAAATATGCACCTCTTACTTTTTCTAGAACTGATTTCATTAGATGTGTGTCAGTTTAATTATTTCTGTAATGAACACAAATTGGGTGAAGGAATGTACCTTGCTTTTTCACCCATTCTTGAGTACCTGGAATTTGGATGAGAAAATCCTCACAATTTCCTACATTCCAATAATACTGAATATTTATTTTAAATATTCTGGAATGGAAAAAGCAAACTTATTTTTGTGTTACTAAAACAGATTAGTCCAGTAAGATTGATTGAATAGCTGTTATTTCTCTTGAAACCGTAAACTTTATCAAACTTTCATTCACTAGTTGTTTGTTGTCTTCTTGGTGTCCAGTTGTGAGAAAAAAATCCCCATAGGAGTTACATAATTTTAATTCTGGTGAAAGAATGATTGCTTTAGCTTAAGATAGAAAAGAAACCATTGCAGTGGCTAACATCTTCTCAAGGGCAGAATTTCAGGTAGCAGGGCATCTAAGTGATTCTGTTTCAAATTACTGGGTGGACACTTGAATACGTAGAAAAAATTGTATTTTTAACTTGTGGCCTAAGGAGATTCTTCAGTCACTTACAGCACTCTATGAGAAGTTGAATTCATTGATGTATTTTCAGATTTTTCAGGAAGAGGATTTTGAGGCTTAATGTCTCATTACTGAACTTCTGTGCTTCTAGCTAACATTGGTGAAGTTGTACATGTGAATAAATAAGTGAAGCAAATTAGTATTTTGAAGTGGTTTGCTTTTCTGCATAAATTATCTTGTTCAGATTTTTTATGGCATGCTGCTGCAATGCTTAGGGTCCTTTCACTTGAGTGTACAGCCAGGAAAAGACGAGCAAACTTGTAATGGGAAAATCACATACAAGAATGGGAGTTTGTTAGGTGCAAATAAGATGAATTGTTGAAATACAGGTAGTTAGAGAAAGGGTCCTGAGGAAGGAGTGAAGCAAAGGTCACTGTGAGACTAAAAGTAAGCAAACCATCATCAGGAGCAGATGTGTCTCTTGGATTTGCAGCACTGTGAAAAGCTGTGCTCAAGCAAGAGGAGGGTAAAGCCCTTCCTAGGATTCTGTGTTGGTATGATACCCAGAAGGGTCTTTTTTTCCTTAGGTTTTAAAGAACTCCCAGATCATCCAAACCACAGAGGTACAATCAGCTTCTCTGATGGACAGTGGAGCAGGCTACTCAGGGTGCTGGCATTTCTCACACCTGCATTGAATCCCTGTCTCAGTGCTCGAGGATTACTGAGAGGCAGCAATGCATGTCCTTCCACCAACAAAACCCCACCTTTCCTTGAGCCCCAGGCCGAAGGGCTTGAAAGCTGTGCCAGAACAGCTGTTTTGCACTTTGTGTGAAACAGCTCTACCAATAATAATTACATGGAAAGCACTATCCTGCAGGAGCAGGGGTCAGACCCGGTCTGTGACCCTTCTGTGCCTACCAAGTGTGAACAAAGAGGTTGTTGAAAATGCAGTCTGAGTGACATCTTTTAAAAGTGTATTTTGTATCCTCTTACTTAGAGACTAGTTTTTGGGTTGGATGCTTCCTTCTTGCTGTTAGTCAATAAAACATTACATTTTTTAGCTCAAGATTTCAACTTACCTAAACCTGCAATTATTCTTACAGCACTTTATTTAAGGGTTGAATTCTCAACACAAAGTAGTAATAATAACAATAAAAGCCTAACAGCCAAGAATTGCTTAATGTAGTGTGCACAAATCCAGTAATTCTGATATTGCGTCTGTGTGTGCTCACGTAGCCCTTAGACTTCTTTCCTTACCCATCTAAATAAGAGAAACCAGCAGATCTCCAGGGCGTTCCCTGGTGGTAGGACTTGGAACAGGGCTATTCTGCTCATGGAGGTCTTTCTGAGTGCTTCACCTACTGCTCTTCTAAGGTCTGCCTACCTCAGCAAGGCTGAGCCAAGGCTTGCCCTTGCATTCATGTGGTTGTACATTGTACAAGTGCTTTTATAGTCACCACTGTGTACTCAGAGACTAGGTACACATTTGCAAGGTGGAGTTCTGTGGCTACCTCTTGCCAAACAAAATGTTGTCCTGGAAAGAACAAGTTTCACATCATAAAAATTCAGCTACAGCCATGTACATGAGTCACCTCTAAGAAGGTTTCTCATTGTCTAGGAGAGGAAAATAACTGTATTTGAAGAAGAAGGAACTCAGATGTGATTGATTCATCTGACCTGACATTCAGGCAGGTGTTTATAAAGCACATGGTTGATCAGAGTATTACTCAGCTGTGAAAAAATACGTACTCCATACTTGTCCCATTTCTTTGTAAACTCTCAGCCAAAAATTGATGTATTTTTGAATTAATGTGTGCTGTGCTTTGTTTGTTTGAAATACCTTTTTTGTTTTACAGATCACACTCTTCTACAAACTGTTTTGCTCAAATCAGTATTTGATACATTTATTCTCCAGGGTGTGAGGTAATGCTATGACATCCTCATATCTTGAAAGAGCTGCTGACATTCATGTCTGTTTACAATACTGAGTATTTTGCAGCATTGAACTTTGATTACCCTTTTACTATCTTAGATCTCTGCATCTGTGTCTGTCTGCTTGAGGAATCTCTCATTTCTTAACATTATTCCTTTCAGGTTCTGTGCTGTTGTTTAGAGAAAGTTTAAAATGGGCATGTTAGTCTGTTGATCGCATTGGGTCCCTTTCACAGCAATCAGTAGAGTTGCCTACACTGTTCCTTTGCATGAACTCCCATTTCCCAAAGGACAGCTGAGGAATAAATTGTCCCCTATTCCCCTTTTGCCATACAGGTGTTTATTGATTGCAGAGAAGATAGACATATGCAAAGTAACATGCAACATTTGTTCTAACACAGCGTTCAGATTAAATTTATGCTAGTTGAAATGATCTCTGAATTCAGACACAGTGTGGACATATAAGGAAAGAAAGGATTTACTGGAAATATAATTACTTGTCTTGAGTAACAGGTTTCCCAAGTCCTGTGCTTAGTGTTTTAGACTACATATATATATAAAAAGTATATTGGAGAATTAATTAATAAATTGATACATGGAGTCTCTCTTTTTTATTTTAAAATAAAACTTTAAAGCCCTTAGACTTTGAACAAAACTCCCCACCTTCCTTTCCCAAAGTGAGCCTTTTTGTGTGTGAAGTATTGTGAAAAAACACTATTTCAGGGATTTGCTAGAAGGAAGATGTGACACACTGGTGAATAGGATGGGTGATTTAGTGACAGGAGGCATGAGTAAGGCTGATAGACTCAATGTCACCTTTGCCTTAGTCTTCACCAGACTCTCTCAGGTCTCATGCTGTGAAAGCTTTGGAGGAAGAGAATGATCAGCACAGGATGAGGACAGGACCAGAGTGGCCGCATTCAAGGCTGCCTAGAGACCTGACTGATTCACTTGCAAGGCCACTATCTATCATCTTTGAAAGTCAGTGAGACCAGTGTAGGTTCCCAATGAGTGGAAAAGGCACATGTTGCACTCGTCTCTGTAAAAGGCAAAATGGACAATTTGGGGAACTACAGAGTTTCAGCCTCACTGTGACCTCTGTGGGTGTTTTAGAAAACTTCTTCTTAGAGCATATTTCTGGGGACATATAGAAGGTAACTGGGAGCTGCCAGCATTAATTTGCCAAGAATAAATCATGTTTGACAAACCTGACTGCCTTTTTTTGATAAATATACTGGATTGCTGGACTAGGAGAGAACAGTGAATGACATTTATGACTTAAGCGAAGCTTGCCGCACCATCTGCCACCGTATTCTTCAGTCCAAGTCCGGACATTCCAGACTAGAAAATGGACTATCAGATGGGTGAAAAGATGGCCAGGCTAAAGTTCAGTGGTTGTGCTCTACCTGGAGGTCAGTGACAAGTGCATACTGCAGGGGTCTGTCCTGGGTCCTACCCTGTTCCATAACTTTGTCAATGTCCAACCAACTCGGAGGAGGAGATGGAAAGCAGCATCAACAGAGGTGCTCAATATCTTTGAGGGTAGGGCTGCCATCCAGAAAGGTGTAGGTAAACAAGAGGAGTAATGAAATCCAACAAGGCCTATGTGAAGGCCTGCAGTGGGGGTGGTCAAATTGGTCAGTGCTGCAGCAGGCTGAGGAAGAGGGGCTTGTTCAGCCTGGGGCAGAGATGGTTTCAAAGGAACTAACCACAGGCACATGGTGCTCACAGGGAGGGAACTGAGAAGTCTCAGCTGGTCTCTGTGCCAGTGGTCACAGATAGAAAAATGGGAAAAGTGACATCCTTTCATAGGAGTGTATCCCATGTCCTTCTCAGGAGGACACTTGGGCAGTGGGACAGGGTATGCCCATAGAGATTGTGCAGCATCATTCTTGCAGCATTTCAGGATGTAATAGGGTAAAGTCCTGAGTGACCTGGTTGTACCTCAGAGTTGACCCTCATATGAGCAGGAAGTTGGACTATAAACCTTCTCATGTCCCTTCCAACCTCAGTGATTGAACAGAAATAAAATTATATTTAGCTTTCACAGAATGTAAGGTAATACATCAATTTTTGTGTGTTCAGACAAGATTTTTAAATTGGGAAGTGAGGGATTGAGCTGTCTTAATCTGTAAAGTGTGTTCTTTCCAGAGTTTGAGCATCAGTATTAATAAGCACTGGGTATGCAGAGGCAGAATAGATGAAAAGAGGGAGATTTATCTTCTGAATTGGTGGTGTCTTCACTTTGTTTCAATCATAAGAAAGTATTTTACTTAAGAGCTGGAGCCCATACACTTCAATTTCTCAGAGATAAACTGATTCCAGTGTGATTATTTACTGGATATATTCCATCGAGTATGGTGTTTAATGTTTCTCTGACTGATCGTTCTGACAGAAATTCCTCATGTACTCATATAAAAATAAAAAAGGAGGCAGGGAACTTGAGTTAGCAGCCTTCCAAACAACAAAGTCATAAATCCACTACTGGGTTGCTTTTCTTCCCTTAAGCCCGACACTGTTTTCTTCTGAGTGAATTTATATCTTTTGAAGGGTGAAGAAAAAAAATTGCAACTGTGTTTTACCAATACAAGAATCTGTGAAACAGAATAAATTGTCAGCTATTGGCTTGATTCTGAAACTTGAATTCAAGCACATGGTTGGTTAGTCATACAAGTATTCCTCAAGTTAAGTCAGCACCCTGTTCTCAGGTGTTACGTTTGGCTATGATGTGATGAACAATTTAAGATATTTCAAGTTGATTTGAGTATTACAGTTGTAATTATACCTAGGCTGGGTGTGAGGTTCCTTATTGAGTTCTGTTATTGAGTTTTCAATCTACATTTGAGTGTTCTGAAAGCACAGACTGTTTTTGTGTATAGGAAAGGTACATGCTACCAAAATATGTGGCAATTTTATGGAGTATGTAAGGTATCGTGATGAACATTCCCCTTCTCCCTAATCTCCGTTAAAATAGACAAAATTTAAAAAGACCAAGGGCCTAATCTAGTGTATTTGTTACTGCCGTAGATCTGCCCACAGCTGTCCCTTGAGGCATGCAGAAAGATTTGATAAGCAAACGTTGCCAGATGGCTAATGCTTGAAGGGAACGTTTTCCTACAAACATTGCAAAGTACAGAAATGCTAAGGCGTAGCAGCATTCTACAGGCGTAGGACTGCTCTGTGCTTCGAAGGATGTGCTCACATAGCTCATCTCCTGGAGTGGGGTCAGAGGCTCCAGCAGCTTTTCAAGTACCCCTGGCACAGCTGACAGCATGCATGTTCGTGGTCTTGACTGAATTAACAAATGAATACACTGTAGGGAATTAAAGTGCCTCTAATGTGCAGGTTCCTCAAAATCCTACAGGTAAGCGAGGGTATGGACAGGAAGAAAGAAGGCATAAAAAGGAAAGGAAACCCTGGAAAAGCTGTTAGCCTTGAGCTGACACTGTGCTGGACGCACCGTGAGTGAGGACAGGAGCTTGCAAGTGCCAGCTGGTGCCTGTTGAGAGAGCAGCACGTTCTACCTCCTCTGTCCCCATCCCTGCCCTTGTATGCAGCTGATGCAGCCAAGCAAGAGTCTGTTGAGTACAAGAAGTGGTCTTTTATGCCTCAGTTGTTGTGGATGTGTCATCAGAATAAACTTTTTTGTGATACTGAGGCAGCCTCTAGAGAGGAATATCTCATCTTGTGACATAGTTGTGCTCAGACAAGCACTTAAATCTTCTCCTATACAGGTGAATGGGGAGAAAATAAATCCAGGTCATTATTGTGTGTTTGTAATTTCTTCTTTTAGAAACTGTGTTTGGGGATGAATAAAACTGAAAAGAATGGGATTAGATATATATAATAGCTAAATATTACTAGTTTTCCCTGATCTATAATATAATTTCTATTAGATTTTGGACATTTGTGAAGAAGTGAGCCTGATTTTACAATGTAAGGATCGAGTCCTTAGTTGTAACTTCAGAGTATGAGCCATCAAGTCTAGAGGTGTAAGCAACCAGTACATCCATCTATGCTTTACATCCCCAAGGTCTCGCATCATGTTCAGCATGGATTTTGACGAAGTGGAGGGAATGTAAGGATTCCTAGAAATATTCAGGTCTATGGTTCTTGGGGGAACTCTACCCAACCTGTAGTATAAGATTGTGGTCTGAGGTGATGTTAGCATCCCTTCCAAATTTGCAAACTTCTACCTTCATTTTCTCTTTTCTTCTCCTAGTTGCTTAAAATTTAGTTTTTAACTACAGGATTACTATAGACAACATCATACAAATCTTAGACAGCTGAATGCACTCAGTGATCTTGGAGATCTCTTCCAACCTTAATGATTCTATGATTCTATTATTTCTAAGTTTTACATCCTTTCCTGAGCATGAGAGGTAACAGTGAAAACTGAGCTCTTGTATAGCAGTTGTTGGCAGACACTTTTTTTGTGTAATAGATTTTCTAACCTTGAGATGTTGGAAATGAAGTAAAACACCAAAGCAAAGCAATAACTGAAAATTTCATGTGTTACTGAAAAGCATTCCATAACTGCTTCCTAAAACATTTAATCATTAAATTCTTTGCTTCCCAGACTTTATGTAAGCAACAGATAATAGGTCTGCTGAAAAAAGAAACCTCAGTAAATTGCAGAGGAGTTTTATTGTTATAACCTAAGGAGCATCTCTTCCCTTACTGTTTATCAGGATGACCTTCTTAAGAATTCTAAAATTTGTTTTCTTTAAGGTATGAAAATGATTAAGTTAGGCATTTGTAGGACACAAGTGTTTTTCATCACCCTTGAACAGCAGCACATTTGTATCTGTAAATAGATGTTGTCGGAAGATACTGTGTTGCAAGGGAATTTTACTTGTTGCTTGTGAATCACACCTGAAATGAGTGAGTAATCACTGATAATTTGACAGGCAAGCACCATTAAGGTACAGAAAAATGTGTCTAAATTTACTGCAATATTAAAATATTTGTAAAACCAAATTCAAAGCATATTCCCCTAAATGCTAAAACAAATTTTCCGCTACACTTGCAAAAGCAATGAACATGAACATCTTTATTCACATGAAAACCTTTTTTCTTATAATATGAAGTAAAATCTAAAATTAGTAGTCTATTAGGACCACATGCCATGTTTCAAATTTTAACAGTTATTCCTGTAGTCTTTCCTCAAAGGAATAAAAATAGGATAAAAATATCAGCCTAGAACATTATTTTTCACTGTTTGACATTTGAAGGCAAAGAAAAATATACTGGAAGAGTACCTACGGAGCTACCAATTAGTGCCTGGTAAAGCACTGCATAGTGGAAATTACTTGCAGGATGAGGGAGCCAAATACTGGTACAGATCATATTGATAAATAATGTACCTCAGCAGCTTCCTGTGGTGTTTAATCTTAGCTGTTTCAAAATGTTTTCCATAACTGTATGAATAAACCACTTATTACACGCAGTAAAGAGTATTTAATTATTTTCTTCCCTGCATTTTTTGTGGTGGCTAATGTAGCACACCTCACCTCTAGAAGAGAAGAAATGGAAAGCCAGAAATGCACGCCAGTCACTCTTCCTTAAGAGGTGGAAGGATACAATTAAGTGGTGCAAGTTTAAACAACACTGTAGGTCTCTTACAGAAACAGGAGTGGACTGGACCAGTGAGATTTCTGTACTTCCATACAGAAGATGCTTCTGTATTTCAAAGGGAGCCTCAGCTGAGGCCACAGAGCCCCACAGACCTCTGCTAAGATCTTGAAGAGTATTCACAGGCATCAGAAGAGTTTCAGGTAGAATCTTTCTACACAAGGCAGTCAGGCACTTACAAAAGATAATTGAAATGAAAATTACAGAATCGTAGAAACATGAAATGGCTTGGGTTGGAAGGGACCTTGAAGATCATCCAGTTCAAACACCCCTGCCGTGGAAAGGGACACCTTTCACTAGACCACATTAGTCAGAGCCCCATCCAACCTGGCCTTGAACACTGCCAGGGATGGGGCATCTACAACTTCTCTTGGAAACCTTTTCCAGTGCCTCACCACTCCTACAGTAAAGATTTTCTTTCTAATATTTAACCTAAACCTACTGTCTTTCAGTTTGAATCCATTCCCCCCAGTCATTTCCCTACATATTCTTGAAAATAGCTTCTCTCCATCTTTCTTGTAGGTGGTGCGTTGCAAGCCACACTTCAATTCATTTTTTTTAATGGTTTTTATATTTTAGGAGAAACCAAGTAAGGACTTCTTTTCTTTTCTTTGTTTTTGCATTGAAAGGTGCTATTTTTACTGGTTTACAAGATTAAACATGGAAGTGAAACTATCAATGCTGACTACTTGCCTCAGAATATCTTTGGTTTGCGTAGTGATTTTTAGTTTTTTAATTTTTTTTTAAACTGGAAGGATGTATGTTGAAGGGAAGCAGGAGACATGCAGTTCTGAGGAGTTTCAAATGATATGTACTTTGGCAGGTCTTTGATGATCCATAGCTGAATGTGAGTCATCTTAGATCTGAAGTGGTGTCATGTTTTAACCCATCAGGTGGCTAAACACTACACAGCTGCTTTCTCACTCACCACTCCAGTGGGATGAGTGAGAAATTTGTGGGAAACAAAAAGTAAAACTCTTGGACTCAGATAGTGACAATTTAGTAAGACAGAAATGCTTCTTGTGCAACCCCAGCCTGCTCACTGGTGGGCAGGGTTGAGAGGCAGAAAAGGCCTTGACTTTATGTAAAAACTTCTTAGCAACAACTAAAGCTTCAATGCGTTATCAACATTATTCTCATCCTAAATCTGGAACACAGCACTGTACCAGATACTAGGAAAAAATTATCTCCCTTTCAGCTGAAACCATGACAGTACCCACCCCGATTCTATACCTTTTCCATCATGGCCAGGTACCAATATTTCCAACACATTCTTTCCTGTCTTTTGATATATACATGCAGATAAAATTCCCTTATTCTATGGGCCATTCCTCTAAAATATCCACTGAGATAATTTAGTCCATGACTTTGGGCTATATCCATCATAGCAGTCCTTCAGGACAGGAAGTGGTTTGAAGTGTTGGATTCCTGTGTGCTGAAGCCCGTTCTGGTTCCATCATTTCTGTGCTTATCCAGGTCTGTCATTGCTGCAATTTGCCCAGATTCATCAAAATTCATTCTTCACCAATCTGGGCAATTCTTCCTGTCACAGCATTGATGTGAACATATAGGAACTGTTGTAATGAGGACATACAGTATTATTTAGCAATTAACATCATGGAATTCAAATCACTGGCTATTCGTACCTGAAGTCAGATCTCACTGAGTCACAGGTCAGACTTCCCCATCCTTCCTCATTACCTACCAAGTGCACCCAGGTCCTTGAGAAAAACAGTCTCACAAATGTGTTTGCCATTGCCTAAAGCAGGCATAACCTAGACTGCCTTCTGCAGCATGTTTTTTATGTGCACTACAGTGATTTTTTCCTCTTCCATAGTATGTGGAAGTTCTGACTTGGCAAGGCCAGCTCAATTGGCAGATTCCCTAGAGTTAACTAACCAGGTGGCTTTTTCTTAATGTGTACCACAATATTTGAAGGTCCCATCACCCATTTCTCTCCATGTAGTCTTTAGAGTCCATTGTATGATTTGATTTTCCTGGAGACTGGTGTGTGATGGGGGATGTGATTTACCCACTCAATGCCATGCTCTTTGGACCAGGTGTCTATGAGGTCGTTTTGGAATTGAGTATCCTTGTCTGAATCAATTCCTTTTGGGATGCCATGTCACCGTAAAACTTGTTTTTCAAGGCCGAAGATAGTGTTCTTGGTGGTGGCGTGGGGCATGGGATATGTTTCTAACCATCTGATGGTTTCTTCCATCATGCTAAGCACGTGGTGCTTGTCTGGGAGGGTTTGAGGAAGTGTGGTGTAGTCAATCTGCCAGACCTCCCCATATTTATATTTCAGCCATCCTCATCCATACCAGAGAGGTTTTAAGTGTTTGGCCTGCTTGATTGCAGCACATGTTTTACATTGATGAACAGCCTGTGCAATAGTCTCAGTGCAATGGGTTCAGTCCAGCCCATCTATGGGCCCATCTATATGTTGCAACTCTTCTTTGATGGCCTGAGGTGTCATGAGCCCCTTGGGCTCTAAATAATGCACCCCTTCTGTTGCCAGCTCAGATTCAACTGAGCCTCTTCAATCGTAGCAGCCTGACCAACCTGCTGATTTGGTTTTACATTTTTCAGTGGCCCAGCTCTTGGGTACAGGAGCATCTACATGACGTACTCTTACAAACAGCAGCAGTATTTTGGCATAATTCAGCAGCACAGACTGTGCTGTCAGTTGCTCTGCTTCCATTGCTCCAACCACCCTCACAGGACATTTTACACTATCCAAGATATTTATCATTATAAAGTGTTGGCCATTTTTCTCATTCAGCAACATCTAAATCCAGCTTGATGGCTTTCAGCTCTACAAACTGACTCAATTCACCTTGTTCTTCAGCACTTTCTGTGACTAGTCATACGGGACTCAACACAACAGCTTTCTACCTTTGATGTTTTCCTACAATATGACACAACCCATCAGTGAATAGGGCATATTGCTTTTTATTTCATGGTAGTTCATTATACAGTGGGGCCCTTTCAGCAGAGTCTCCAAAAACCCACAATGCCTAAGAAAGCTTGTATTTCCTTTTTGCAATGTCTTTGTTGGAGACATTGCTGTTATCTTGTTAATTTCATCCATTGGGATCTGACAACCTCTGTCTTGCCATTTTATTCCTAAAAACTGGATTTCTTGTGCAAGTCCATTGACCTTACTTTGTTTTATGGCCAAAGTGGCTTTCAGAAGGATTTGGACTATTGTCTTCCCCTTCTCAAAAACTTGTTTCAATGTGTTGCCCCACACAATAATGACATCCATGTATTGCATGTGTTTCAGAGTCTTACCCTATTCCAGTGCAGTCTGGATCAGTCCATGGCAGATGGTAGGGCTGTGTTTCCACCCATGTATTTCATTTCAATTAATGACTGATATGTTTGCCTGCAAAGAAAACACTGAATTGTGATTTTATAGATAAATTTACTTTTTGAATACTCCCACTTTCAAATATTTGTTATGTGAAATTTCAGAATATTCTGATATGGTTTCCAGCAGTAATTTTGTGTAAGCTGGGCTGATCTTTAAGATTTGGGCTGATCTTTGTATTATCCTGTAGACTGGTCACAAATGTATAGTGCAGACTGAGAGGCCATAAAACCCGATCACCCTCTAGAGATAGTTTTGGTTTGTATTTTCTTGAACTTTAAGCAAAACAGCATGAAAGCTTGGAGAAAACCTAACTTCTTTTGGTAATTAAAATTCCACACCAGTGATGGCAAGCCTGGAGATGGGCAATTTCCAAGTGGGTTCCACTTCCATATAAGGATTGGTTATGAAGATTTTGTTTTGCCCAACTGCCCCATTCTTCCTTCTGCTGTATATTTTTTGAAAATTAAACTTTTTTTTTTTTACTTTTGCTATTTTCTCCTGAATGTTAAAGTTGACTTAGAAGTCTTAATCTTCAATAGCACTTGAGTATGGAGGTACAAAACAAGCAGGGTATGGCATGTTTGCAAAGGCATGCTGGTTGCAATAGCTGGCTTTGCCAGTTACAATATGCCCATCAACATAATTATACCTTAATTAAATAAGACAACTTAATTAAAATCCCCCTTTAATTGTTTGCTGTATGTATTAAAGAATGTGATTTTTTTTTTTTTAAATGCATGGATATTTTGGGATGCACCTGTGCAGAAATGAACAAAAAGTATGTATCCAACAAACACAGAAGTGAAATATTGATCCAAGAACAAGGTGTAGGCAAAGATATCTCAAAGAAGCTGCAGTCAGATTCCACCCCACACCCCAACAAAACAGATGAAGTGTGAGCTTTTCTTAAGCTGAAGTAGTTTAGCATCAGAATGTCTTCTCTGAATATACTGTAATAATGGGAAGGCTTATCTAGTATCATAAATATTACTTCATTACCTTGGCAATTTCACTGCTAAAATGAGTAACTCTGAAATCCATATAATGTTTGTTTGGTGTTACTAATAGTGTAACACTTTTTTACATAGAGGAAAAAACAGTTACATTTTGTTTCTATAAAAAACCTGGAGAACTAAAGGCATTTAAAGTGTCTCTCTCACTGTCGGTAACGAATTCAGAGATCATTTCCAGCTGTGAATAACTGGGAGTGCACCTATATCAGCTTTTTAGTGGATGTCAAGTCCCTAGAGCCAGCTTCTCTGTTCTGCAGATCTGTTCTTTTTACAGAGGGCTACATGCTGCTGTAGATGTCAGTGGGTACTGTGGGTTTCCTTCGTATTAGCACATCTTTATCTGTTCAGGATAGATGAGAAAGAGGGGAACAGGTAAAGACAAGCAATGGGAATGTTAAACAGGAACTGACTTCCATTTTTGTAGTGTTGTGTTCCTTTTAAATTTCCTTTTATTTTTTCTAGAAAGTGTGTGGTTTTATTTTGTTTTGTTCTGGTTTTGGTTTTTGTTTGACTTTTTGTTGTTGTTGTTGTTTTTAATGAGTAAAAGTCCTGCTTGACTGCCTTTTACTATATTTAGAACTAATGACCATTGGACCATTCCCTTAGGTACTGGGGAAGAGGTGGAGGAGAAAGTTAGTTGATGACCTGCTGGTTTAAAGTTTTTTTTTTTCTTAAGACAAAATGTACTAGAAGAAAGCAGCAAAACCAGAAAAAGCAATTCTTGTCTCAGGTGCTGGAAAGATGTAGGCAGAACACATGGTCTCATCAGCTGCTCTGTGATGTGGTGAACCTGTAGCAGGATTGGGCTGTTGAGACTATTATAGAGTTACCTCATTTGTCACAAGTTCACATAAGTGTTGTCTTGTAAGAGAGATGGCCTTTCATGTCAAAATGAGACTCTCAGATAGGAGAGAAGTAGACAGCAGTATCTCCCAAGACTTGCTCAAGATTTGGCCAAAAGTCATGGATGTGGTAGTAAATCTACATCCCACCTCTCTGCCAAGTCTTACTGGGACAGCACTCAAAAAGCAGGAGGTTCCTTACTGTCCTAATGGGTCTGGGGCTCTGGGAAATGGTGAAAGAGGTAGTAGTGAAGAATGTTCATCCTCTTAGTTTACTTGCTTCCATAGTTTTCTTTCCTATGTAAAGTCTTCTTCCACATCTCCTCTGACCCCCAAGCCAGAGATAAATTATTAAAAAATAAGATAAAATTAATTTTATTCTTTTGGATCCCTTATTGTTGTTCCTTTACTCACCTGTCACAATTTTTATTCTTTCTGTTAAGGGTGTTGCATTTTTTTTTTCAGATTAGATCTGCTGTCCTCCACTTTTGTGCCTTAATCCAATAACATCAGGATATTGGGATGCATTATGAGTCTTCACACAGTTTTCAAGAGTGCAATCTGAATAATACATACACTTATACAATATGTTAATGCTTATATTAACCAGGTGTCTTGTAAAGCTGTAGTGGTTAGGCCTTTAGGCCTTTGAAATAGTGTTTTTAACTTTAAGGATGTGAATATCTCAGCTGGGATAGCCAGGTCACCTAGTTAGAGGTATTTAACATGGGGATACACTATGGCTTTCTGGGCAAGAGACATGAACCCTGAATGTAGAGGATTTCTGAATTATCCTTGAAATCATAAAAAGCCCAACATAATGTTATTCCAAAATGATATATTCATAGTAAGGTGCTTAGAATCTCAAAGCTAGTTGGTATAATAATTTCTTTCCAAACTCTGGTCTGTCAACTGCTCTCACTCCTGCCTCTCTCCTCATGGAAAGTTCATCCATCAGTATTACCATGATTTGAACATGGTACTGTGTTCCTGAGCCTCATTTTTTTCCCCTTCTTTCTCTTTCCCACTCCTCTTCTGCTCTCCTGTCCCACTGTGTTCTTTCTGTTACTTTATTTGACATGATATAATGAAGAACGGGCTCTGGAAAGAAAGTTCTGGGCAATAAAGCCTCTTTTTAAAAAACCATGTGCATAAAGTAAAAATAACAAAAACTGTCAAAGGGAGCTGTTAGTGTGAATGTATTTATTTTATCTTTGGTGAAAAAGCTTAACTCAGCTCTAGGACTTCAGGACTACAATAGCCAGTAATTTCTATATGAGTAGAACATCTGTTTCTCTTTTGAAATATAGGACAATCTGAACCCCAGGTTGTCAGCTGCTTTTACAAGTTTCAGGGGAAAAAAAAAAAAAAAGAAAAAGATAGACCAGCTATTTTTGAACCATTTATCAGTTAATAATCCAAGTCACTTTGAGGAATGGGGTTAAAGCATACCTGCAGCATAAGTGAGTACAGTGAAAACTGCAACAGCTTCTGGGAGGTGCCAAAACAGTGTGGGTTAGAAACTTTGACTTAGGACCATGTTCCTGGAGGTAAGGGGGGTAGTGGTGTCATTTCACAAGTAAGGAGAGACAGCATGGGAAGGAAAGAGACTTTTCAGCAGGTACTGTGGTAGCTCTTGTAAGTTTATGACTTCCCACTGCTTGGGACTGGGCTGCCCTGGCATCCCTGGTGCTGTGCAGCCCCAGTGCCCAGCTGTACCCACCCAGCCTGAGCCGAGCTGTGCACACAACACAGGTGGTCGCCCACACCCCCTGGGCTGGGAGAATCGCTCACATGACTGAAATCAGGAGCTGATCTGTGGGCTGATTCTTCTGTTTGGAGACTGGCTGGGAGGAGAGGAGATGCTACGGAGATGTGATTCATTCCTGATAACGAGTGGGTGAAACTCAGGCAGGCAGAAAAACTGTGATTCAATGAACCTCCTGTACAAAGAGAGGACAGGAAGAGAGCAACCAGCAAGGGCACGTGGAGAATGAGCTAGTGTGTACCATTTAAAAAACTATACCATTGTGTCCCCTTGAAATAAGTTTTTTGGAGGCAATCACAGGTCTTTATAACACCCTAGCGTTACATTAAAAATGTGCTCCTTAGTGCATTAAGACATTTCTCTCTATAATTTCCTTTATTTGCTAGATAATGGATTGATTCAAACATCGTAAAAAAAATTACAGACTAAGAATAAATAAATCACTTCACTAGAAAGTATATAGAAATATTTTTTCAAAATTTGATCTGAATGATATTTTCTCTGCTGCAGTAAATTCACTATTGTAAACCTGCAGGAGGAAGAAATAGGCAGAGAGAAATTACGCAGCATGCTGCCAACTTCATAGATCCTGGGTGGGATGAATCAGATGGAGAAACGAAACCCAGAGCTGAAGGTGTATTCAGCATCTTAGAAGAAAAAATGCTGATGAAGAAGGAACAGAAGAAAGAAGCATAATAATTAAATAAATAATAAAAAATTAAACACCTGAACTTGTTTACTTGCATTTCTCCCACTCTGACACTTTTTACCTGTAGTTTTTCTTTTAAAGTACCAAGTCTCTCTCATTTTCATGAGCAGAAGCAATAGATTATGCAGTTTTGTGGATATTTCTGGGGGTTGGCACCAACCGAAGAGCTGTGCTTATGAATTTCAGTGCAGCATCAAACTGCCAGAGGGTGTACGCTCTAGGGCAGAGACTATTAGCCCTTCATTTGTGCTTTGCTGAGCCAGTTTTAGATATTATCCCAGGGCAGACAAGAGCTCTGTTCTGCAGTTGCAAGGCGCTGGTTGACAGGGCGCTGACACTGCGGCACCGCTGCGTGATTACCCTCTTGTGCTGCCAGATTCCAAGGAGTGCTGATAAGAGTCGAGCATGGACTTCATTTCCTCAATTTGGGAATGAGATGTGTGTCAAAAGAGCTTTGTCTTGGCATTTTCACTCACGGTGTTTCTAGCCCTCACCTAATAACACTATATATATTCTTTTCCAGTAATGTGAATTAATTTGTCGCTAATAGGGTTGTCATTTCAAGATAACAAATATATTTTAGGACAGTAATTTAAGAGGCAGCTATATAGAACTCATATGTGGAAATCAAGATTAATATTAACATGTTCATGCATAATATTACCTTATATTTGGACAAAATCAGTAGGCACTTCTTAAAGAACTAAATACCTATAAAGCAATTATTCATTTGCACGCTTCTAGACAAAAGTGTCCTGAGCTTTCCTCCAAGTTCTCAGAAAGCAGTAGTGATAGAAAGTACACATCATGAAGGAAAACTGAAAGGTCAGATGAAACTGTAAAATACTACCTTGTAGGCAGTATCCCACTATTCACAGGCACAGTTATTAACTTGAGGAAGAAATTTTCCACATATATTTCAATAAAGGCAAGTAGATGCAGCAGGTTATTTATTATCATGAGGCAAGTTATATGATGTGCAAATATGTTGGCAGCTTGGAAGACTTCTGCTTTCTCATATTTATGACCACATCCATCTCTCAAGGGATAACGGAGAAATGGGGAGACCGTTTCACCTAGCAATATTGATCAGTGAAGCTACTGTTTTCATGAATTTATTTAAAAGTTTCTTCAATTTCTGGAAGCTTCTTCTTTTGAAATATGTCTGTGTGTATATATGAACTGATATGATACCTTATATCTTAATTGAAAAGCCTGGAGTGTTCATACAAAATACTATAGAAATTACACTGCACTATAGAAACTTACACAGTGGACAGAGTGACAGTTTATAGGTGCTCTAAGTAAACTGAGAAAATCCTGAAGGAAGAGTTCAAGGCTTGTATTCATGAAATGAAAATTTTTGTTTAGAAAACAGTAGGTATTAAAATGCTTCATTTTCATTTGAAAATAAATTTTAAGCTCTAATTGTAACAACAACATCAAATTCCACTAGATCTTTGCTGCTTAGTATTACTTCCTGTGTTTAGGTCTTTCAATGAGGTTTCTGAGCATACTAGCCCATGCTGAGAATTCACCTTCCTCTGAGCATTTTGGAAGAAAACTTCCTTTAAAAAGCATTGAGATATTGCACTTAGAGCATTGGTTTTAGTGTCAGTACTGTAAATGTAAATTATTGTACTGTAAATTATGACCCATTTGCAGAATCCTTCTGACCACAGCAATCTGCACTTCATGGCCTTTTTTGTCTACATTCAGTAATGCTTTCTATTTTAATCAAAACAGTTATGGTGGCAGACTCCACACTTGGGCTTGGGATGTGGAGCTGTTTTGTCAGGGCATCCTGTTCTCACATTCAAAGCAGAAACTCAGTGCAAGCACTGCTAAAAACATATGAGGAAGCTGATTTGGATATTCTCTATTCAGGGCGTGAAAGTGTCGGAAAGAAGTTACTGCAGGGCACAGAGAAGTTAAGTCTGTGACAAAGGTTCAAGGGGAAATTGTGAGGAGCAGCCAGGAGTGAAGGTTGCACGGTGGCAGTCTTTGTGCCAAAGCCCTGAGTACTTTGGCAAGGGTGCAGTGAGTCACTGCTGCCTCAGCAATAGCCTGGGTGGGAGGCACACTGTTCATGTGGGAAGAAGCCCATGGGAGGCTGACAAAATCTCTCATTAGACAGGTAGTCTGGTTGTGGGCAGCCTTGTTCCTGGCATACAGGGTGTCCCCAGACTGCTGTGCTAATAAGGGCTCAGGTGTCTTCACACCAGTTAGCAGCTGTAGGTTGGGTTGAACATTGGCTTAGTTGACCATTGGTGCAGGCACGGTAATTCCACAGCAGTATCTTGTTCCTGTACACTCTGGTTGTTCTTTCTGTTCACTTCATTGATTTGCACCCAGGTCTCTTGTACACTCTGGTTGCTCTTTCTGTTCGCTGTATTGATTTACACACAGGTCTCCTAAAACTGGGCTCTATTTCATTCACTTCGGCAAGGGTTGGTTATATTTGCAGAGCAAGAACCCAAATTCAGGTTTCCTGGTTCTTTCAGTCCCTTTCGGGCTCCACTGTGTTACCTCTGACTGTGGAAGGCTAAATGTGTGAGGTGCTTACTCCCTCTGGGCTGTCTTAGGGAACTTAGTATCTGCAGCTTGCTCAGGTGCAAGTGTGGTGGCTTGAGCAAATCTCCAGCTTCAGGAATTAGTTTAGTTTGGCTGCCCACGGTTGTTTCAAAACCAGCAAAAGTAGTTCTGCTTTTAATTTCCTGGCTTTGTGACCTTATTTTAGAACTTTCCAAAAATATGCTATTCTGCTGGAGTTTATAGAAATAACTATACTTATGCTTTTGCATTTTCTCCATGGAACCTGATTCCTGTTTTCAGAGAGAGTAGGGGTCTCACAGGATAATCCAGTCCTGAAGCAAAAACCAGCTACTGTTGCCAACAAGAATCCGATGCTACGGAAGGCAAGTAGAGCAGTGCTTGAGCGGAATGCAGTGAAGGCACTTTTTGTCATTTGGAAAGCACAGAAACTAATGAATCCCTTCTTTCAAATACAAGTTTTCCCCAAAGGAAAGTACTAGGACAACTAGCTGGTGTTTGTAATTTTGTGCACCTCATTTAAAGCAACCTTTATCTTGATTTTGAAAAGGTCAGAGGGTGCTGATTGAAAGCAAAGTTTTGGGTTGGACATTTTTTTTTTGTTTTTTTGTTTGTTTCTTTTGCCTGGCCCATAATGATGCTGTTCAAATTTCACAGGCAGTCCTTGTCTCTCTGGGCAGAGGTATTTCAAAGCATATCTTCAAATGTACCAGCAGTGTAAGTGGAGAGATCCAGTAAAAGGCAATCCTGAGAACAAGGGTGAATTTTTGACCTTGCCGAGGGAGGGAATCATAACTGCTTGCCAATGAAGAATTTGAAAAAGAGAAAAGTTTGAAAAATTCCAAGCCACCTAAGGAAAAAAAAAACAACAAAAAACTTGGAACATCATCCTTTAGTAGTCAGTCCCTTGAAAATTAATTATTAAAATATAAGCCACTTTAATAGTTATCTTGTCCTAGTATTTTGAAAAAAAGTTTTTTAATAACATTACATAGAAACCAGTCAGTTTAGAGAAGATGGAAATTAACATGAAAAATTCCACATAAATAGGTGAGGGATACAGAGACCAGTTGGGACTGAGGGGAATGCTACTAATAGTTGCTGGACTGCTGTGAATACTATGCAGGTGAAAAAGAGCTTAGATTAAAGGACAGAAATATATTCATTGCCATAGTTGTGTCAAATTGGAGGGAATATAAAAAAGTCACAGACAGTGAGATTTGTTACCTCAGTTTAGGCTAACTTCATACTTCTCAGAAAAATCTTGTTCCTTATCATATTAGTTATATTTGTAACTTACTTTTTTCCCTCTCCTTTATTGCAGATTAAGAGGCCTAATATTCTTTTCCTCGTTTCCATCACAAATTAATCTTTACTTTCCACTCAATTTATTTGTGACTGGGAATAGCTTCAAATATAACAGTATTTGTGTAGTTTATCCCTTTCTCAAACAAAATCAGAAATAAAGAAGCAAATGGATTAGCAATTCTCTTTCCTTTAATGGAATAAGGAATATTTTATTATAATATCCATTTAAGCCTTCTAGAGCTATTAAAAATTTACATTTCACATTCAATATCAGAACACACATGCTGCAGAGTACACGTGTGCACTAACACTTGAATGGTTCTATTCATGCTATCTGCATGAATGTCATTTTCACTATTTAATTAGATGCCTATGAATGTAAACTTAAAATTCATTCTTTTCCTCAATAGGGATCTCTGCAGCTTGGAGGAACTTGTATCCTTTTCTCTTTTTTATTCTTCAGTTCAGTGGTCTGGAGGGACAGTAAAACTCTTAAAAAGATTTAAGTTCATTACTATTCAGATGAATAGTACTATTACTATTGCCTGACAGTAATTTGCTCAAGTTTTTGTCACATGTCTTTAATATACCTGATTCTTGCTTCCAAGTAATTTTTAAAATATTTTTCCTGTCTTGACAGGGTTGAAGGTTTCTTATTTTTCAAGCTGAAATATATTGGTCAAGCCATGGCTTTTCCTTAGAAAAGAAAAATTTCAGAAATCTTAGAAGGTATTTGCTAAAATTTTCGATAGTCACTTAGTCCAAAAGTTCAAAAGAAGGAATGAAATAGCAGTGATAAAGGAGAAGGAAGCAAATGTCTTTGAAAAGGGTGTTAAAGAACAAACCAGACTGACTCAGTGGGTTCACTTGAACATGGTTTGGCTTCCTTTTACTTTGTCCTTTTTCTTTCTCAACCAAGTATCTCTCAGTCTTACCTGATACAATCAACCCTTCCATCTATGACGTTACTCAGTGTTTAAGGATTAAAGACAACCCAAAATGTAGCAGAACCAATGAATTGAAAAACAGTCTCTTCAATATCATGCCTCTCCCTAGAAATATTGGAGGGTATTTTTAGCTGATAAACTGTAGCTTTGCTTAAAGTAGGCATTCCATATAGTATGGAGTAACTCTCTGATGTGAATATTTCTGAACTTTGCAGGGTTTTGAAACACACATCTTTTCTAAGTGCATCTTGTCTGAGAGTGAATTATAGCCAGCTTCAGGCAAGGAACAGGTAATACTTATATTGCCTCTAGAGCAGCCCAAAAGTGAAATTAACTCTCATGTCCAAAGACTTATGCCAAGTTTCTGGCTATTATTTTGTAACATTGGAGGTGTGTTTCTCCAGTCATCCATCTATTCCAACCCTTGAACAGTTCTTCACAAGGTGTTGAAAGACACTTCTGAAAGATAATCCTGTAGCCTGTACCATTCACAATGAAAGGCTTCCTGCCTAGGCTGTATACCTTCATGGTTTTGGATAACTCTTCTCCCTGCCAAAACCTCCTGAATATGCCCTTTTTGTGGATTTTTTCTTTTGTTTTGCACCTCTGACTGCATCATTGACCTGTGTTATTTAATGAAAGAGATAAGCACTTAAATCTTTCTATTAGTTTTCAAACCAGATGGATAAATCACGTGTCATTGCAGAATGTTAACTTTTGACTTCTGAATGGTTTACAGTTTTCACAGGTCCTCTAAGAAATTAGAATTCAGAAGCAAGAAGGGATAGTTTGTGACCGATTAATTTTTTGATTCTCTTGGAGTATGATGCATGGATCGCTCATCAATTTTATGGGGTAATGTATCATGCCACTTATAAATATCTCATTATCTTCTCTACAGAAACAGGTGTATCAGAAATACAGCAGTTGAATGCATGCAGGATTTATATTTCCCTAGGGGAAATTAAAACTTCAGTCTCGTTACAGCATCCCTAGACCCAGTTGGTTGGCATACCAAGCGTCATCTGTTTTGCTTAAAGCTTCTTACAGGTTCAGGGTGGCAGTAAATGTATTCTAATCAGGGTGTTAGGCAAGTATTTGGCTTGGTCACAGGCATATTAGTGTTTTTCTTATATTTAATGAGAATTTCTTGCCTTTCTCCCTTTTACTGTGTGATAAAAGTTGAATTAATGCATGAGGAAAAAGTAATGTTGTACTGTAGGGCTTGTTTACACAAGTAAGAGCCATGAAAATGACTTCAACATTCTTCTTATTTTCAGTGTTTTACTACTACTAATTTTCATCCCAAATATTCAGTAAACATATGTTTAATCAAAACCAGAGGTATAGTAAGATAGCAAATGGGAGATTTTGGAAAACCAATAATTTCACAGAGGCACTATTGATTATGACAGTTATTTTGATGGACCTGCTGTCTCAGTAACAATCAGAAAGTATCAAGTGATAGAAATTTATAGGAAAATAACAGAAAACTGTAAAAGAACAAAGTGTATATTTGCAGGTCTGTGGTTCACCCATATCTTGAACATTGTATTGTTCATATTCTCTCTTCTCAAAAAGATCATGTTGCAGAAAAGGAAATATTCAGGAAAAACCAAAGAACAGTCAAAGGCAGGCAACAGCTTCCATACAAGCCGTGACTTAGTGGGATGTCCATATGTATTGGGTTCCCATTGCAAAGTTTTAGTAGCAGGGTGAACTGCAGGGGCGGCTTCTCTGAGAAGATGCCAGAAGGTTCCCCTGTGTCTGACAGACCCAATGCCATCTGGCTCCAAGATAGACCTGCCACATCAGGTCAGGCCCCCTTGTGATAAATAAGGGTCGTGATTCTGGGATAATGTATTTCAGAAAGGGCAAAAACTGCTGGGAAACAGCATCTGTGAGAGAACTGTGAGCATATGTGAGAGAAGCAGCTGTGAATACATGAGGAATGTGAGGGAAGAGGTGCTCCAGGCACCAGAGCAAAGATTCCCCTTGCAGCCCATGGTGCAGCCCATGGTGAGCCCCTGCGCTCCATGGAGGTCCATGGTGGAGCAGATATCTGCAGGACCCCATGCCAGAGCAGGTGGGGTACCCAAAGGAGACTGTGACTCCATGGGAAGATCATGCTGGAGCGGGGTCCTGGCAGGACCGGTGAGCCCACGGAGAGAAGAGCCCATGGTCAAGCAGGTTTTCTGGCAGGACTTGTGACCCTAAGGGTGCCCTCACTGCAGCAGCCTGTTCCTGGAGGACTGCACCCAGTGGAAGGGGTTTGCTAAGAACTGCAGCCTATGGGAAGCAGTTCATGGAGGACTGTATCCTGTAGGAGTGACCCCATGCTTGAAGAGTGGAAGGAGCAGCAGAGACAATGCATAAGGAATTGACTGAAGACCTCATTCCCTATCTCCTTATTCTGCTTACAGAGAAAAAGGTAGAGATGTCTGGAGGGAAGCGAAGCCTGGGAAGAAAAGGGAGAGGGGGAGAAGTTTTAGATTTTATCTCATTTCTTGCTATCTTTCTGTGTTTAATTGTCAATAAATTAAATTAATTTCCCTAAGTCAAGTCAATTTTTTCCCACAACAACTGCAGTGTGATCTCTCCCTGTCCTTATTTCTACCCATGATATTTTTTTCTTTTCCCCCCAGTTTTCTCCCCTGTCCTTTTTAGGGGAAGGGAAATGATAGAGCAGCTTGGCAAGCACCCAACAGCCAGCCAAGGTTAACCCACAACAGATGACACAAATAGATGACATGGAGGAGACAAGCATATAATAATTCTAAAATCATGAATGCCATGGCAAAAGGAGACATTGTGCTGCTTCAAATACACAGGGACACAGGGCATGAAATTAATCTCAGAAGCCCATTACAAAACAGAAAAAAAGAGAATTTTTTTCATGGGATTGGAATCAGAACCGAGGAGCGTGGTGATAAGCAATGTTGTGACTGATTAAAGGTTATGTGGTCTCTAGGAGGAAATGGACAAGTGCTTGAAAGAAGTATCTATTGGGAGTTAGTAACCCAGAAATCAGATCAGGCTCTGTAAATTATCCCAGTGGAAAACATCTGGAAGCTAGGAAAGTATTCAGGGGAATCATGTTCAGGTAAGGTTATGGATGGGGCTCTGCACAACCTGATCTGTTGAAGGCTGTCCCTGCCCATGGCACAGTTGCATTAGGTGGTCTTTAAAGATTCCTTCCAACCCACACCATTCTCTGATTTTATGTGGTTGTCCCTGTTTTTTTCACACTCACCAAGTGGGTGGCTATAGCCATGGTTAGAAACAGAATACAAAATCAGATGAATCCTTGGACTTACCCAATGCTGATATTATTGAGGAAATATAAGAATGAAACTTACAGATATCTGTAGTTAGACAAGGTGGATCTCACTCAGATTTCTGAGTGGAAAAGTCCAATGTGCAAAGTTAGGGGAAAGAAAGGGGATTAAGATTCCTCCTGGAAAATGCATCAGCTCTGACATCCCCTTTGTCCATACGAGCAGACATCTGGGTACAAATAGTGAGCAATATCACTCTGAAAGCACTGCTCTCTCAATGCTTAGGTATCAGCATTGAGAAATGCAATCTTTTGACATATTGAGAATAGGAGCAAAGTACAACACACATTAAAAAAAATATCTCTTTGCTAGATCATTTCTAGTAAATTTTCTTCAAAGTTCAGGTCATTTAAGTAAACCTGAACCAGTGAAAGGAACAAGCAGTTTAGAGGGAGACACTCCAACACATGGAAGTAAAGACATTAAAATTACTTCAAAGGCTGTGAGCAACCTATTTTCAGGCATACGTTTTGGGGCTATTTATTACAGTATTTTTATTTTGTTTTGAATGATAACATTTTTTTTTTTCTTGTAACCGTTGCATTCAATTTTCCATTGAATTAATAATCCAAAATTAGTGTCTGAAGGAGTGTGCTGTGAGGGAATGGGAGCTGAAATTCTTACACCACAGACTAAACTATAATTTCAAGTATTGACAAATAGATTAGTCATATTCTTATTGATGAAGATAAAATTATAATTGTATTTCTTTAAATATAAGGGCTCTTTCATCAATCTTTATGAATTTTCCTGATATAGAATCAGAGAACAATTCAAGTTGGAAAATATCTGTAAGATCATTAAGTCCAGCCATAAAGGTAACCCTGCCAATTCCACCACTAAATCATGTCCCTTAGTGCCACATCTGCACATCCTTTAAATACCTCCAGGGATGGTGAATCCACCACTTCCCTGGGCAGCCTGTTCCAGTGCTTGATGACTCTTTGGTGAAGAAATTTTTCCTGACATCCAGTCTAAACCTCTCCTGGCCCCACTTGAGGCCATTTCCTTTTGTCCTGTCACTTGTTACCTGGGAGAAGGGACTGACCCCCACCTTACCACAGTCTCCTGTCAGGCAGTTGTAGAGAATGATAAGATGCCACTCCTAGTCTCTTTTTCTCCAGGCTAAACAACACCAATTCCCTCAGCTGATCCTAATAAGACTTGTGCTCCAGACGCTTCACCACCTCTGTTGTTTTTCTTTGGGTATGCTAATCTCCTTCTCATCTAACCAGCTTTGAAAAACTCAACTTGCATTTACCCTTTCCACGTGTTTTGACAGTTTTGGTATGGAAAGGTTACTCACTACCGCTGGTAAATACTGATTTCATCCCTGATTTCTCTTAGAACTGCTTACTGTATGCTAGAGGGTTTTTGCAGTTTACTACCCATCGCTTTAAAGTAACTGTAAAATGTGATTCAGAAGTCTCCTTTACAGAGCCCACCCAAAATAAGAATTTCAGCATGGAATTCTGACCAGTTTTTATTCTACAGTGAACACTAACACAAAGAACTTATTTTATTCTTCACAATTCTGTCCTTTCTTATGGTGCTCTTGAGATCAACTGTTTGCTTTACAGACTTTGCCAGACTTCTTGCTACTGATGTGTTTAAAGAAAGATTATATATTTAGTTTAATTCCCTTTGACAGTTGCTCTTCAAACTCTATTTTGGGCCCTCTTGGTTATGTTTTTACATTTAATCTGCCAGGGTTCATGATAATTTCATTTTTCTTAGGTTTGACACAGCTTTAGCCTTCTGAGGGGTACCTTCTTTTTTCTAATAACCTCCCTAACCTGCTGTTTAGTCATCATGACTTTTCCACCCTTTCTAAAAATACTTTTAAAAAAGATCTAGTATGCATTCATTAGTGTTGCTCCTTCAACAATCTCCACACTGGCTGTCAGGTTTTAATTCTCTTAGCTGCTAATTTTAAACAAGTTTCTTTGTGTGGCTCTACCTCCTGAAATAGGGCAAAATTGTGGTGTATTCCTTTGTGTGTTGTTGCTCCTGTAAGGACAGAGTTTATCTTGATTCACATGTGCAGTTTTGAACCAAGTCACGTGTGATAGTGAGGACAAGGTTAAGAGAAGTGTCCCAGTTTGTGGGCTGCCTTCACAGCTGCTTCAGGATGTCCTTATCGATGGCCTGGTAAAAATGTGATCTCTGTGTCATGTATCACGTGGATCTTCATACGGGTAATTACTGTTCTCCTGTTTTCTGCCCTTTCTGCCTCCACTCTCCCTTGGGATAGCAGTGAGTGCTGCCATCCTATCTAGGTGGTCACTAAGGTCTTATGCTCTTCTTCTTTAGGCCTTGAATTTTGGTCTCTAAGGGCATCGAAGCACTTGATCAGGTAGATAGTTTGTCGGTTTTGATTTTTATCAAATTGTGCTTCTCCAGTCCAGCTGTGGCAAGGATGAGTGTAGACATGAGAACACGAGACAGGAAGGCAGCAGCAACAGAGCTCAAGGATTCTGGTTCTTGCTCCAGGAGTACGCCCAGATTTTCTCTACAGTCAGGGAAGCAAGAGGAGGTCTTCTAAAGAACATTTAATCCTATGTTCTTTAAAATAAGACTGGCCCGTTTATTCTTAAACTTAGATTGGCTGCTTCTTAGTTATTTTTCCAATGGCAAAATACACATTTGAGGTCTCGCTAATGAGGTCTTTAAGTGCCTAAAGTATGTCTTCAGGGAATAGAGGTCTGTGATGTTGACTGGTTGGTTTACTCTCCTTTCTCCTGCTGAAAGGGGTCCAATTAAATCTTTCCATTGTTGAGGGCAGAGGTCCTTAGCTGGTAGGAGTCACAAGGGGAGGGCAACAAATGGGATACATTGTTTCTTGTGCTTGGTCTAAGGACCTCCTTTAAAATGAAGCAGTTAATGAGCAAGTGAAATCCTTGGAATAGAGATTGTCTGCCAATAAATTAACTGTACTCTGAACTCTCTCAGCCTTGCACCAGTTCTGCTTCCGCTTGGAAGCACAGTTCCAGGTGCCTGAAGGATTTTGAAATCTAGATTTTGAGGGCTAAATGTTTTACTCTTCTCAGGGATAATGGAACGCTTCTTTACATAGAGACATACGTGAGGATGGGAAAAATAGAAGTAACTGGGTCTGTGTAACATATAAAGCTTAGTAAATTATTAATTCAAGACTGTTTCTGTGAGACAGTAAGCTTTATGTGCCTTTCCATTTGGAAAGGTGCAGGCACTAAACCGTCTCTGGTTGGAAGGTGAAGAAAGCCACGGCAGCCCATGACAGCTGATGAACAGCCCATAAATACATAAAAGATGTTTCAGCAGCTGCTGTGACTTAGCAAATTTAAAATCAACTTTCTTATACATTGAAAGTTGAAAATACAAAATTTTTTTTAAATGTTCCAAATAATATATGTCTTTGCAAGTTTTGGTTTTAAATTTCAAATTTAATACACATTCCACAGAGTAGTAGTATTACTGCCTAAAATATTTTATGCTAGGCTAGAAGTAGCTCCTTGTGGACTTCCTAAGAACAGAGTGTGCTGTTTTGTTCTGGATCTTTTTATGACCATACTCAGAGGAAGTACTTAATGGGTGGCAATTCACAGATTTGAAGTCAGTTTTCTGTGTACATAACTCTGTGGACTACATTTCAAAAGCAACATCATAGGGATTTAAATTATTACCTTTAAAGATAGGAAAAGTAGAAAGTTATATAGTACTTTTACTTAGCAAAAATATTAAGCTTCCACTGGTAGATGTGTTCCTGTTTAACAACCCAGTGAAGCTGCTTAAACTGACAATTTCCACTACAGCCAGAATTATTCTTATCCGCAATCTCATGTATCAAAGCATTTATAATCTTTTTTTCCATTTCATATCATGTAAATTTTCATTCTGAAGTGTCTGGGCAGCTTTCTGGAGTTCAGAAAGTATTGTGACTGGCAGCCATCATATCTATTCTTGCATCTATTCCTTATGGGAAAAATGAAAATAGTGGAGATGCTTTGAGTTTATAAATTAAGTCAAAGCTGAAAATAGCTTTTGCACATAGAGATGCCCTTTTGTTATTCAATGCATTCCAAACTGCTAGCCCTGGAGAAAATGATGGCTCTAGTGCAGATGAGCTTTACTCTCACTGTAGAAAATTTCAGCATATCAGAGTAACACTGCTGTTGGCAACGTTGCTAATGTTGGCCTTTCACTTATCCTTGCTTGAAACAATGATGTACTTGAAGACAATAACTGAGTCCTTGAGCACGATTAAATACTGTACAGAGAGCTGGTCCAGGAAGCAGAGGACAGTTTTGCTTTGCAAACAGTAGAAAATGATGTTTGAAGGAGGTGCTCTAGCATTTTGAACTTCCTAGTGTTTTCTAAGTGCTGAAGGCTATAAAACCAAATCTGCTGTGTTACCTCACTCAGCTCTGAATTCTTCATGAGATAATATGGTCACTGCCCGCTGGCGTGAAATGGAGGACTTCATGTCACTGAAGGAGAGCAATGCAGCTGACAGACTGATGTCACTGCTGGGTGCCTCCAGCAAAAAGATTATTTCAGGCTGACTTCTAGGTCTGTCCTGATAGAACACCAGTTCTAATGCCATGCTTTGGCTAAATAGCAATATTAACTACCTAAGAAACAATATCTAGGTTTTTCCTAGCTAGAGGAATTGCTTTTCTGGTATGAGTAACTCACAGCAGCCTGGCCATTAAAAGTAGCAGAAGGATATTAGTCTGTCACCTTCCCATATTCTGCACTTGATCTAAATAAACAAATAAATAACATCTGTCCAAATATCCAAGAATTAATTTCTCCAATACAAATTTTTCTCCTAAGCTGCGTAGGTGTTAGTTTTAACCCTGTGGGAGTTGCTTTTCTATAACCATGTCTGGAATCTGGCCCTTAATAGTGACTGAGTCTTCACTCTGTAATGTAGGTCAAGAGAAGAAATTAAATGATGACATTGTGCTTGCTTGCTGTGGCATCCCCCAGGAGTTGGTGTGGTCCCTTCTGATTGCCTTGAATCATTAATCAAAGGGAAACTGCATAGCACAGCCTACAATATATTCTCAGCAGGCACATGCATTGATGATGCTGCACCATGAAAAAGACTTAATTGCATTGACAGTACTTTTTTTTCAGAGTTTAGAGTGTTTATCAAAATTGTGCTTGTAGCATCTAAAAATACTGTAATTAATGCAGCTTTTGGCCTCATCACACACTGTTTTCTTTTTAGTTTTTTCTGTTAAAGAAGACAGCTGTTTGCTAGGAAAACAAATTCATCTATTTTTCCTTCTCTCTCTCGCCTCCTGTTTTGTATTTGAGTGCATCAGTAGGAGGCTCACAGTTTGTCGTAAATGTTCATTCACAGTTTCTGCAGATTTCTACATTCATATTCACAACGGCAGAATATTTCAAGATGTCCTTCATATCAAATTACTGCTACTTCACATCAGACATGAGGAATACAAAATAGGGGCATTGCTTCCAGAGGCAAAACAATGCAAACCAAAAAACAAAAACAAAAACCCCAAACAATAAGGTACAAAACCCACTGTCCTCGAGGAGAATGTGACAATTTGCATCAACCATTTCTTCATTGTTAAATTGTTTCCTTTCATTGCTGATCTAGGGGTGGCTTGTGGGTATTGACTTGCAGGGTATATTATAGAACAAGGAAAGCAGACCTTTGTTAAGATAAAAGATCTGCAAGAGAAGGGCAGGGAGATGCTGGTGGGATGGCTTGTGACACCACTAGGCAGCCGATCCTTGGCTCCTGGGCAGAACACGACAGTATTTTCCTTTTTCCTCTTAAGTATTCAGGCTGTGAGAGCAGGAAAGGACACAAAAGCATGACACATGGTTTGGGTCAACACCATAAGCTGTTGCTCCTGTTCTGTGCATGGGGGGACCTCCAACCCCATGAGAAACCCAACCTGCTTAGTGGCGAGCAGACTGGGAGTAAGGGAGCAGCATCTGCCCTCCTGTGCAGAGTGCAGCAAGAACAAAGGGAATTTGTACTGGAAAGAGATCTGGGTTAAAGAAGATACTGGGGAAAAAAATATCTGTTTGAGCATTAAGAAAAAAGAGACTTAACATCTGTTTTGCCCACACCTCTACAGAAAAATAGTATTATCATGACTCATTTTTGTCATCCATCTGTTACCATTAACTATTGTAAACTGTTCTGTTGCTTCAAACGTCCTCATCAGGTTTTAAAATGTTTCAGTTCTACATATTGCATTGTAAATCTTGTACTATAGTGAAGAAGAACGTGTATGTAGCAGAGCTTTGCAAGGTTGCAATTTCACTGAAATTACTATTATTACCTTATAGACTACAATGGTAAAGCTCAAGTGGTGCAGTATATGAAATCCTAAGGTTAAATAATGGATTTTACCATAACATTACACTGGACTTTATACTTCTGGTGCTGATGTAGGACTTGGACTTGAACTTCTATTAAAACAGGAGCATATTGAACATCTTTATCATTGTCTGGCATAAAAGCCTGCACTGTGTACACACACAGTGTGAAGGTTCAGGATCAGAGACTGAATGGAAGTATCTTGAGTTTATCAAATGCTTTCCACTCTGTGAATAAAGGTATCTGGAGTCAAACTGCTCTTACACTGCTAGTAGGTGATGCATATGAGAATGGGATTCTCAACTGATAGCACGACCAGAAATGGTCCTGTGGTGAAACCTGCACTTAAGCCTATAAGCACCACAAAGTGAATTAATCAGGAAAACTTGCGAAGCAATAAAAAATAAATTAAACATAATTAAAGAATAAACATTCATAGAAGTTAACAGAGAAAATTAATGAAAATCAAATGTATTTTATGTAATTAAGATTTTAATGAAGGTCCATGTAAACCATTTTTTCTCCTTCAGTACATTAAAGCAGTATTTTGTATGGGATGGAAGAGCTTGAAAATTTCTGTATGGTAATCTTCAAGGATATTTATTGAGCAGACAGATTGTTTAGGCTCCTGGTTGCTATAATCTTCCATAGTGATTTGAGTTTAATGTATTTGGAAAAGATCAGGCTGCTTTCTTTTCCAGTACAAACTTTGCTCTTGGAAGTGAGGTTTTACAGATTAGATTAAACTTAATGCATTTAAAAATCGAGTTTTAAAACCACTGAATAAACGAGGTGTCCCAAGAATAGAAGATGCAGGTTTTGCTGGCAATTCTTTTCATTTCATTCATCACCAAGACATGCAGTGGCTATGTCCATTGCTATTAAAATTACATGAGGGGTAAAGAAACACAGACCCAACATTCTGTACCTGATTACAGATTAACTGTTGAAATCACCAGGGGCCGTTATATTGTAAGATCTTTTTTCTTGTAAAATGTGGAGAATAATGGGTCTAGCCTATTAATTTTCCTTTGTCTGTGATTTGGATAATCACAGAAAAAAATATTTTGTAACTGAAAACTATTTTATGCTTTCACAAAGCATGGTACTGTAAAGTGTTGGATGAATAGGAAGGAATCCTCCCTTTGCACTTCCCTGCATCAGCAGGTAAGAGGGCTTTCAAATGTCAGTATTCTCATCCATAATGACAGCCTCTTTGAAAGGCTGGAGAAAGCCTCAGCAGCTCAATGCAGAGATTGACTTCTCTCTTCCCCAGCCATGCCCAGCTGCCTTCACTTCTTAGCAGAGACACTCTTGTCCTTCAGCTTAGCAGAGACAGAAAAATAGCAGAAAGGGAAACATTGGTCATTAAAGTTTACCCTAAATATGTGTGTGGATTTTTGAATAAGTAGCAGCTTTTTAGATAGCTGTCTGTTATCCTCCTGTTTCACCGTGTCCCCCAGAGAGGGGCAACGAGGCAAGCCCAGGGCACTTCAGAAAGCTGCCCACAACCCATGAGGATCTGCTGTGCTGAGGGCAAACGCTCTGCTTGCAGGCCAGTGTCCAGCCACCTGCAAACGCCCTGACCCACAGCACGAACACTCGTGTCTCTCCTCTTTTCCCCAACCCACACGGGGTAAATGTCTTCCATGGCGCAGCCACGGGCATGCTGTGATGCCATCTCACTGCAACAGTGTATTCCTGGCTCTACCATCGCTCTCTTAAAGAAGCAGTGTCAAAGTCATCAGTAAAGGAGCAGGAAGGGATGGGTGGGATCAGCCCGAAAGAGAAACTGCAGCTGGCAGCTTATTGGTTACTGTTTGTTCAGCACAGAATCATCTTCACACCCGCAGGCTCGGCAGGCTCAACTTTTCACTGCTGTCCTTGTACCTTCTCTGGTCCAGCAATTTACAGAGCCCTTGAGAAAGATTATCAATTTTAATGAAAATACAGGGGTAAACCAACAATTTAAGTTCAACTGTCACTCTAATACTACTACTAGCTTGCTTCATTTAAGCTGGCTTTTGTTCTGCGCTATTTTAAAAACTCTTAGTAACTTCAAATGATAAAATACAAGTGCTATTACTGATTTTTTAAGCTGTTCAATTACACTAACATTGCAATTCTTAAAATATTCCAGTCTAATTTTACAACTGAGATGAAGTTTGGGTTGTAACTCCACAGGAATCAGTTCTGGAAAAGCAAAAACCAGGGCAGGTTGCAAGCAGTTCCTGTCAAGCAGCCATTCAGATAACTGCAGCACCAATTGCTTTACAAAAAGCCAAATGGTTATTTTCAATAACTAGCTCCTGCACACTATGTTTGCTGGTTGCAACATTGAGTGATAAAAAGTCATCCAAGGCTGATGATTTTTATACTGAAAAAAGATATGAAAAGACTGATTTCCTTGTCATAGTGTATGTACTTTGAGGAGAATAGTTTTAAAGAATTTACTGTATAAAATTTTATTCCTGCTTTTAAACACAGAAGAGTAATTTTGAAAGATATTTCAGATATTGAAATCAGTAGATTTCTAATGTTGTTAAGGGTTTTTATTCCTCATATAAATCATACACTAAGCTCCTTTAGCAATCACTTGAGTTATGGGCTGTGCCGAATGCTCTATGTCTTGTTCCTTACTAGTCTAACGCATAATTTTGAATGAATGATATATGAACATCCTTAGTTATAAGAAATGTAAAATTTTTCTACAAAACCAGTGGACATGCACTACAGCATCTATGATATTTTGCTTTTCCTTCCCTCATGGATTAATTTTTCACACATTCAGGTGATGTGAAATGTCTTGGCATACTGGAATACCATTGTGAAACTCAAGGAATTCACGTGCAGTCATATTGGTTCCCTTGAAATATAGAAACAAACTTGTACCAGCCCTACTTTCTAGGGAAAAGGAAAAAAAAATAAAACACCCCCAAGAATAGACAAAGTTAAAAAAAATAGATTTCTACATCCATGACTGAAGCTGCTTTTGTCCTTGTAACGATGTGGCTATGGATGTTGGCAGTCTAACAGCACAAGGTGCTGTTTGTGGAGTGACAGTGTTTACTGCCCTGAAAACCAGACTCCAGATGCTTTCATCACTCTTTGATACACTGGTTAATTATATAAGCTGGGTCATTGAACTAGTACTCTATAACCACTGGGCTAATAATAGTGGGTCACACCCCTTTCTCAGCCTCACTTGGACAATCACGTGGTTTCTGTGGTTTTGGATCCTAACATAAACGTATTAATCCTTCTACAATAACTTATCTTGAGATGTGTAGAAACTTCTCCTGCCACTCATCCCTGGGGTGTTTCAAGTGGGGCTTTCACTGCCACTCACCACTGTGCAACCAAGATTACTACAGGGCTTTCTGTTCCTGCATTACCTCTGAGCAAACAATTATTACTGCAGTCCAGACTAAGACCATTTTCTGAGCAGAGATCATTACTTAAGCTGTCATTTTTCTCCTGTCTTGCTGAATACAATACCATCACCCCACCCCAAAGACTTGCCAAGCTATGTTGTGTCTCTCAGGCATCCGTTGTGTTTCAAGACATCAGTAACAGCACTAAACTCTCTCAGCAAGGTAGAACCACTCATTACATTTACAGTAGGACTGGTGCTATAAGTGTCTCCTGGCTAATTATACCTTGATCTGCTGTCTCCCAAAGTGGTCCTTGCTCAATATTCCTCAGAGAGTGGAGCTGCAAGTGTTGCTTTCATATTGCTGAAGATGACCTGCTCTTGGTTTCAGCACTTGAATCTTGAGATCTTCTCTTTGATTTCTAGCATACAGTTTTGCCAACCTATGCATGAAGGTGGTTAGTGGTGTCTTATTCCATTTGGCTGTATCTTCTCCCGGGCATTCCATTTTTAATTTGAGACTCAATTATTCTAATTCCAATGCTATCGTCATGACTTACGCCGCATTCGTGGAAAAATAAAAATACAAGGAACCCTCTAGAGTGCCATCCTGCAGTCAAGCCCCATACACTGAACTGCAGGGGTCCATCTTGTCTTTGCTTTCCAGGGGCCTTGCTTGTACATCTTCAGGGCCTGTATTAGCAAGCATTAAAACTGCTTGTATCTTTTACTTTTGTACATATTTGCGTTCTCCTTTTTATTAGGTTCCTTGGGCTCCCCTTCCTCCTGGAGAGTATTCCCAGCCCTGCCAACCTGCCCTTCTGAATCCAGTCTGTTTATGTCAGCAGGGTTCAGAGGATCCATAATCATGCGCATGGGATGTGCTCCAGCACTACAGTTTTGAATGTTTGCTCACCATAACTGGACTGCATCTCCCTCCAGCATCTGTCTAATAACAACAGACAATAGTTGCTTTTAACATGTGACTCTGGACCCACATGGCTTTTGTTCTTTCAAAAAAAATCCCTGCAGACACTATTTCCAGCTGCTTTAACACATCTCAACTCTGGCTGTATGCACAGTTCATTTGCCGTGGCTGGTGTTTCTTGTGAGTTGTGCATGAACCATGTGGCTGCACAGGCTGTTTCAGGCAGGTGATTTTGATCTGCATTGGTCAGCTGGGGGTGATTAGTTTTCACAAGGAGCAGTACCAGGTGGCCAGGGATCATTTGAAACTCCTCTGTGCCAGTCATCAGGACCCTGCTTTGCTAGCTGTCCTCTGTTTGTACTGCTCTACCCATTTTACCTGTAATTTCTGTGTAAACTTCTCAGTTATCTTCCTGTAAGAGTTGTGATCCTCACCCTCCTGTCTCCTATCCTCTCTGTTTTCCCCAGCAACACTTTTAACAGTTACCTTAGCCAACTCAGTTTTCTTTTTTCCCCTCACATTGTGTGGTATCTGAACCTTCTTTCTGTTGTCTTTCTTCCCACCCTCACCATCCTCTCCTAGCAGCAGCAGGTTTTAGCCCTTCTGCAGCAAAGGTACATTCCCTGGCCTTGTACTCCACAGCCTGATCCCCACAGCATTTTTTTTCCTCCCCTAATGCCCTGCTCTTATCTTCACATTGCTCTCACTAGCTGCCCAACATTCCTCCAGCCCAGGCCACCCTCCCTGTTAACTCCTCCCTTCCCACTCCCTTCCAAGTGTGGAAACAATCCACTCTTCTCATGACTCTCAGAAACTTACACAGCTTTACTTAAAAGACTCTTAAAAGCCTCACACGTCTAGGGGTGAGGATAGAAATGTACTGGCTGTTCTTCTACCATAGAAGCCATGGTAGTCTCTCTCCTTCCAAGGCCATGGCTGTACTCACTGCTGGATTTGAAAAGTCCTTCACAGTCCTGCTTTGGCATAGGAGACACGGGTTATGACCTTTTTACCAACTTGGTGTTTGTGTTCTTGCTCGCTGTGTGTGACAGTGATACAATTTCTATTTCTGCTCCACTCAGGCTCCCACATTCTTGCTCTTACAGCCTTGGTTGTTGAGTTCCCTGCATTCTCTACCAACCTGTTACATGAAAAAAGAGACCTTTTAGTGTTTGCAGGACTCATCTGGTGCAGAGTGGATGGAAAAAGAACAGGACTGATTTTTTACTTCTTTTACTAAACGAAATTGAAAGAAGCAGATAATTGCTAGCATTTGTGTTGTGCTTGGCAATTTTTGGGGTTACGTTCATGTGTTTCAATATGCACAAATCCTCAGGGAGGAGACGATTAAAGAAGGAACAAATTTTGGCTGGAATCTCGCATGGTAGGTGGACTTTTCTGTACGGTGCTCATTGTGGTGCTTATGTGTTATTTTACCTTCATATTGCTCTTTATATAGTCCTTTTTCACAGGAAAATACTCTTTATGTAGTCTGATCAAGTTGGTGTTTTAACACAATTCACTTTTCATATGGTTATGCATACGCAACTGTATTATGTATAGGTGAAATGTTGCTTTGTGAGGTTGCCTTAGTTTTGCAGCAACTTTCCAACCTACTCATATCTCAAAGCGTTTAGTTCCTCTAATCCTTGAAGATCCCAAGAGTCCATAGCATCTGCATTCTGCAGAGGAAGTAGTCGTGGTCAGCAGCAGTAACCAGGATTTCCTGCGCTGGACGTTGTCCACTTGCAGTAAAAGTTAAGTGGAACTGAAGTGGTTTGTGGGCTCTTTTAGCTGCATCGTGAGAACTGTAATTGTATTCCTCATTTAAAGCTTTAGAATATTAACAAATCTGTCAAGTCATTAAAACTATTATGGAGTTTCATTAATTCTTTCTTTAGCAGGAAAAGCTTGGGGTAGAAACTACAAGTAAAATGGCTCTGAAGAAGAAGAAAAAAGTTTGGTTTACATTAAGTTTTGTTGTGAGGCTTTAATGAATCTGAAGGGGGTCTGTCTATTTATTGTTAGGCCTATAACCACCTCTACAGGGGTCCTGCTCGTGAGCATTGGCTACACAAAAGTAAATTTCATCATGTTTTTTATCTTGTCTGTGTGGTTTCCCATTCAGTTTTATCAAGATTGAGCAAATTTATGGAATTAGCGAATTGAACATATTTTCCCATGTATGGAAGCCGTTTCAGTATTTTATTACTTGCCATCACAATCATCTTTGGCTTACTCTTAGCAAATATCCTCTGTCGTGTGCTGGTTTTCAGCTGTTTCTAATAGACCTAAAATTGTTAAGACAGTGTTTTCTGTTCTCTTGCTGCCAGTTTTTACAAGGAATACACACTGAATTTTCTTTGTATTTTACACCTGCTTTGGTCAGCCAAGCTGATTTTATCTCCTTTATTTCCTGTTGTTGACAAATGTGCAATTCTGAAAGCCTGAGGTTATTCCACACCCTTTTCCCACTTATAACTGAGATATTGGGCATAACTCACCAGAGATTATTCTTTGCAGGTTTGGTTTTTAGGACCCCCAGGAGTCTTACTGGTATTTGTGGGTGGAAAAAACTGCAATGCATGTCCCAGTTTACCAGAGCTTTCTAATTTATGGTGGTTAAAGTCACTAGTTAACACAACTGGGAATTCCAAAGTAATAGGGAAATTGCTACAAATCAGATAATTTGGTCATCTTAACCAGTTACAGATTTGTTAAGAATTATTGGAAAAGGGAAGATTTTGTTGATGAAACTGGCAATTAAAAACTAGCACACGTGGAAGTTAGTATGGGTTACTCCTTAACTGTTTGATACTGGCTAATCTGTGAGGCTGGACATTTAAAATACTTCAGATCAGGAATGATGTAGTACTGCCAGTGGAGAAACTGTTAACCTGAATGGTCAGCAGATGGTCTCTGACCTCCTGCATTTTTGGCAAGTTCACCTGGAATTTCCTTCTTTCTTTTGAGAGAAAAGAGAAAGACTAGAGATAGAAATGGTTAATATAGCCCGTTCCTTATCAATTCCCTGTACTTCTTTCCTTTCTATCCTTGCTGATCAAGACAGAATGCCGCTTCCTTATGGAGGTTAATGTTACAAAGTTAAAAGGAGCCTTATGAATGGGCATAGATATCACAAGACCTAGGAGAGTTTATATTACTTTTTCTCTTTTCTGTCTTTTGTGGGAAGAGATTCACATGTGTGTTGCATGGTTTGCATTCATAAATTTTATTTGAAGGTGGCTTTGAATTTATCATATGCATAATCACACATGTATCTAGCGACATGTCTGAAATCTGTTTCACTCTCTCTCCAACCCATGTATTTCAAACATGATACACAAATCAGTATTGACACTGAGGTGTTAAGCCTGGATTAGTTTGCACCTTGTAGCCCTGTTTAATTTTGGATAACATTCTGAGAACAAAAGGTATCCCTTCATTATGCATCTACCTGAAAAACAAATGGTTCAAAGGGTGCCAGCAGGAACTTTGTGCTGAAAACCGAAGCTTGCTGTTAAAATTTGCCAGATTATTCCATAAACAACAACAAAACAAACAAACAAGAAAACCAAACCAAACCCAAAAAACACCCACACAAAAAACGTAAAAAAGGCAGAATACTGGCAGTCGTTATTAGAAGTGTGTGAATTTCAGATAGCATTTGCATCACAGAACCATGAAAAACCCACCTTTCCTTATGGAAAACAAGGGGATATGTTTCCTGGTTGTCATAGCAAATAATTTTGACTCCCCAAGATTTTTGTTTTGATTTTTTTTTTTACAGTGAGAATATTTTTTTAGAGCAAGAATATATGTTAGCACTTTATAAAATATTATGCTGTACATCAATTAAATGCACTGTGGGCTTCTCTTCATTGAATAAGCTGCCATCATTGGCTTAATAGAAGCACTATAATTTGAACTTTTCTAACAGCTCATTTGATTTTATTTCTTTTTAATAACCTTAAACCCCACACTTGTTTGCTTCTTCTTTTGCATTGGCAAAGTGCCTCAATGTCTCCTTGCGTCGACTGCAAAGGTTGTTGGTCCATCAGGGCTTTTACGTGATACCACCAGATTCCTACGGGCTCACCTTAGAAAACAAAAAAAAAAACCTTCAAGAAACTACTTGAGTATACTTAATTGGAGATGTAAGAATAAATTCTGATTACAGATAGAAACTCTGACAGTGTTCATTTTCCATCCAAGCCCATGGTATTCTCATACCGTGCACACTGCTCCCAAACTGCAATAACTATTCAGTTTTATTTCATTCAATTTCAAGGGATCTAGCTATTGCCCTCATTCTACATGTTCTTTAGATAATGATGTATAATGTGTTTCTGGGCAAATGGAAGCCCAAAACAAGAAGAAAAGAAAGGGCAGCTTAATATTTTCAGGAAGGAATATTTGATTCCACACTGGTTAAAGCTTAACATTGGAAAACCCCAAAACACCTAAAACCTCAAAGGCTGTGTTCAGAATGTGTATAGCTGTAACTGAGTGTTTAGCTGTGATTTTGTTTTTAGGCTGGACAGGTGGCACCCCAATCAGACCCGTGAAAAGGTCACCTGCTTCAAGTAGCACACTTTATTCACCCAAATGCTAGAATTAATTTCTCTGTACTCCCACCCACAGTATTTAGCTTTTATTAAAGTTTGCCTTATTTAATTAGCCTGACTCTCTCCTCCCATCTTTCTTCTCCATTCTAGGGCCTCTCGTTTCATATTCACATTTATACCATTTTGTTAACCCTAATAAATTTACCCCCTTTTTTTGAGCCTCACTCCTCCAGTATCAGAAGTCTTCCTCCTTTGAATGTGAAGTCATCACAGCTTTGCATCTTCCAGTGTACGTTTTCCTTTGGCTTTGATTTCTAGTCAGAAATTCCTCTACAAAACTTCCTATATATGATATTTTTTCTTTATGCTCTGATATTTGCCTTTACTTGTTTTCACCAGAATGCTCTAGAAATAAGAATTTTTACCGCTAGTGGAATAGAAATAAGCTATTATATATACCTGTCTCATATCTAGACATATACTATTTGTAGTAAACTAAGTCAAGGGAAAAAGAAAAAAAAAAGAACCCCCCCCCCAAAAAAAAACCCAAAAAAAAAAACAAAACAAAAAAAAACA
>WEKY01021693.1:0-16505 GCA_013390045.1 Picathartes gymnocephalus
TTTGGACAGACATAAGTTTGGTCTCTTCATATCAGAAGCCAATTGTCCAATTACAGCTTCAGGTAGTGCAGTCCCATTCTCCAGTTCGGCCCCCCTTCTCTTCGCTGCTGTTCTCAGTTGTTTACATTTTTGGNTTGTTTACATTTTTGGGGCTTGGAAAAACAGGGTGTCCTTGAAGTTAGGGCCTAGAAAGAAGTTGTTTCATCTGAATAAAATGGTGAGACAGTAGCTGACAGGCTATGGAGTTTTAGAGTTATACATTAAAGCAGTACTGATCTGGAAAATGTAAAAGCTAAAACTTAAGGCATCAGAGGGAGCTGGGAAAGGGGCTCAGCCTGGAGAAAAGGAGGCTCAGGGGGGATCTTCTGGTTCTGTACAATCCCCTGACAGGAGGGGCAGTGAGGGGAGGTTGAGTTCTGCTCCCAGGGAACAGGGACAGGAGGACGACATCGCCTTCAGCTGCACCAGGGGAGGTTCAGGTTGGACATCAGAAGGAATTTCCTCACAGAAAGGGTCGTCAGGCCTTGGCAGGGGCTGTCCAGGGAGGTTTGGAGTCCCCATCCCTGGAGGTGTCCAGGGACTTCCTGGAGGTGGCACTCAGAGCTCTGGGCTGGGGACAAGGTGGGGATCGGGCACAGCTTGGACTCGGTGGTCTCAGGGCATCTTTTCTAACCTCAGTGATTCTGTGATTCTGTGAAGAGACAGGGGGCTCGACAGGCGCTATTTTAAATCCCATTCCATGGGGTGATTAATCGTGGGGCTTTGCAACATTGGATATTTCAAATTAAACACTAATCCCCAGCACGTTTTCCCTGACAAGGCAACACTACAGGCGGCTGGAGGTGCTGGTGGATGAGACATTGGACATGCCCCAGCCATGTGCAGTGACAGCCCGGAAAGCCAAACATATCGTGGGCTGATCCCATAGGGAAGGCAGCAGGTGAGGGGGAATTCTGCCCTTTTGCCCTGCTCAGGTGAGACCCCACTTGCAAAGCTGCCTCCAGCCCTGGGAGGAACTTAAGGAAGATACTTAAGGAAGGGGTGTGAGTCCAGATGAGGCACCGGGATGATCAAAGGGATGGAGCACCTCTCCTATGGGGAAAGGCTGAGAGAACTGGGATTGTTCAGCCTGGAGAACCTAACTGGGTGACCTAACTATGGCCTTCCAGCACATGAGGGGAACTTACAGGAAGGATGGAAAGGGACTATTTACAAGCATCTGGATAGACAGGACAAGGAAAAATGACTTCAAACTGACAGAGTAGGTTTAGATGTGATATTAGGATAAAATTCCTCCTTGTGAGGGTGGTGAGGCCCTGGCACTGCTTGGCCGTAGCAGCTGTTCCATCCCTGGAAATGTCCAAGGCCAGGTTGGATGGAGCTTGGAGCAACCTGTGATAGGGGAAGGTGCCCCTGCCCATGGCGGAGGGGTCGGAACGAGATGATCTATAATGTCCCTTTCGCACCCAGACCACTGCCGGCTTCCACAGCCCTGGGCTCGCCTCAGCCGCCCCGTCCCGCCCATGGCGTTTTGGCGCCAAAAGCCCTGAGCGGCCGCGTTGGGGAGCTCGCGAGACTCGCGGCTCTCGCGGGACTCGGCGCGCGCGGGGGCGGCCCCGGCCCCTCAGCCCGGCCCGCGCTCCCTCACGGCCGGAGCCGCTCGGAGCCGCCCGAGGAAGAGCTCCTAAAACAGAGTCCTTCCTGATACACCGCCTCAGCCCAGCCCCGCTCCGGCCCAGGGCTCTGGGAGTAGTTCACTTGAGGAGCCGGAAAGGGGGAATCTTCCTCCAGACTGCGTTTCGGAGTGGGTGAGCTGTAATTTTGGGGAATTGCCATCCCACCCCCCCGAAGCCTTTGGTCAGGGATGTGAGTGGCACGCGGCTCCGTGGATAAGCGCTGTGGTCAGAAATCCACTTATTTTAGTTTATTCCTGCTGCTCCCAAGTAACTTTGACGAGTTGAAACATGACAAATCCTTATTTTAGTCGGCTCAGCGAGGCTGGGTTATGTTATCCTCTGTGTGGTATCTGCTGCTTAACTTGTGTGATGATCTGGTTGGCAAATCTTTTTCTGTAAAAGCTGTAAATACTGTATATAATTGACTTTTATCTGCCTCTGTGGCAGCCTCGCTGCTTCTCTTTAAATGCGTTTGGTGTTTTCGGCAGGAGGGGGGAAAAGGCTTCTTTCTGGCAATGCTAGATCCTTTAGAGAACAACTTGTTTGATCTTCCCGATTATGAGAACACAGAAGACGAAACATTCCCACCTCTTCCACCTCCTGCCTCTCCAGGAAGAGACGACGCTGCATGGGCTCAGGCAAATAGAGGTGAACACCTGGGACCCCTAAAAATCCTATTTTAATGCTATGCAATCGAAATTAGTGGTGTTGAACTTCACCGCCTTGAGTTCACTGCATAAAAATAGGCAGAAAACAAACTGGAAATTTAAATTGTTAATCATGTGATGCTTTCCAGCTTGTGGGAAAAGTTTGTTTTTGTAGATTCCATGAAAATATGTGCACAAAGGAATCTTTGTAAAGCTCAAACTCTTCTGGCAAAACGTAGCTACAAATAATTACGCAGCAATGATCTATAGTTACTCTTTATGATTTGGCTTTTAGAAGAGATAAGAGTGTTGGATGCAGTCTTAATGCACTTTTTAGAAATACAGGTAGAAACTTAAAATGTACACGATGCAGTTCTAAGTGATGGCCATTACACGGAGTACTTATACGATGGTATTTTCTTCCCCAGATCCAGATGGAAACCAGCAGTCCCAAACAAAGGATTCTGCTGTGACCACACAGAAAGCAGTTAAAAGACCAAGGCCCAGATTAGATGCCCAGAGGTGACTTTATACAGAGTATTTCTTTGTGTGCTGAGTTTGGTGTAGGGCTGTGGGAGAATGATTAAGGTACCTCTAAAACTGGTGTGAGTTCTTTATAATCAACAGAAAGAATCCAAACTTTAGGCTATTTCAAGGAATGTGAGAGTTTTCTTTGGTTTTTTTTTTGTTTTTTTTTTTACTTGTTAGTTGAAAAAAGAAGGTGTGGGTTTCAAATAACTGCCCCATTTCCTGTTCCCAGGTTAATTTCAGAAAGAGGGCTCCCAGCCCTGAGACATATGTTTGACAATGTGAAGTTCAAGGGAAAAGGGCACGAGGTAAGACCTGGTGGGCTTTGGTTTTGTTTCCTGGGAGGTTAATGTAGATTTGATAGAGTGCTGCCCATCTGATTTGGGGAGAATTGATAATACTCTGGTTAGCCAGCATCCCAGCAGTATCTGAACAAACCCTGATGGGCTTTGGAGCTGCAAATTTTAAAACAAGCATGAGGTGCTTTAACAAAATCCATCTTTTGATCATAAAATTCTCTTCCTTAACTCAAGAAGTAGAATATCCCATCTGTGACTCCTGTGTTGTACATAGAAGCAGGGTTTTGAATCCCAAGGTTTTAAAAAAAACATTGTGACATACCCCTTGGGCAAAGAGAAAGCAGGACTTTCTCTACAAGCATTCTTATTGTTTTGGATGCACTTAAACATGCAGAGGTTATTTTCTTTTACATACCATTATAGAGTTGGCTGTAGACAGGTGAGGGTCAGTCTCTTCTCCCAAGTAACAAGCAATAGGACAAGAGGAAACAGCCTCAGGTTGTGCTAGGGGAGGTTTAGATTGGTTATTTGGGAAAACTTCTTCACCAGGAGTGTTGTCCCTGAGCAGCCTGTGCTGTGGACTCATCATCCCTGGGGGGATTTAAGAGACATGCAGATGTGACACTTGGGGACATGGTTTAGGGGTGGCCTTGGCAGTGCTGGGGGAGTGGTTGGACTCTGTTATCTTAGAGGGCTTTTCCAACCCAAATAATTCCATGATTCTCCTGGCACACTTGCAAGGACACCTGTGCATCTCTGGTTTATGGAGAGCATCCATGGTGTAAATGTTCTCATTGCCACTGGAGGCCCAAACAAACTGGGCAGTTGAGCTGAAAGGTGCAAAAATCTTTCCTAGATCAGGTTATTTTGATGTATCTGCATTCTGAACATCAGCATCAATGGCAGCTGTGCCCCTGTGGAATTATTTCAGCCTGGGTTCAGCTCTGCTTGTTTAAGACAATGCTTCAGGACCTGCAGATGTTTTACAGGAAATGCCGATGTTTTACAGGAAATGCAGATGCTCCCCTGAACTTGTATCAGTGCTGTTCTCACAGCCTAGGATTACACTGGACTGTGGGAGGAGGAAGGAAGGGTTACCCACACATTTGTACTGCTGACATTTTCCAGAGACTGTCAAGCTGCAGATGCTCCATTTTTTCAGGAATTACTGTCCCATTTCCCTCTGCAGTCTCCTGACTTTGGCAGCTTCGGTAGCTGGGTGTTGTCTTTTCTGCTCTAGGCAGAGGACCTGAAGACACTGATACAACATATGGAGCACTGGGCCCACAGACTGTTCCCAAAACTGCAGTTTGAGGATTTTATTGACAGAGTGGAGTCTTTGGGAAACAAAAGGGAAGTTCAGGTATGAATTGTTTCTGTCAGTTTCTCTTCATGCTGTTTGGAATAGTGCAGGAGGGAGGTTTAGGGGATTAATTATGTAGCAAAAGAAGACTTAGGTTGTGCATACTGCTAAAAAGTATAATGTTATTTAAAATAATTTCTCTCAATTTGGAGCTCTGGTATTTAGATATAAACTTTCTGTATTTGAATTAATACTTCAGAGAACTGGCTTCAGCATTTTCAGGACATCTTTAACCATAGCAAGTTGCTTAAGAGTGCTGGAACTGGTTGGGTTTTTAGGTTTTGGTTGGTTGGTTTTTAATATTTGAACCTGCAAAAGAAGACTGATGAAGAATTCAGCTTCACTTGGCTGGGTGATAGATGAAGGCCTGGGAAGATGATCCACAGCATTGAAGGTGTGTGTGTCAAATGGGCATGGAGTGAAAGGAGTATTTTATTCAGAGCAATAAAGTGTAAAATGAAATTGCTGTGGTTTTCCCATCCTCCCAAAATTGAACATAAGAACTTCCTGCAGATGAAATACCAGTGTTTTAATCTCCCATCTGCAGACCTGCCTCAAGCGGATTAGACTTGATCTTCCTATTGTACATGAAGACTTCAAAAATAACGAAGGTATGCTCTCTGCTGTTTGTGCAGTACTTCAGTGCTTGAGATACTTCCTACTGACCAGAAGTGAATGATCATGATAGACTTTTCTGATGTAGAAGAAATTGTTGAGAGGTCTCTGCTTTAAAACCAGGCTTCTGTGAGCCTTATGATGACAAAACTGGACTGGTACTTGCACATATATAAGTAAAAATAAATAAAATTGCATGGTCTGCTGAAAGGAAATGGGTACTAACCAGCATTGTTAGAAATAGTCCTCCAAAAAAACCCCAGAACAGCAGTTACTGAGCACACAGGTTTGTGTTGCACTCTCACATGTGTGCAATCTGGAGAACTCTGGGATCTTACAGAAGCAGGAATCACAAACTCATCCTGATTGTACCCCAGGGAGCTGCAGTGCAGTCGGGGCATGGTGCCCTTCATAGGTAAAGTGCCTGCTCATGCTGGGGGCCCTCTTATGTCTGGCAGTGCTGGCAAACAGCTGCTGGGAGAATTCCTTCTGCCAGGATCAAAACCCAGCACTAACTGAGGACATGAGTCAAGAGTCTCTTCCAGTCAGATAGAAACCAGACTTAAATAGTTTTTTAATTAAAAGAGGAAGCAGAGTTCACATGGCAGTTTGAAAGAAGCTTTAGCAGCAGAAAGGAGGGAATTTCATTGTCATTCCTAAGGACCTGTGCAGGGCTTTGCATTTCTGCCTCAGTCTCTCCGGAGGGCATTACCTACCTATTGTCCTATTTGTGTGAACCTCGGCCTCCAGCCCAGCCAGTGCTTGGGAATGGTGTTGTGGTGGATGAGTTCATGAGTGGTAACAGCTGGCCTGAGCTTTGGGCTGCCCTTGGGGCAGTTGGTGACACGTGGCTGCCTTCACTGCTGCTGCCCTGTGAGAGCTGCAGTGCAGCCTGAAGCAGCCACGGACAGCAACACGAGTGGTTCCTGCCGACAGCGTCTGCAGAGAGATCAGGTTGTTCTGTGCGATGGTTCCACACACTGGGCTCAAACGTGGTGCTGAGCTGCTCCTGCACTGTCCCTGAGGGCACTGCTGCAGCCTTCAGGGGAAAAACTGGAGTAGGCATCGCACAGGTGTGAAATAAAACTCAGGCTGGGGTGTTGTATTCACAACCCAACCTTTTTGTCAGCTCACATTTCTCTTCACAGGCTTAAAAGTGGTGTAGAGGCTTTGGGCTCTCTTTCAAGAGTGCACTGCTGCTCTCTGGGTGGGTGAGGTTTGTCTGATTGAACTGTGCCTCCACCTTGCACATTTCAGTGCTGGCAGATGAGTAAATATCTCTGCAATAGGGCACACTGAATTCAGAACTGAGTATTCAATGTGTGTATTCAAACCTCTGATTCACAGAATCCTGGAATGGTTTGGGTGGGAAGGGACCTTAAAATCCATCCTGTTCCATCCCCTGCCATGGGCAGGGACACCTTCCATTGGTGCCACACAGCCTGGCCTTGAAAGGTTGGAATTCCTGTAGCAACTCCTGCCGTTTTCTAAAGGACTGTGTTTTATTAGTAGGGTTGGGAGGAAAATTACCTGGTCCTAAGGATTGTCTGGATTTCCTGTCCCTTTTGACCTTCAAGTACAGCTACTGCTGCTAACTCAGTACACAGACCTGTGCCTCTGCACTCAGGCATCAATTATTGTGTGTGTGAGCTCTGAGCACTTGTGTCCTTTGAATATTGGGGATGTGGGCCTAGGCAGAAAATTGCCCATTAAGATTAAATTATGGAAAGATCTTCAGCTGTCAATACAAAATGTAGAACATAGAAGTGCTTTCAGAATGTTCTCTTGACTGATGTGTGGTGCATCTCTGTGGTTTTAAGTGTTGATTCTGCCCCTCTTTCCCCTCATTTTTAACCAGAGGGTGAAGGGGAGAGCAATGGGCTGGATCCAGCTGCTGAAGATGCACGTTCCCACTCTGGCAATGCCGAAGAGCTGAATTCCCTGCCTGCTCCAGCTCTGACAGAGGAGCAGCAGGAGCGGATGAAGAAGAACCGGCAGCTGGCCCTGGAGCGGCGGCAGGCACGGCTGCAGGGCCTCAGCCAGTCTCAGCCCCAGGGTAAGGACCCCCATTCCAGTGCTAACACTGAGGGCAGGGGCCTGAGTTGCTGGGTCATGGCTCTGATGACTTTCCTAGTAAGTGCTGGAATGTGCAATGCTCACATTTTAACAGTTTTCCTGTAGTTAAACTCCCTGGGTGTTGTGCCAAGCTATGACAGCTTTGTCTTTGGTCAAATGCAACTCAGCCTGTTACCTCTGAGCTGCCTTTGCCACAGACTGGGATTCTGGTGATAGAAATGCCAGTTAAACACAGCAAGTGTCTGCTCATGTTTTTCTTTTTTTCCTCAGCAGAGCTCCCCAGTAGTTACTCAGAAGAGGAGTTTGACAGCCCAGTTGCTCAGGATCCCACTGACCTTATTGAAGACACTCAGGTTCCTGCAGCCAAGGATGTTCCCACAGAACATGAAGAATTGGAATGTGCCAGGGAAGAGCAGTAACTTCCCCACACTCTGAATGCCTTTCTCGACCAAAAGACCCCCCTGCCTTAAGTACTGTCATTGTACTGAAATGCTGTTGGCTCTTGGAACTCCAGAAGTGTCAGGGAAGCCTTTCCCATGGCTTCACTGAAGGACAGAACTCTTCCCTGGAGGCTGCAGAGGAGCAGTTCTGGACACCAGGAATCAGAACAAAGTTCTTCAGTTTCACTTGAGCCATTTTTTCCACCTCCCAAAGCTTTTTTTTCTTAGGAAATGTTTATAAGTTTTTGGACGTACTTTGAATATAGTTTATAATTTATGTTGAACTGAATTAACTGGGATGTTGACAGGTTATGTTTCTATTAAAGTTGTGTTGTTCTGGTTTTTTTAACAGGTCTTTTAACAGGGGTACTGGTTTTTTTTTAACTGCTTATCCATTACTTATATATTTTTCTTAGAAAATGGAAGCTATTAAACTTCAGAAGTCAGATCTGAAATTCCTGTATGAGGCTGTTACAAGGCCAGGCCTCCTACACTTCCCCCTCCCTTGGGTCAGACATCTCTCCCCAGACCAGCACCTCCCCTCAGGGAACGAGACTTTCCTTCCCCTGATCCTGCTCTCTGCTTGGGGCTTTGCTTCATCCTCTTCTTACAGTCTTGGCTTTCCTTACACAACAGCTTCTCCCTTTTGTGGAATGAAGAGGAATCGCCCCTTGCAATAGTAAAAAGTACTGCATTTCTAGATGCTGAATTAAGCCACCACCCTCAGGGCAACAGGTGTTATTTTCTGAAGGAATTTGCTTTTTATATCCTTGTAGGGAAGAAGGAGGTATTTAGGATTTTAAGAACTTAATTTATGGACAATATAAGCAAAATAATTTTTGAATAATATTTGAAAGAATTCAGCACAGTCTTTAGTCTGAAATATGAGCTTTATCAGGTATAAAATCTTTTCATAATTCATCCATACTCATAATCAGATAAAAATAATTCTTATTTAAAATAGACATTTAGCTTCTTATTGAAAGGACTCTTGAATATTTAAATAAACTGCTTTTTAAAAGATCCCCCAACCACTTGTGCACAGTGAACAGGAGCAGGCCAGCCCCAGGCAGCTGGTGGCAGGTCCCAGTTCAAGTCCTGATGTCCTCTGTCACATCCAGCAGCGCCAGCTCCCGGATCTCCTCCAGCAGCTGGTACAGGCTGGGCCCCTTGGTCTGGCAGAACTCCTGGGACTCCTCATCCATCACTTCCACCCTGGCCCTCTCTTGGGCACGCTGGGCCTCCTCTGCAGACTGGCTGACTTCTTTCACCAAGTCAGATTTCACCACATGGAAGCTCTTCTGGGCAGCCTCTGTGTCTGCATTGTGGTGAGGAGCATTCCTAATGATCTCCAGCTTGATGGTGTCAGCGTGGCAGCGGGAAGTCTGCACGAGGATTCTCACCTGCAAAGAAATACTTTGTTTAAATTTCTGATGGTGCTATTTCCCTTTCCTTCCCTCAGATGATCACTCACTGTGATGTGATCGAAAAGGCTCAAGGTCACTGAGTCTCCAGTAGTTGTAGTGGAGGTGATTTTATGCTGAGAGCGATGGAGGGATCCAGGCTTCCACTGGCAGCTCCCAGCCCCTTGGCAGGAGATGACCAAGCCCTCTTTGTTTTTCATGTAGGCTGCACCTTTGATTCCATACCTACAAAAAAAGCAGAGATATGTTCTAACCATTTGCAACCTTTTCAGGTCTCTCAGTTTCAAAACCCACAGGCTGGCTGGGATTGTAGAAAAGCAACAGGAAGGGGCAGGCACAGGAGCCAGATAATCCTGCCTCAGGAACACTGATAGGTGTTGTCACAGAAACCCACGTGTGAAAACAGTGTGGAGACAGTGACTGAAGTGTTTTGAGAGCAGTGTAGCAAAAGTAAAATAGTCAGTGATCCATTATCTTACTGCTGGGTGGGGCCTGGAATGCCTTAGTGATGGGAGAAGAGCAGCGTTACAGGTTTTTCCAGCCAGACAGTGAGGAGACATTTCTCCATTAAAAAGAAGCTCCTTGAAGAGCAGCAGCATGCTTGCCCTGGGTTCTCTGTAAGGCAGCCTTTCCTGGCTGGGGCGGCTCTGGCTCTTGAACCTCACAGCCACCCTTCTGGAATGCTGCAGATGCCAGATGTACATTGAGCTGTGCCAGGCTGTGCCCTCCCAGCATTCCAATGACACCAGTGATGCCTTTCCTGGTGTTAAAATTAAGAGTCAGACATAGTTAAGGGGAAAAAAGGGCTTTTTACCTCAGTATTTAATAATAGGATCCTTCTGGTGCACCACTTCACCAAGGTGGGATGCGCCGAAATGCACCGTGAAATGCACCGTGAAATGCACAGCGAAATGCACAGCGAAATGCACGCCCCCGACAGATCGTGTATACAATTTTATAGACCTAGCAAATTAGCATATCTCACAAAAATTCCCCAATGAGAGGCTTGAATGAATAGTGTGATATTCCCCCATCCTGAGGAATTCTCCCCTGGATGGGCCTAATCTTAGTTTACAGAATGTGTTCTAGAGAGGACCTTGGCTCCTCAGGATAGCGTGGAGCTTTCCAGCCTCCAACTGCAAGGCCTTGGGATGTTTGGTCTCTTGGCTTAACAGAATATTAGGACTATGCCAACTTACCGGGCTTAGGAATTACAAGTATGCATGCTAAAAGCACTAAGGGTACATAAAAGAAAAGGCAAAAAATCATCATGGCATCACCAGGTGTCATTGCCAGCCCCAGGGCTCACCGGGGCACGAAGACGAGCACGCCGTTGGTGCGGATGGAGTAGATGACCCCGTCGGCCACGCAGCGCTCGTCGCTCTCGGCGTTCCTGTCTTGGAAGTACATGCACTGGAAGAGCTCTGTGGATTGCTTCTGAGCACGCTGGGCTGCCTGAGAGCACCCAACACAGAGAGAGACATAAAAACCTACCTAAATATTCCAACCAGCGTCTGTGGCTTTGATTTCCACAGCTGCTTTTTCCCATTATTTACTCCCTTACCTGTGCCCAAGAAAAATTACATCTAAAACAAAATCATACATGAAGCACAAGTTAAGCATGAAGACATTTTTACTACCACTCTCAGAAAAAAACTGGTATTTAAAACAACCCCAATGCACTACAAATAAAAGTAAAGTGATACTCTTAGTTCCCACAAAAGCAAACTCAGGACTGGTATCCCATTCTCTAAGGCACCATGGAGGCTCCCACAAGGACCCCCTTACCCGGTTCCTGTTATTGATGTGTCTGCACAGTTCCTCGAGATCCTTGTTACTGTTTATGTTATCCTTAACATCCCCCGTGGTTCCCTTCAGGGTCGCTGCCATCAACAGCCTGTGCACAATGATGTCAGCGTATCTCCTGATGGGAGAAGTGAAGTGAGTGTACTTCTCCAGGGCCAGCCCTGCCAAGAGAAAGGAACAGAGATGAGCAGTCAAAGCCATCATGTGCCTCCCCCAACAGTTCAGAAATCACAGGAAAGGCAGAAAAATGCCCAGATACCATAATGATGAAACTGCTCCTCGGGACAAGAGCCAGTTGAGAAGTACAGGGCGTTGGACATGGCGTGGGTGGCCATGGAGCGCAGCAGTTTGTTCACAATGGGATCTGAGGGGTCGTTTGCTCTGTCCAGAGACTCGGCCAAAGCCTTGTTAGACCTGGCAAAAGGTGTTAATTCCAAAGAAAATGAGAAGATCCCTGGTCATAATGGTTCACAGTTAACAACAGCATAAAACCCACACAGAAATTAATAGTTATTCATACAGAAATGGCAAGCAGAGTGATACTGAAACTTTCAATGCAGTTTAGGAACAGCTCCGCTTCAGGAAAACATTTAGAAAAATCCCAGTTTTCACCCAGTTGTCTGCTGCAACCTGGAGAACCAGGGACTGGAGCAAAACCCCTTCCTATGCAGGACAAAAAATGAGCTGCTCCAAAACCTTTGTGTCCAGCACAAAAGGGACAAGCTGACACCCAGGTGACAGAGGCTCCACTGATGCCCTTCACTCTGTGATGTCCAGAAATGATTCTCCTAATGTGATGAAGCTCATGGCCTTCTCATGATATCTTGCCCAAGTAATTCTGAATTATTTTGAGTCATTTAAAATTATTACATTGCACAGAATTCACCTAATTTAAACCACTACTCTCTGACATAGGAAATAGAGTGCAAACAAGGCCACTGCAGAGCTTGACCACTGCACAGTGACTCAACAAATGCTTTGTCTGGATATGTCTAAAATTATTCAGCCACTGCCATTTTGCAGTACAGCCAGCAGAATGCAGGCAGCTTGTGCTGGTCAGAACATCATCAGAAAGGTTCTGATAAAATTCATTTTAAAAACTGCTATGCAGTGTCTATTAACATTGATACTCAGAGCTGGAATTGTTTAACGATAACATTGCCAAATAATTAATTGCTTAACTTTAATTACAGAACTTTAGTAACAAAAGCTACCGTGTGTCTATCGAGAAGCCTTTGGCACTGGCACATTCCCGAAGCTCCGTGAAGAATTCCTGGCGTGGTGGAGGGTGCTGCCGCAGCAGAGCTTGGTGGGGAAAATCCTCGGAAATCCTTTTCGCCACCCAGTGGTTGGCCAGGATCATGCATTCCGCCACGGTCTCGTGCACTTCCAGCGGCTGCTTGGGGATGAGGTCATGGATATTCCGTCTGTCATCCAGCTGCACCCGCACCTCGATCCCTTCCAGCTCCAGCGCGCCGCAGCTGTCCCGCTTAGCTCGCACGTGCCGCGCTATGTCGGTGAGCTTGGATATGGCCCAAACCAGCTCAGCCAGCTTCTTCTGCCTCGTTCCTTCATCCAGGCTTTTCAGCTCCAGGATATCCCCCACCACACTCGTGTCCCCATCCAGCAGTCCCTGGGCTGTCTCATACTCCAGCTTGTAGGCAGAGCGGATCAGGGTTTTGGAGTATTGAACCCTCAGTGTCTCATACGATTCCTTCTCCAGCTCCCACAAGACACTCACAGCGTATCTGAAAGACAACACCACGGCTCTGGAATAGTTCTGGTAGAATTAAACTCTCATTTCAAGCACATTCAACTCTTAGAAATTTATAGGTTTAATTCTGGTTGTGGAAGCATCTTCATGAGACCAGTGCTCAGCATCACCACTAATTAATGCACTGGCCTTTCAGCCTCATGCATCACAACTGAAATGAGGACCAGTGACCCCTAAGGTATAAGGTCTCCTTCATGTTAGACCAGAGCTACACTGTGATAGTTATTTTTATCCATTTCTATTTTATTAGTCAGATGCATCCACAATGAACACCTCTGTACCTTGCATATCCTCAGGCCAGCCTTGTATATTCTCATGCCAGCAGCCAGCTGAGCCTGTAAATTGATATAAACTGGTCTATAAAATTCACTCTACCTGTGGTAGAACTGCAAGGTAATTTTCAATGTACACAACTCTTCCAGTTCTTCCAGTAATAATGCAAAATGACTTCTGTAGAAGTCTCCCTGCACAGAACTACTGCAAACTCTTACCTGTCCACTCCACTGAGCAGGGAGCACACGTCAGCACTGAGGACAGAGGGCAGCATGTCATAGCGCCGGTCTGCCAGGTAATACGTGGTGGCCCTGGAATAAAACACAGTCACTGTTCTTCCCACCAGGACTCCTGGGGCTGGGGTAGAAGCATTGCTCCTGATTTGAAAAGGTTATTCCCACAGAACACTCACAGGTGCAATACCGAATTCAAATTATTTAAATAGCTATTTGTACAGTACAACCCTAATTTTGCCTTGCTTGGTATTTCAGCTGCCATTAAGGGCACAACCAGGGCTGGACAAAATTTGCTTACTGAACAAGAGGTGATTTAATGGCTACATCAAACCTCTCTGCTGCCTAGAGTTTACACTTCTTTGAATCTACAAGAATACAGTTCATGAAGTGATTCAGCAGCTCCAGATCAAAACAGAGGCAATAGAAGAAAAAAGGGGATGAAATATTTGCACATTAAAAGACAAGACTGAATATTAAAACATAAGTCTGAAAATACCTCTGGAATTAAATTCATGCAAGACTTAATTCCATTTTGTGGGTGTTCATCTCCCTTGGAATGCAAACAAGTGGTTTTTAAAAACACTTCAAGTCACAGACATTAAAAAAGACTATAAAGAAAAGAGGAGTGATTAGGGGAAAATAAACTTAAGAGTATAACTTTCTGGAAAATGTGTCCAAATAAAAGCAGAGTGTCATTAGTTAGCTAATAGTTTAATTAGCTGTAATAAGTCTTTAGTAAGACATGAAAGGTGAATGTTTCTTTCCTTCCAAAGTTTCCTTAAGGCAGCATCACAAACTTCTGAGCTCCATAAATTTTCTAATTTCCAGAAAATAACCTACCTTGCTCTGGCCTCAACGTCAGTGTAGGAATTTGCCGCCACAAAGTGAGTCACATCTGCAATGTGCACCCCCAGCTCTAGATTCCCACTGGGCAGAGTCCTGACAGAGAGAGCATCATCCACATCCTCGCAGCCCTTGGGGTCAATGCTGAATATCAAGTGGGTATCTCTCAAGTCAAGGCGTTTTTTTTCCTCCTCTGGACTCACTTTCCATGGATTCTTTGGAGAACTCACAGGCATTTCACTCATCTGTACAGAAATATTGTTGATGAACATAGATTTATAAGTTTTCTACAAAAACATGCCGATAAATTAGATTTAATTGGTTTTTCAAATTCTTCCTTTGTTTCATTTTCCAAGTCCATTACATTTACTTTATGGAAAAAATTGAAAAGAATTCTACATGTATTAGAGACAAATGTTATTACTGTGGTGATGCTGCAGCTCTGGCAAATATAACCACTGCATATTGGTTTTTTACAGTCTTTCTCTTTCAATGAATTGTAGGTATAATGAAAATACTTATCTATGAAAGCTGGTTCCTCTCCTAGTTGAAAACAAAAAAATTTAATACAATGATTTCAGTAGGACAAGGCCTTTAGGATCAGTAGCATAACCACATACTAAAGACAGCTAAATCATGAAAGTCTAACTCAAATTTGAATTAAAAGTTTGTAATCTTCTCCTCACAGCAAATGGATTATCTTAAAATCATTCTTGACTTGAAAATCCATAGTATCAATAGAACCACTGATCCAAGAGATTCCAGAAAAATAATGTAAAATAATAATACATTTCCAGCTTTCAAAATGGGCTTTCAAAAACCAACTGGCAACAAAGATGTTCAGCTGTAAAAGGGTCCCTCTGTTTGAGAAATCTGGAAATGAACAGAAAAGACAGGATCTGACCACAAAGACAAACCTGGATTTCTGAGAAAGGGGCAGCACAAATGCTGTTCTCCACCAGAATAGCTGCAATTTCCCCCTCGAGATCTCCAATTCTCCCCAGCACTCTCACGAAGTGGCCGTTTGGATACAGGGAAGTGGATTCCCAGGAATCGATGCGCACCACAACTCTGAACTCCTGCAGCAAGACAGCTCTGTTAGAGCAGCACTGGGCCCCTGAAAAGTACAATTTATACGCCTAACACAGCCTTTCATTTAGCAGAAAAAGCCCAAAGCAAGTGCTCAAGGCAGCTGGACTGTGGCCCAAATTCAGAACTCAAATTAGCTTCGTTACCTGAAGCTGAAGTGGTTCTGACAGGAATTGAACACAATCCTTCAAGGCAGAAATTGAACACTCACAGACTTCACTTTAATAGTTCTACCATAGTTTTGTCAAGGAAAGCATCATTAGAGCCTATAACACCCACACAGCTTTGTAGGAACACAGAACAGAGAAACACTACAGTTAAATTACCTGTAATGCTTCAGCCTGCTGAGTGCTGATCCGGATTTTGGGAATTCTGTAATCCCAAGGTGTCACAAGGACTTTCTGAGCATTTCTGCCCTGGGACTGGCTCTCTTCTTTAGAGGGGAAAGTGACCACATAATCCCTCCAGTTCTTTTGGATGATTCCAACTACTTTACCTTTAAATAAGGAACGTTGTGCATTAAAGAGTTGAACAGGACCAAGAAAGCAAATATATGGGAGGTACAGGAGATTCATTGCTTTGTAAAATAAATTGATGTGTCCCCAAATCTGTGTCACAACTGCCAGCAACATATGGTGCGCAGACAATACAAGTGTGTCATAAACTACTGTCGGCACAGGCAGATTTTAATGAGCTTTTATTTATGTGGAGACTAACTCATTGTATAGATTTCAACGATACAGAACATAAATTAATCAGAGATTCCCACTGCTGCTGAAATGTGGCCAATTCTAGTAATATAGAAAATTTTCAATAGCAAAGAGCAAAACAAAATATAAATTCCCTACAAAAAGAGAACTAACCTCTTAAAACTTTTAGCTCTGACCTCAACAAACTTTTAAGATGCAGCTACAGCTGCAGAGTAATAATTCCAAACAAGACTCTAAGCTCCCATGGTACCCAGGCAGGTCACACTGGGTACTTTTTCACCTAACAATTTTTTTTTTTCATTATTTATCAGCAGGGAATTAAAAGGATGCTTCTCCTTACCTGTGGGCATAGGGTCACCTGTGGTGTCTGCAGGTGCTTTGTCCTCAGTCTCATTTTCACAGAGGGCAACAGTCCTTCCCTTCCATTCCTGCACAGGGAGCAACTCAACCACAACCACATCCCCGTGGATTGCACGATTCCGAGCCTTGGCCCCATAAATAAGGATGTCACTTTGAAGTTCTGTATTTAAAATAAAAAGAAACAGAACTATAATCTGGTAACAGAATTCAAATCCCTCCATTCTTGGCAGCATTCTGCTGAAATAACAGAAAATTACTTTTCCAATATGATTTCTTCCAAAAAGGACTACTGGTAAGTAATTAATATTGCAAGAGGAAAAGGTTTTAGTTTCCTTTTTTTTTTTTT
>WEKY01021693.1:23644-58481 GCA_013390045.1 Picathartes gymnocephalus
GCGGACTCAGGGACCTGGGGGGAATCGGGCTGAGGGGAGCGGGGCGGGCTGAGGGAACAGGACGCGAACGAGCTGAGGGGAGCGGAACGGGCTGAGGGACGGGGGGAATCGGGCTGAGGGAAGCGGGCAGGACCGAGCTGAGGGCATCTAGGGCGGGCTGAGGGGAGCGGGGCGCGATGAGGGACGAGCGGGAACGAGATGAGGGAAGTGGAGCTGAGGGACGGGGGAATGCGAGTTGAGGGAACCAGGGCGGCCCTGAGGGAATCGAAGGGGCTGAGGAACAGCGGGAAGGGGCTGAGGGAACCGGAGTGGGCAGAGGGGCGGCCGCAGCGAGCTGAGGGAACTGGAACTGGAGCTGAGGGGCAGCGGGAAAGAGCTGAGGAAACTGGTCCGGCTTAAGGGAACCGGGGCAGCTCTGAGGGGTGAGGGTGCCAGGTGAGGGCTCAGGAGGAGCCCGACCAGTGCAGGCGCTGAGTCCCGAGGGAGCCCAGGCTTGTGAGGCTGGACGAGCATAGAGGGCGGACTCCCTTAAAGTGAGGGATGCAGTTGTGTGAACCTCCATGATCTTCCACGGGACCTTCCAGGAGAAATTCCAGGTCCGTTCCTCAGCCCTGATTTTGTTTGATCACATGCCAGAGCACTTCGGGAGGTGGGGATCGGGGCAAAGGTGCGTGAGATCAGGCAAGCCCGAATGACAACTAATTTTGCAGTAATCACCAATATTGTCCTTCACTTTTACAGAGAGAAGGATAAAGGCTCTGACAGATGAAGTCTAGGCCAAGATGAAACAGAAAAGCAGTGGAAGGTCAGGAGTCCAGAGCACTGTCTCTGAGTCTGAGTCACTGTTCAGTGACTGTAATGCTGCAAGTGTGGCATTTTGAGGATGGTTATTTTGACTCTTAGGAGAGCACTTTCTCAAATAATAATTGCCTACACCATAACTTCACTTGAACATAAATACATGGTGAGAGCTGTGTAGTGTTTGTCCTTAGGAGGGAAAAAAAAAAAAATACTGGGAAAAAGCCAAGGCAGTATGTCACTGTATGTTCCTGTTTATTCTACTTCTTATTTTTCACATGTTTTATAAAATGTGTATCTCCAATGACTAATACTTCTAAGTAACCAATTTGTGCCAGTAAATGGAAGCACCATCTGTAAGAAGCTGATTTGCAGAAGCCAAGTTCTCAAACATCTGAAGAGGAGGAGGTGTTATAACTTGGTGAGAGACGACCAAAGTGTAGACTTGGGTTTGGGAGTCAGGATGATTTCAGATGTATTATGTAAGCAGGATATGAGAGGAAAAGGGAAACGTAGAGCAAAATGATGGAGCTCTTGTTCAGCAAGAACAAAGATGAAGTAACCCGTGCTGATAGAAAGGGTAAGGAAAACACAACATTTGGGGAAAAAAGACATTTAATTGAGTTTGAAGTGTAGCAGATGCTGATTGCTGACATAGTGAGGAACACAGACCAGTGTGCTTACTCAGTGACATTCAATGACTGTAATAAAATGAAGGTTAATTAAATAAAAGTAGCTGAGATCACTGCTCTAGTTTGTTCACTGTTTCACAGAGGAAAATGGAAGACCTTTGGGCCAAATTCATGCCTTGCTGATACTGTTGAGTAGCTGCACATGTATTTCTAACATCCTAGTCTGAACAGTTTTATCACTCTGAGTTTCTTCACTTCCTTCCTCTCTTGGAAGAAACCTCAAATGATTGCAAAAGGCCAAGCTGGAGTCACTAGAGCCAAAGAGAACCCTTGACACTTTATCTGACAGCTGAGTTTGTCCCTGTGAGATCAGAGATGAACTTTCATGCTCTGGTGTTTCATGCATCTGATAATTGTCTTTACACAGAGCAAGAAGTTTGTGCAGGGACAGCCAAAACTAGCGAGATAACAAGGGCATGTTTAATGGTTTTAAAATAAAAGTTGCAAAAATGTTGAAGGATCAGTATTAGAAAATCTCACCAAATGTTGAAGAAAAAAGATGGAGTGCAGTCTGGCTGCAGAACTATGGGACATACATTCCTTCATAGACCATTACTCCATAAAGTACTTCATAAAGAAAAAAAAATCATGGTAGGATACAAGGACATCAGTACAAGTATTATTTTTATGGAATATTCCTCACTTTGTGCAATGCCCCTGTGAATAACACCAGTGAGTGCTAGAGAAGCTTTTATTTTACGTGGGCAATAGAAGCCTTTAAAGTTCAATCCCATGTTTGTGCCTGCCTGGGATGGGAGGTCGGAGCCTCTCAAGAGCTCTTGCTGCCTGGAGAAGCCTGTCAGGAGATGCGGGACAGAATTTCAGTGTGTTACTTTTTGATGCAAGTTTGATGGAACTGTTTGGGCAAAGAAATTTGAGGTCACTGGAGAATACCAGCAATTGGCTCGAGTTTCCCAAGGCTGAAGCCTGACTCATCTGACAAATACCGCAAACAAGAGGCAGAGGATTAATCTGGGATTCCACACAGCCATGGAATCAATAGAAATTGTATCTTTCCATTTGAAAAGGCCTTTTAATTTTTTTTTTCCTCCAAGTACTTTGGCACTGAGGTAGAGGATGCAGGATTTAATTATCTTGCAGTATATTTTTGAACTTGGTTCTTCCATTCTTAAAGCAGTTGTGGAGCAATTGGCAATTCAGCATCTCCTTCTAACTCATCCTAAAGTGGATAAATGCTGTCTTGTCTTGGATATTTCTTCTGGATTGCTGGCTCAGTAAAAGCCTAGTATTGTAAAAATTGCACCCACATCTAGAAAGGTCTCACGATTAATGTGCCATTCCTTCCACTCATAAAAAGGAAAGATATCAGATGATTTTAACAATGTCTGGTTTATGTAATCCCGTGTCCACTGGCATTAATTATGTCATCCTCCTTTAATTATTTTTGTCAGATCCCTTATTAATTAGACTCTGTTATTTTGCTTAGGATTGCACTTTGACTGATGATCATCTCATTTATCCTTTATAATCATTTATACAGCTTTACTAAGAGAATGCTGATGTTATTTTTAATTTAGCGAGAAGAAAGTGATTTTGAATTTGTGCATAACTTTCCGAATTTTTTCCGTGGATTTCAGTTCGTCAAACCCACCTTAGTCCTTTGCGTTTGCAATACCGGACACCCCCGCTGAGGGACGCTCTGTAATCGATTTTGGTTTGAAATCGGAACTTTCTCTTCCCTGCCCGTGTCTAATGGGCAAAAATTCCACCTTTCAGCTTCCGTGAACAAACTGCTTGGAGTTGTTTATAGCATAAAGAGACAATTTTCTCCACAAAATAAACTAGAAAGCGATGCTGCTCTATAATAAAATAAAATAAAAAAGACTTGCAGATCTTTTCAAGCATGTCAGGAATATGAAACTACACGATGTTTACAATTATTGGAAGCATAAAAGCAATTCATCACAATACCTGATATTTACTATAGCATGCATTTGATCTTTCCACCACCCTTTTCTTCCATGGGTGCAGTTCAAAAGTTTACAGCACTGAATTGCAAAGCTGTGTACTATTTTGTCTCATTTATTTGCTCTACCTTTATTTAGTTTATCACAGGATTTTCATGTATTTACTGATGAAAGATCCTAAATATTATTTAAAGGAAAAAAGCCTTTATGCTGACATAATTAGAATGTTACACTTTATCTGATCAGGGAGCTTTAGGCTATTTGCAGCTGATAGTAACTTGGTGTAGGCCAGAATTTCTGCTTTCAAAAAGTGTTTATATTTGTTACGCTAGAAATTATGAAAGCAATTTGGATCAAAGGACAAGGCCACCATATCAATCTTTTTGTCATCAAAATGCATTTGATTTGGTGGGAGCCCTTGCTCTGAGATGATGCTCAGGGGTGTCTTTGCTTCTGGAGCAGCTCCCGCAGGGTTCAAAGGATAATGGTGGTCAGAGATGGAAAGACCCAACAGGTCAGATTTTCAACTCCCTTCCAAATTGGGAGTGCTCCCTGTGGTGTATCTTGCTCAAGTCTGGGGTCAGTGCTGCACAATATCAGGCTCTAAGGTTTATTTATTTATATACCCCAGTAAATAGAAAACAGAATTGCAAGGGTGACTTTTTTCCCCCTGCTTCCGAAATAACAAGAACTTTCTAGGTGAAGCTGATTAATTCCCTCTTAGGCTCCTATCATCAGAAATTAAATGGGGTTGACTCATGGGGAACTCTGCAGTTGTGATTTGCTCTGCAAATGAGATATAAGAGGTTTTCCTTGAGAGCTCAATGATGTATAAAAGGAAACTAAAGGAAAATGTATCACACTGCATTTCTGGGCTGCAGCTGTGCATCTTAGGTGCTTTAAATTCTTCTTACTAAAAGCCCTTGAGCAAAGATTTTATACCCATAACTGCTCTATCCTCTGGCAAATCATATTGCTCAGCAGGGCTGGGTAAATAACAAGTTACTTAAAAAAAAATACAGAGGGAAGAATATAAGATTTCAAGAGACATTCTTTTGTCATAATTATTGTCAAGAACTAAGTCTCAGCTACCAAGTAAATCAGGAATACTTAATTGTATACAAAAATGCTTTAACCTATGCTACCCAGTTCTGTATGTAGTGATATTATTTGGGTTTCCTTGATGCCCCTGTGTGATGACTGACCAACAGTGAATATTTTTAATTGAATGTAAAAGTCATAAAATGACTTATGTACTGCTTATGTACTGCTAACCACTTATTGTGCAATTGCAGGTTTTCATTTGGCAAATGTTCAAGCCTAAAATGTGTTTTTCATGATTATTCCCCTTATTAAAGCTCATTTGCTATTCATGGAAAGTGAGCACAAAAGAGATGTGAACAGCCAACGAAACGCATTTAAAAATTCAAATGAATATCCAAGGGAAATGGATTTCAGTGTTTGTCCAACTCTACTGGGACACTCAGCTGCTGAACGTCTTCTTAATGGGTGCCTTTGTCATTGTCCTCAAGGCTTCCATCACAAATACTGGATGGCTCCTTATGACTTCATATTGCAGTCATTATGCAAAATTCCTTCTTGATATGGTTAAAGTGGTTCATTAAAGAGAGGCAAGGTGAGAGTGTGTTCACCATGTGCCTGCTGCTTTTACAAATGAGGTAAAAACCAATTTGTTGTGATACTGAGTACTGAGTTTAGCGTGGAGTCAAAGAAACTCAGGCCTTTGCCCCTTGCTAAAAGCTGAGACATCCAATGGCCTTGCTCATCCCGGCCTCAGGGATTCCAGTTATCCCTCTCTGTGTCCCAGTGATGGGAAGGATCTGATCATCAATTGTGGGAACAAAAAGCAGTAACTGATGTTTATTTTCTCCTTAGGCTGATCTCCTGCAAATTACATCTTTGTTCTTACATCTTTTACATCTTACATCTAAATTACATCTTTGTTCTTCACTTGCTTTCCTGGCAGCAGGATCTGCATGCAAGGCTCCTTCCTCTCCACTGCTTTCACCCACGAGGTCTAACTGAAGTAAGTCAGGTGGTCAAGAACTGTCCTCTAGGTCCCAAACTCTTGATAGAACCCCCACAGCGCTGCTTGTTACTACCTCACAAAATAGTGTAGTTCCTTATTATGCTGAAAATACAAAGTTATGTGAGCAACCACATGGTTTTTGGGGATAGATAACTGAAAAAATGTGTTGCATCATTCAGCCTGAGAAGTTGGAGGTGCATTTACTCATGCAAACCGAGGTCAAAGGCTGATGCTTTTCAGAAAGGTCTTGCTTCTTAGCCAAATTTATAACTGCTTCAGTGAAAGAAGATCACATTCTTTGCCTGGGGTCACATGGCAACTCAGTTGCTCAGCCAGGGTTTGAGCCAAAGATCCATTCTCTTGGGTCCTCACACTTGAATGTAAATAGGAGAATTAATTCTGATTTATGAAGATATCAGGCAGGTTCTATATGTTTTATAAGTTTCTGAAAGAGACCAAGCTGCCATTAGAATGAGGAAAGAGTCTAATGGGTAATAAAATTTAAGAAAACAAGATCCAAAAAATATTGCCAGAGGAAGAAATTAAACCTTGAACTAGTAATTTGTGGCAGCTGATAAGATGTGGAACTTTCTGGGGATGTGAAGGACATTAGAATGTCAATCAAATACCAAAAGGCTTGTTTAGTTTAGTGAGAGACTGCCCAATTTTTTTCTATTGTTGCTTATTTTAGATATTTTCCTATTCTTTTTCTAGTCCTGGTTCCACATTGCAGAATGCAGTGTGTGGAGGGAGTGCACAGCACCAGAGTGAGCAGGTGTCCCCCATGCTGGAAGAGCTGGTGCAGCTGCAGGTAAGGGAAAGGTTTTCTGCTGGTGCAACAGGAAAGCCAAAGGGCAGCCCCAGCTGTGGGACAGAACAGTTCTGGATTTACAGTGAGCTGCCAGGAATGCTCTTATAGCTATGGCAGCCCATACCTTCAGAAGCATGGAAGAGGAGGAGGGACAGTCTCAGATTATTTCAGTCTAAAATTTTTGCTTAAAATTGAGTTCACCATGTTATTGTCCAGCTTATCTCACCACCCTTCCTTTTTTCTTTTTTCTTCCTTCTAGAATGTCCCATCCCTTCAAGTTTCATTTTTGGAATTTAATATCTCCTGTTGATGATTTCTCTTCCTTATCTTCTCTTGATCCATTTCTGCTTCTCTTTTAGATGCTGTCTCCTTCAGTCTCCAACTAATGTCTCCCCATATGTCAGATTAAAAGAAAAAAAATTTACAAGATGCTGGGCTGTGAAAAGAACTAGAGAATGTTTATGTGGTTGCAGCAGACTGACCATTAAAATGACTTTATTTCTACAGCATTTCAGATGCTGGGCTTGACAGTTTCATTTCTGAAACTATTTATACTCACAAAAATCCATAACAGCATTTCCATTATTTCCTTATATGATCTTTTTTGCCTATATTTTATCAAGTTATCTTCTTCTATTCAGACCTGATCTCAGACAATAGGAATACAAAGTGGAAAAATCCTTTCTAAAAGAAACTGTAGCTTTTTATCTATTAAAGCATCTTTCTGTGTCCCAACACATTTTTATCTCAGCCTACTTTTCAGCTTCTGTTGATTTGATCCAGTGGAATGACATGCAGGAGAGACTTAGATGAAAGTTACACCTGAGGAGAGTGTGTGCTCAGAGCTGAGGAACCTTACTAAAGCTGCCTTTCTCATTATCCACCAAAGTCCTCTTGCAGATCTGGATTCTGATTCCAGACCGTGCCATATTAAAGCAAAGGCCAGCTATAGCTGTTGCCTCCCACTGAAAACACAGAAGGAGTAGGTATTTTACTAAACTATCACCTCTGGGCATCACGGCTAGGATGGATAAAAATGATAGATTTTATTTTCTTGCTTTTCTCAATATAATGCTGTCCAAGCCTTTATATATGTGATGTTCTATTTTTCCTTCATTGCAAGAAATAAACCAACCAAACCACAACTTGCAGTTTTGAAAAGGAAACTACAGCCAGCATTAAATATCCTTGAACAACATCAGTGCATTAAATTCTGGCACAGTTTGCATAAAGAGACTGGGTGGCAATTTGTAAGAACATGTGAAATAAAGATGTTAAGAGTAGTCAGGTGTAACTTGTTCCTTGTCACAGTAGTAAAATCAGTGATTCCCAGGCTTTCTGGTCTGGTAAACCTTTGTCAGCCCTCAGGACTCCTGCACAGGCCACCACACCCCCCTGGTGTCAGTGGCTGTTGCAAACAGAATAAAGAGCACACTCATTATGATTTCACAAATAAAGTTTGGAAACCACCAGACATAATGATGGCTTTGGTTCCCTCCAGCTCTACACTCCTGTGGCTCTGGACTGTTGCTGTGATTGCAGGGAATGGCAGGGTAAGTTTGGGATGGAATATGATGATATCAGCAGCCTGAGCTACTGAGTACAGCTCCTTTTGCTTGCCTTGGAGAGACACTCGCCCAGGAAGGTCAGCAGGTTGTTTGCTTCCTGCTGAGCTAATTGGCAGGGTGACAGCCATTGCCTGCCAAACACATGCATTTGTTTAATCTCTGCTGGTTGGGGATAAAAACCACCAATAGACAAAAGAGGCCTTCTTTAAAAGAGCTTATTTAGAGCTGGGTGAAGATGGGTTCTTCCCTTAAACTCCAAAGTGTCAGTGGTAGCTGCTGTGGATGTGCACAGATAACACACGCCCGAGCTCAGTTTGGATTCCTTTTTGCCCCTGATAGTGCAGTAGGAGGAGAGGGGAACTATTGATCTTGGTATAACATGAAAAGTTACCAGAATCAGGTAGATTGGGCATCTGTAGTTATGTATTTAAAAGATGATGCCAATTGTAAGTGCAAGACTGGATGGATTGTAGGAGAGATGAGGAGTTTCTTGAACTGATTTAAGATGCACGAAGTTGCTGTCTAAAGGACATGCGCAAAGCCCAAGGGAGTCAGTGCAAAGAATCTTGTTAATGTTTATGGGCTTTTGATCAAGTCCTAAAGACAGACTCAGGAGCTGAGATTTTTTGACTTTGAAACAAAGGCTCTGGTGCAATTACATAATTTCTATTATTCTCTTTAAACTGGTGTGTGTTACTCATCATTCTGATCAGAACATGCTTTGCATCACTGTCCTATTTCTGGTTTGATGATTGTGATAAACTTGGTAACCTTTTGCAGGCTGTGAAGTTGTACACTTCCTTCAGACCCTCTGTTTGGCTTGTGAAAGTGCTTTTAAAGTTTTAAAGGACAAAATTAATGTTTGTTTTTGCAAATTAGAGATTACCAGAGGCTAATCATATTCTGAAATTATAGGAATGATTGTGATAAACTTAGTGACCCTTTTCAGCCTGAAAGCTGTACACTCCTTCATTTAGATTGTAAAAGTGCTTTTTAAGTTTTAAAGGACAAAATTTATGAGTTTTTTTATTTCACCAGTTAGAGATTATTAGGGTCTTATGGTATTCTAAAAATATAACTTCTAGTACAGCTTCATCTTTGCCTCTTTCAGAGATTTGCATCCTCTCCATTTGTATGGAATGTACCTGTTGCTGCCATCTCCCTATAACAGAGGGCTATCTCTTTAGTATCCTCAGGATTTGCAGGTTTTAATTAGAATGGATTTATGTTGATTAGAGTTGATGGGATTGAAATGCCATGTAGTTATTAATTTCCTAGTTTTAATTTTGCTACTTAGTCATACGTTACCAAAAATATCTTGGAAATGTGTTTTTTTTCCCTTGTAAAGTGACAAACCAGAGAAATAAATGCATCATGGCAGGCTGTCATTTTGAGCACAACTCCTGCTAGATCCTGACTTAGAATTCTGTGAATGACTATGGATGGAGCTGGATGAAAATGAAAAGAAATACGTGCAGCCAAGTTTTCTTAGATTTTCTTTGAAAACAGAAATGAACTTTTGGGAATTTCTGCTAGGATTTGCTTCGTTTCTTTTTTACATGTAAACATCAATGAACAGAATTCCAAAATTTCAAAATGTTCATTTTAATTTTCATCTCTGTAGCATATGCAGAACAAACACAGTTTCTGGGCAGAAATCAGTATTATCTACCACATGGAATACTGTTTCCACTTTTGCAGGTGGGAAAGTGAGGCATAAAATAATATGTGGTCCAGTCCAAGGATCATTAAAATCAGTCTAAAGTTCATCTTCAGATCTCACTGTAACAGGATAAGGTGCTGTGCAGGTGGACTGCCTTTGCAGGCTGCTCATCTCTGCAGTGATGAATAAAAGCAGTAACAAAATTTCCAGAGCAGATAAAAATTCAAATGATCTTCTTTCCAAAAGTCTCATGCTGAGCCCATTGCAGCTGAAGGGAGGAGACCACAGCACCGAGATACACAAGTGGCAGAGTTTTAGACTGGGAATGAGGACTCTGGATTTTGCAGAAAAGGGGTTCAGTGCAGAGAATGTTTATATTCAGTGTTGGCATTCAACTAGTTCCTAAAACTTCAGGGTAAAAATTCCTGCAGAAATCGATCCTAAAGAGAAATTCACAGCTTCTTTCAGCTTCTCTCTTCTTTCTGTAATCAAACCCATTCCTCACTGAGTACAAGAGCAGTGAACTCAAAATTTCTTTTGATAAAAGCATAGCTGAGCAGCATCGTTCCACAATGTGTCCAAATAATGCCAGTTGCTGTAACAGCACATTTCCTGCAGATTTAAGTTCTCTCCTTAATATTCTGTCTATCTGGAGACAGTTGTTTGAAGAAAACAGCTAAGCTTGATGTTAAATCTGCCCCAGCATATTTAGAAGTATTTGTAAATAAGGTCTGAACGAATGTATCCTATGGAATTCTTTCAGAATACAAACCACCAACCTGGGTCTGCTTCTGTCCTTATTTTAACTCTGTTTCTGGTTTGCTTTCACTTGGAATTTTGTCAGCTTTCTCCAAATGGGGATTTCCTGAGGGAGAGAAGGCTTTTTTCTTCTTTGTGAAGGAGCAGAACTTTGGGGAACCTCACTGCATTGGTGTAGGCAGATGGAGAGAATAAGAATTCTTCTTTAGCTCCTGGGTCTATGCCCTTTTTTTGGTTTGTGCTTGCTCATGGCTGTTCCAGCCTTTGGGTTTAGGTGGAGGTGAAAGAGAAATTCAAAGAGATACAAACTCAGGAGATGGGGAGTATTCAAATAATTGACTCAATCACAAATACAGCTGGTAATGCTCAACCTGTAAATACCTGTTTGGTATTGGAAGGTTGGGAATTGGTTGGGTTTCTGCCACAGCCTTAATTCCATCTCAGGCAGTACTAGGAGGGATGTCCTGTGTGCACACAGGAGCCTGACAGGTAAATCGTCCTTTAGCTCTCAGAACCAGAAAGTGAAGGTGTGCTTGGAAGTAATTGGTGTCTTGCTTCAGTTGCAGTGTAAATTTTCTGGATAAAAGAAAAAAAATTTCATCTTGCAGTTATCCACATAGGAATTTGCACTAAAAAGCCAACAATTTTCTACCTGACCTATATGACATTTCTGTTAATTATGCATGATATGTGCTGCTTTTCCTATTTTTTCATTGTGAGGGGCCTCTTCTCAGTTCATAAGCATCACTCTCATTAACATTAATAATAATTTAGGTGTTGTAGAGTGATTGTCAATCTATTTTGATATCATTTCCCAATACTTACCAGGGTCATGTGCTCCAAGTAAAGGCAGGATGTCATTCTGGATGCCAGGGTGTACTTGGGATCCTGTTTTATGCAGAATTACACCCTGAAGCTCCTGGAGCTAACTGTGGATTCCATGGAGTTCTGTTACCTGCTCAGGCCTTTCTGATCCATCCAAAGAGCTGTTCATACAACAAAGCTGTCACAGCCATCCTGCAGCACAGAATTCCACTCATCCCTTTTGGGGAAGGCTGGTCTCTTATCCAGTTTCCCTTATAACAAAAGGAGTAATAGCTGTGTAAAACTGAATTTCTCTGTTGTTTTTGTTAGTGGATCAAATTTCTCCCTGAAGTAACCAGCTACATTTCAGCTGAATGAGGGCTATGTCTTCATTTGCATCATTGCATAATTATTTGCTTCAGCCTTACCAAATACTTTGTTTATTTTTAAATTTACATCATACTAAGCAGAAAATAATGTCATGCCCTGGAGCAGTGCAGGAACCATGATTAAGAGAAATAGCAGACACTAAGAATGATGGTCATACACATAGGATGAAGAGCAGAATCTGACCTCCAAGATTTACACAAATCACTTGGTCACTGGCCAGTTCTTAATTGATTTTGAGAGTCCTTTTTATCATGATTGGGGAACAGACTTAAAAGCTGTGTTAATGAAAAAAACAATTGACATGATTGAGCCAGACCCTAAATGCTTAGTGTCTGTTTGAATTAGATGAACAATTACTGTATATTTTGCTACTGTAATGCAGGATTAATGTTTTCTGATCATATTTTCATTACTTGTTCGTTAAGAACACTGGGACAATTTGAGTGAATCTTCATATTTGTAATGGGTGCATCATAGGGAAAAGATAAATTAACATGATTCTTGCTATCCTTATTTGGAGAGATCAGGGATGGATTGGGAAAGTCAAACAAAACCTGAGCAGAACAGTTCAGACTGTATTTTCTACACTGCCTACAACTAATATATTTGTATTTGATTTGGACACTTTGTATTGGTAGAAGGGAGTCAGGCATAAGTGAGGCCAACACTACTATTCAGTGTTATTAATGATGTTGTCTACTCTTAGTTCCTCAAAAACTAGAAAACTAATAAATTTTACATATTGGAAAAAAAATCACAGATAAATCAAACAAATATATAAATTCTTTAAAGTATTTAATATGTGTTAAGAGGACAGGATGATGAATTCAATATTGAAAACCAATATCAAGTTTACAATTATGTACCATTTATCATCACTGATTGCACAGACAGAGTATTATTGCGGGGAACAGAATGATGCATAAACTAAAACCCTGATTGGTTTTCTAAAAAAAAACCAAGTTAAAATTCATGTTATGTCTGAAAAGCTTTGTTTTTCTTTTTCAAGCATTATTTTCAATAGTAATTGTTCATTCAGACACAAATGATGCATATTTAATTTCTTGAGCTTTAATATTAACAGTATAATAATTTTCCAGTGTTGATAACTTGTGCTTTTACCAACAATAGCAAGATTCAGTTTGCTGTTGTTTTCTGAGGCTCAATTTCCCCTTTAAGCAAGAAGAATATATGGAAAATGAAAAAGTTTTGAGTTGGACATGTGGAAGCAAACAAATGAAAACAGCAAAATGCTCTTGAAAAGTGAATGGACTTTGAAGAGGAAACATGTACAAGTGGCTGGTTTTACTCAGCAGATCTTTTCAAAGGGTAAAATTCTGCCTCCTCAAAAGTCAACAGCAAAGCTCACGGTGACTTCAGTGTTTTCAAACTCCTGTTGTCTGTGTGAAGGACATACCTGCTCACCTTTGTGAAAGAGCTGCTCTTCTTTAAACTCCTGTCACCCTAGCTGAGCTCTGGGAGAGGGAAATGAATTCTTCTCTGGCTCACACTTTATCAGCAGAATTATTAAGCAGTCTTCTGTGCAAAGTCACTCTTGTAATACACTCTTCCTTTTTTTTTTCCCCTTTTTCTTTCAATTTTTTTCCTCATTTTCATGTTGGTGCTCAGGTTTCCTGGGGATAACCAGATATCATTTCACCAAACTGAGGCTGTGTACTCATAACCGAGAGTTATTTTGTCCTTCAGAATTTCAACAACTCATTCTGATTTATGAAAGAATCTGGCTAAGCTTGAAGATTCAGCTGGAGTTTACAGAGTTATAACTCTAGTCTAGACTCATTGAGTCAACAATAATAAGAAAGAAGCCAAACTATCTTTTTATGTCTTTTTTTGTAAACTACACATTTTAAAAACAGAAGCACTGAACTAGAACCAGTGTGCTGCAATCTAGTGCTGTTTGTACTGAATGTCTTTTAGAAAGAGGCTGCATTTAAATAGAAACCAAAAAAGAAATGAGTATTCCAGTAGCCACCCTCAAACGGAGAAATATCCATAGCCACATTCATTGGCATTTACTGATGTCTACAACCCTGCAAGCAGACAACCATAGTGCAGAGAATGCCAGAACTTTCCATGGGAAATTACTGAGCTGGATGGGATTTTATATGAGCAAGAAGAGTGGGGCTGAATGCTTTGCCTCAAATATCTGTCAAAAGTCATAGAACAGAATGTGATATCTTGGGTTTCATTGATGTCCAGAGCACTCATAGTTTGACAGGCCACTTCTTTGGAAAGTTTTACAGAGAACACTGAAAGACAAAGGAAAAAAAATTGTTGCAGCAGGCTTGCCCAATCCATTTTAAGCAGTCTGGTTTAGTCTCTGTGCATTTCTTAACATTTAAAAAGGAAAATCAGGGATGTGAAATAGTTCCCCAAATGGAAACTGGTGACAAAACTGAGTTCTAAACAATGTCATCGGTATAGAGCAACTAGTGGTTTTTAATATTCTTAGACAAACAACAAAACCTAATTATCTTTATTTATTCAAGAATCAAGTTCAAATCTGATCTATTGAATTGTATTAAATATTGAAAATAATTTAATAAATAAACATTATTGCTAATTTATTATTGATATTCATCATTAGGATTTTGGTAAAAAGTAATTAAAAACAGGTAGGGGAAGATAGGGAGGAATTCACCTCAGGCACCAGTACTGCTGCAGAACCTGCTTAGGTTGCCTTAGCCATGGGAAATGAAGAAAAATAGCTTGTGGAGCCAGAGAGGGAGCAGAACTGGGCCTGGAAAAGAGGTGGGGATGGAGGAATCTCTCCAGCACACAGGAATTCTCCACTGCCCCGTGCTGCTGGCTCAAGGGGCTGGTGCAGGGTCTTGGGAATGCTGCAAACCAGCACAGCAAGGCAAGGCAAGGCTGGGAACCTGGGGGCACAAAGGCAGTGCTGGAGTGAAGGAGTTTTTTGAGAGGCTGGGAGATTGCAGGGAGTCCCTTACGGAGCCAATGTACCAATCCTGGCCCAAACGATGTCCTTTTTGACACATTGCCATCACCTGCAGTCATGCACTGGCACGTGACCAAGAAACACACAGTGCAGGACAAAGGATTTTGGCAGCCTCATATGGACATAAAATATTGCACAATGTGGGGATTCATCGTGTGGCCACGGTGACAGAAAAAGTTCTATTAATCATTTTGGTCTGTTATCAAAAAGGGACTTGGTCTTGTGTTTCTTACATACTGAGATGTTAAAAAAGCAGGATCACAGCCAACGTGGTTATTCTAATTAGAATATAATCAGTAATAGTACATAACACAAGTAGAGCATTTAATCTTGAAAAGCCTATGCAAGCATAAGACTGCTGGCTAAGAGCTAAGTTAGTGCAGCTGTTCAAATCACCTGTCATAAGCCTTTTGGTCTAATGATTTGAATCATCATACATTTGTAACTTCTGGTACATCTTTCAGGAGGAAAATGCCAACCGTGGGGTGCGATTCGTTCCCTGGCTGATGCCTCTCGAAGCCTGCAGTGGCACTGAGCCACCCGAAAGCAGCAGCGATGCAGTCGATGTGACAGTGCAAGGGCAGATGCTCTGGACGGTAGAGGATGCTAGAGAAGAGGTAAATTTTCCAGCGCGCTTTCCCCCGTCAGCATCCCCTGAACCTCGCGTGGTATCACCTCGAGCCAGCTTCTCCCCGAGCAGGGGCTGCCTTAGGCACTGCGAGCTGCGTGTGCTGCCCGTGTGTGCCCGCTCCTCCAGCGGCGAGCGTGCCTCTACTTGCAAACACGGCACCTTGAAATGAGTCCAGAAGTTTGCACGATCTCCCTCTAAGCTCATCCGCGGAGTCTGAGAGGTCTCTGCTCGGGAGACCGCGGTGTTTCAGCCGCAGGAGGGAGGGAGCCGTGCCTTCCCCCATCTCCTGCCTTGCTGAGCCACTAAGTGTTTCTGCCTCGGCTATAGTTTGCTTCCTCATTCCCACATGTTCGGGCGGCAACCTTGGAATGCCGGAGTGGCGGTCTGATTCTTTGTCCTTCTAGTCTATTGAATGTATTTTAACTGAATCGGGCAGAGAAAAAAACCCAAAACACATACACAAAGCCCAAGGCATCAGGACTAGATCCCCCTTCCTCCAAGCAACAAACGGTTAAATAAATAACGAGATGCCAAACCAACCATCACCAAACGAATAAGCCAAAAATCAGCGTCAGCGCCGCAGGAAACGGGAAAGTTTCTGCGCTCTGAAGCTGGTACCGCACGTCAAAGCGAGAATCCAGGGGGAGGGGAGCGGAGCGCGGCCCCAGCCCAGCGGCTGCGAGAGCCGGGGATGCGCTGGTGCGCCCAGCCCTGCATCCCGGAGCGACTGCCCGAGAGATGCTACTGTGACTTGGTTCTGCGCCGGGAAAAGAACGGCTCCGAGCCCCCACCCCCGTCTCCTCCCTCCCTCCTCTTCCTTCCCCCTCCCCCGGGTCCTGCGGGGAGGCGGGTTTAAGGTGGGTTGTGTGGCCGCGGTAACTTTCCTAACAGAGCCAAAGAGGCGCCCAGAGTCCCCCGCAGCAGCATCGCCCGTCCGTCCTGGGCAGCGGCACCGGCGCCGTGTCCCCGTGCGAGCGGCCACGGCTCGGCCGAGGCTGCCCGGGCTCTGCTCGCCGCCTCCCGCCGCCGCCTCTCGCCGCAGCCCCGCGGAGCCGGCCCCGGGTCCCGCCGAGGTAGGTGCGAGTCGGGACAAGCCCTGGGGTCTGCCGGGGACGCGACACCGGAGCCCCGTGTCCGCAGCCGCGGCCCCTCGCGCCCCGCTTGTTGCTGGCGCTGCTGCGGGGCAAGGAGCATCCCCTGGACCCCCGACTGCGAGGGAGGGAGTCTCTGCCCTACTCCTCCTGGAACTGCCCAGGCAGCCAGGACGAGCCGGGGGGAGGCAGTCTCTCTCCAGTCCTTTCCCTCAGTCTTTGCGTTCTCGTTGGTGCTTTTGGAAGTGCTGAGCTAGGAGAGATGTGTGCATGGGTGAGATCTTACGGCTTTATTAGGACTCTCCCCTATCAGCGCTTCTCTCTCTCCCCACCGCGTGGTTTACTGGGGTGTTGTACCGGCACGAACTTTCTTCTGGTTGCAGGAGACGGGTTTGGTCCCCTCGTGTCCCCGCGTGTCCCCGTCCTCGGGCTGCTGCGCTGCACGGGCGAGTGGACTCGGGCTGGCGCCTCGCTGCTCAGGTTATAGCGACTTCCCTTACCCGTACCTGCCGGGGCTCCTGGTGGGAGAGGATGTTTGGGGTAGGGAGAAGTTGTAGGATGCAGTGCGTAAGCGACACCTGCGTTTCTAGAACCTGGGAAGGGGGTGGAATCTCACTCTCACTGGCGCTACTCGCTGCTGCCAAACATTGCCTCCTTTTGCCTAGGCAGGACTGTGGCCATGCTGCCAGATGGTTCCTAACAAAGAGAGAAGTTTGGGAGTGTCAGGACATCAGCTCCCAGACCCAGCGCTCAGCTGAGGTCCGCAGTGCCAGCGCACAGTTCTGGTGGCTGTGTTTATCTGATGCCGGTTACTCAGCTCCGAACACGGGCCAAATGATTGATCCGGAGAGGTGGGCAGAGGATCAATAGTTGGGAAACAAGGCAGCCGTCGCTCCTTGTTATTTAAACCTCCAGCCCCTGTGATCACTGCGTGCTGGGCTTAGCCCGTCCTGCCCACCAGCAGGAGGAAAGTCCCGAGTTAACTAAAAGGAAGGCTACAGTTCATGGCTTTATTAGCCCCTGATTTAGAACAGAAGTATGTAACACATGAATTAGCTACAATGGAGCAGCCTGTCTGCCTTCCACGACCTGTCAGACGGGGGAGATCCCACCCCCTGTCATGCTCAGTCCTGTATTTTGGTAATAGAAATCTCAGTTAGGTGACTGAACATTATGTCTCCTAATTTCACAGGGGGCTAAGGAATTCTGAGATTTATTCTGGGATATCCAAGTCTCAGTCAGAATCCTTTCCATGCTTACACTTCTCTGAGAGTCCATCCAGAACTTTGCTGTCCCTCTTGTTGTTTGGACCTTCCTTCTGCGTCCACTTTGTTATTAAATCCCACAAATTTTCATTCTCAGAGGGGTGCCTGCTGGATGGATTCTTTCAGGTGCATTGCCTTGGTTATGGTGCTGTTAAGTAAAGGTGACCAAACTGACTGAACAGCCTCATCACAGGGTTGGATTTTAGGTGATCTTTTACAGACTGAGCATGTGATCTTGTTTATGAACAAGTTGATGTTCATGGGACCTGCTCTGGAGTCTGTTAAAGTTGGTGTGGGACACCTGAAATTTTCTTTGATGAGGTTAATAAATGCTAATAAGCATGTGTGAAATACGTTTGCAGAATCAGGCTCAAGGCAAGCGCATGAGTTCTTACTGGTCAGTAACAACCTCTGGAGACTTCTTCAATGTTCAAACTCTAGAGTTCAGTTTTATTCCTGCTTCTAGTTGATACCTGAGTAGATTTGTTACAGAATTGCAAAAATTTTATGGTGAAAGTGCTTCAACATAAGAAACATTGAAAATGGCCATGTGGCCATGATCTGTTTTTCAAAATAGGATCTCAGTGTTGTCTTTCCAATCACTCCCAGTCACCTACTTTATAAAATTTTGTAATGTTAGTTAAAAAACCCAAATTGCCTGATGTTAAATACACAATATTAGACTGTGTTACATTGCTCCAGCTTTTTACTTAGGAGAATGGTCTCATTTGATCTCTTGTTTTTAAAAATGAAATATATATTTATAGTCCAAAGTATCAAACAGAAGCCAACGGTCCCTGTTAAGAAATCCCATATTTACTGTGAATGGGGCACTCAGCCATTTTCACTTTGAACAATCCATCGTGCTTTAAACACCAGGCAGCAGAATTAATATTTAAGCAAATGCATACAGCAAAACTATAAATCACTGAAAACAGTTAATTATATTGGAACTGTGAAAATACCTTCGAGTACAGCCTGCATAAACTATTTCTCTGTAGCGTGATCACAATTCTTGCAAACCTTTTATCCCTGTATGTGAAATCATTTCTAATTCTGTGTTCCTGCAAAGCATGTGCTTGGTTATTGTTTTCAAAACCGTGTGGTTTGGGTTACTATTTAAATATAATATTTATGATACTACTTTGGTTGTTCAGCTTAAAAAGGGAAGTGCTGCATACCATTGCATATTAAAAAGCTTCTATGTAATTACAACTTTTTGCAGCACTGCTGTGCAAATCTCTGGGTCGGGAATTTAAATGGACACTTTACAGAGATCACAGTTACTTTATATAAAAGCCGTAAGTCTTTTTCTCAAAACATGGGGGCTGCAGGCATTGGGGAGTGTGGAGTGTGGAGTGCCTGCACTGGTTTTTATCTTTTTCTTATTGCAGCATGTATGCTTGCCATTGGCCTTTGTGCATAGAGAATGTGGTGGGCTCCCCCAAACCATCATCTGTTGGCCCCCTTTGGGTCTGAATTTACACATTTATTGTCGTATTGTCATCTTTTGGAAATATGTCTGTTCTGGTTGCATCTTGCAGAGGAGTGCTGGGAGGCACGGGAGGCACTTCCACTGCCCCTCTCTGCCTTGCCTATCCATGCAAAGGAACCTGTGAGACTGCAAGAGAGAGAATCTGGTGCCAATTCAAGGCCAAGGGCCCTGGGAATTTCTCCAGGGATGGTGATGGACTTAAGACCACGCTGTAGATGCCCTTAGGATTCAGATCTCACAATCTCCTTACATTCCCCAGGGTATCCTGCCTGGTCTCCAGTTGCTGCTCCACCAGCATTCCATTGTCCTGGGAGACACACATTGGATCTGGTGCCCAATGCAGATATCTTGGTTTTCCTCCTGTGTCTCAAACAGCACTTGGGATCCCTGTTAGGCTACGGCGTCCTGCCCTGACTATCTCACATGTTAAAATGGCTAATACATAAAACCTGGGATCAAAGAAATGGTTACAATCACCATTGTGAATAAATGAATTAACCCCAGAAAGGGTTGTTCAGATGTTAATGGAAAGGTGGAAAAAATTTCCCCCTCATTGTTCTGTGCTGTGCAGACTGACCGGGCTGCCACAGCCACCCGTACGTTCCTCTGCACAAAACTGATTGAAACCTCAGTGAGGAAGTTCTGTATGTTAAGGAGAGAGAGATGAAAAAGCTTGTAGAAAATTAAAAGAGCCACTCTCAGGGGAGGCAAACCCCAGATAGAATCAGTTTGAGGTTGCCAGAAGAATTCAGACATACGACACTTCTCCGTGAATCCTGTGAGTGATGTACAATCAGTGTGTGCGTGCAGAGAGGAGGAATTTTGTTTAAGAGTTTGTAGAATGTGACCCTTACCTTATGAATTACAGATAAAGTACCAAATTCATGAGGAGACAATATCCCACAGCATTGTGAAGATCAGACTCAGTAGCTGTGAGAGTGGGCTGCAGCCCAGAGAATCTGAGGCATTTGGTCAAGATGACCAAAAACATGTGCAGAATTCTCCAGGATGAGTGTGTTTACAAACACTTGTATCTGACCAGTAGAGCTCAGCCCTCTAGGCAGTTTCTTTTGTCTGCCTGCTGCTCTAAAGGGAAACTATTGAAATTTGTATGAAAGCTGCTTTCTGAGCCAGGCAGAGAGGTAGAAGGTGAAGGTCACCACTTAGCCTGCTCACAGAAATGCAGCAGGAATGAAGAGCACACCCAACTCATACCAGATTGCAAACAACAGTAGAACTTCAGGGCTCACTTTTCCCTTTGCAGTAAGAACTGGCACTGAGAATTTCTCTTGGTACCAGCCTGAGAACAAAGGCTAATGAATGAATGAATAGGCACGAGGCTGAAATGAGATTCACTGCTAAACGTGCTCTGCCTGGAGGAGGAGTAAGAGAGAGTAGCTGAGTGAAAACAGTTCTGTGCACTAGCTTCTTATACTTCATTTCTAGGTTTTTTTTCACCAAAAACATTTATTAAGGGCTAATAGTCACTCCGAAAAATATTTTAAAGGGTCAAAAAGGCACTATAGAACTTGCCAGAATATGACAGCTGAAAGGTTGCCTAAGTGAGGAGTTTTTGAGCAAGTTTATGTTGGGGTTTTTTTTGCTTGGTTTGTTTTGTTTAATTTTGTTTTTTTTTTCTTTTGATATTTAACTGGTAGATATGAGTGGAAATAGGTCCAGGTTCTCCTAAGCTCAGATATGCAGCTGAAGTTTTACTTAGCCTTTTATCTTGGATTCCTTGTTAAGATCTAGACTTTTGCTAACTTCCTGTTTCATCACAAGCCTTACAGTACATAATTTTTTGCAAGGTTTATGGAGTGTTGTGAACACATGAAAATCTGATTTCTCTGGAATACAGATAGTAGGAAAAAGCTATAGAGAAATGATCAGGTGGGGTATTGGAATTCACAGGGGCATCCTAAAGGGGCCAAACCAGGTAGGTAAATTAACAGCTTTAAAGCTCTTTAGTTAAAGGATGTAACCTATTTCTATAGATTGTGGGGATGGGTAAGGTGTTTTGGGAGAATATCATACTTTTTTATATGGTTTAAATCTTTAACACTCACATCTGGTTTTGAGACATTTACTTGAATAGTAAAAACTACTCTTTGGCTGTTTTAAGACCTTTAAAGCTTTGTAGAAGTTTTGATACAAATATTTTTTTACCAGTATAAAACATAGAGATGCACTGATATAAATCCAGTGTAAGCATGAGGAGAATCAGGTTCTTTATCATGCTTTTAAAATCTACCATGTGAGGGAAGCATGGATGATTTGTAAGTAGTCAACTGGCATATGGTACCATTATGATAACATCATGTTCACAGCACTTTCCAGATTGATATACAACCTTTCTAAAATAAGCTCTGCAGAAAAATAAAGAAGAATGTAAAGTCATTTAGCAGCCAACGCGCTGCTGGCACAGCACAGGACACTGGGAGGTGACTTCTCTGACACTCAGCCTGTCACGTGAGCTGTGCATCCCAGTCTGGTACCTACTGACAGGCAGCCACTCCAGAGCAGTGCCCCTGTCCCCTGGGCACTGGGGCTCATTCCTGCTCTCCTATGCACTGGGAAATGCTGCTTTCATTTTCGTTCCACAGCCCTGGCCAAGTCGTGGGGTTAGCACAAGGTATGGAATTTGTTTCTCAGGAGGAAGCCCTTTGTTAGCAGTGGAAAGAGAGAGGCTGGGGTTACTTGGGGATGGAGACTGAATTATCCTCTAGTTCTGGATGGAAATATCCAGACTGGAGATGGAAACTGTCTCATTGACCTGCTGTGTCATTTATGGTTCTCGAGGAACAGGAAAATCATAAATATTCTTAGAAGCAGGAGCCTTGACAAGACAAACTGTGGTGATGTTTCTCTATTCAAAGAGCTTTTATCTACTTGCCACAGCTAGTTTAATTCTATTAAAGAATTAAAACAATGATACTTTATTATAGCATAAATTTTACTTTTGTTTGCCTTCATTTAAATGCACAAGCCATAAATATAATTTTAAAGAAATGCTGGCTGATTAATTTGAACTTGTATTAACTTCTGTGCGTTAAAATGGATATGGCAAATCAAAACCATGAAAGTTATAACACCTACCATTCCTCAAAGTGAGGAAAAATGTCTGATGTAGCAATGTTCTTCACCACTTCTCCTCTTCTAATTTCCTTTTCCCTGCATATTCCACGTAGGCATTTTATCAGCCAAACAGAACCAGTCAGTTATTTTGTAGATATAATTCAAGCATCAGAAAATTTAGTTCTTGGTGTTCTTATGCAATGTTTTCTCCTAACACCGTGTGACCAGTCATGCCCTGAGACTCCAAGGAGAGAGGAGTTCTATGCCAGTGTTTATTTGCAAAGGGATTGGGCTTTTTGAGGTTTGTTTTGGCAAGGGATGTCACCTTTAGGATGAGTTGCCTTCTGGATATGACACCTGCCCAGTCCTTGGCAGTCTGCTGGTCCTGACTACACCAGGCATCCAACTTTTGTACTTCAGTTTGGTGAGATGGATCCCATCCTTTCATTATAATGCCTAGTTTTCATTTTACTTGTAAAGAAAGACTAAAAACCTTATGGTAAATGAATGAGTGAACAAATTTGAAAATTATAATTTGTAACTCTGAGCTTCAGTTTAGCTATGATGAGTTTTGATAGCTGTAGTGATACAGAATGACAGAACTGAGCATCTTTCATGTAGGAGCAATGGTTTTGCTGTTTTTCTGTAAGTTTTCGCTTAATGATGATTTTTGGATGTAGCCCTAACTAATCCAGGTAATCTTTCAACTGGAAATGTCATTGCACTGAGTTATGTGGAATTTGTTTTGAGGACCAATGTACAGTAACTGCAGTCACTGACCAGAACTGCTGGTAATAACTTTGCCAGAACACTGCAAAATACTTGAAAATTGAATACTCCAACAAATCAGTTTTCTTTGGTGGTAGTGAGTGTAAATTACCTCAGGAAGTCCTTTTGGGTTGGATTCTTTAGTGCCATTAGAGTGTCTTAAATTATGTATTATGTGTTGGACAGGAAAGACACCATCAGCCTATAGGATGTGTTAATAGTAATTGAGGATTGATTAGATGGAGTCTCTGCAGTGAGAGCTACTGGGAATGTCACCAAAATGACACAACAGTGGTGAATTACATTTACGAAATATTCATTCGTATTGAAGAGTGGTGGTCAAATATACAGAAAGATTTGTGAGCTGCACATGGAAGGAGACTCATTTGCATTGCCTGATCCATCCACTTATTACCCAGCACTGGATTATGGATTCTGCAGGGCAGAAATTGTGATTTATGGAAACTGAGGTCTGTCCAATGACAAAATACCATCTGCTGCTTGTGGTCAGAAGGTAGCAAATGAATGAATGCAGTAGATGTTCTTAACAGTTGAGGCAGATTCTACATCCATTCCAATCCAAAGGAATCTGGAAAAGTTTTATTTTTCTTACTGTATTTTGATTTATATCGTACCACTTAGTCTCATGAAGATGTAAGTGAAATTTATTTCTCAAAATATGTTCCGTGGGATTGTTTGTGGATGATCTGAGCCCAGCCTGGAAACTGAATTTGTTCCTCTTGCTCTGATCTGTAAGATGCAAAAAAATGTGGGAACTCTGAATAAGGGGCAAACAATGTTAAACAGAAAGGCATTGGGAAATAGTTTGGCAGGCAGAGGTGTGTGGGTAGGAAGGACACAGAAAGTCACTTATATATGGAAAAAAGTGTGAAAAAGAAACACGATAAAGAAAATAAACAAGAAGGGACAAAGAGACAACTAAATAAAATTCAGCAACAGATTAAAGGCTCACCCAGAAATCACTGAGTTGAGAATGTGAAGTGAGGAATCAGATCTGTGTATGGTGTGCAAAAGCCTTTTGCTTGACAGGAAGAGAGAGAAATTATTAGCAGGATCTTGCTGCACAGAGTAGTGTCCAGCATTTACATTGGTGGTTTCTACATAATCCAGGCATCCTCCCAGTTTTCAGCAGATGGGTTTTTACCCTGCTCTCCTATTGTCCTGCAGGTCTTTTGCCTTACCCTCCTGAGCCTTCTTTTAGGCTTTCTTAAGGATTAAGTTTCCCACTTGAGGGACAGCTTGGTAGAGCACTGAGCAGAGGACAATTTTAGGGTGTTCCCTTGTAGTACAGAGCTAAGGCTGGGGTTTGCTTTTGCATGCAGGCATTGAAAGGCAGGAGATCTACTTAAAATAATGTGCACTGGCCGCTGAATATAAACTCGTAGTTCTGTTGACTTTTGTAAGAGCAACGTATTTGCACAGGTACTCTAAAGGAAACGGGCTCTGGTGTTCACACAGCCCAGCAATGAGCAGAGTGCTGAAGGGGAAGGGGAACACCCTGAGCTTGCAGAAGTGCAGCTGGGATGTAAAGGTTGGTAGCATAGCCTGGTGTGTTTGGCCAAAGGGATGTGGAAATGTTGGGCTCTGGCTGTTCTGTGCTGCTGGGCTCTGCTTGGAGCAGCGCCCAGAGGGGGAAGCACTGGTGTGTCCATGCTGCTTTTTCTCCTGCTGATGGAACATGGGCTCAGTTTGGCCATTGCTTGGTTTTGCCATTGCCAACAGGCAGCACAATGCAGCAGTTAATGCTGGATTCACTTCAGTGAACCCATTTGGGAACCATGGAATTGTAGAATATCCTGAAATGGAAGGGACCCACAAGGATAATCCAAGTCTGACTCCTGGCCCTGCACAGGACACCCCAAGAATCCCACCATATTTCTGAAAGCATTGACTCTCTTTGCAGAAAAGTTACTTGTTTAAATCTAAAGGCATCTTCTTCCCATATTCCATGGTGCTTGCATACCACTTGTTTATTCCACCGGATGGCAAAAATAAAAAGTGCTGCGAAATCTTAACTCCTGCATTAGAGCTCTAGAGAAGAAATGGTGCAAGTCAGTGTGCCTAAAAATAGCCCTGTTAGGAGGGAGGGATGAGCTTGACTGGTTGTGTGTGAGGGTGAGCACATCTGCTCTCCTGAATCATCCTGGTGAGCAGTGTGAGGAACGCAGCCTTAAAAAGTTCTGTCACTTCAGGTAAATGCTCCAGTCACGGGGAGAAAGATGTTTGAGCAGATGTGGTCCCTGTTCAGGCCATCTGACCCACCCAGGAGAGAGCAGTGCTGGAGTGTTTGTGCTTCACACTGAACCCCCAGCTGCCAGTTGGGACTCTCTTCCCAGCTAAAATCTTGGACATCTGTGCAGGAATTCAAAGAAGTCTTGTGTTGCATGTTGCCTGTCATACAAGAAAAAAATACTTTGATACAAATAAGTATTTTCTTACATTATCATAGTAGCTTATGTTTCATTATGCAGGAATTAATAAAGAGGCAAAGAATTCTTCTCATCTTGCTAAAGCTCATTATTCGAAGGCATGAGAAACTGAGGTGTTTGGAAATAGGATGAAGTGGTCTTTGTGCCATTCCCCTTCCTACTGTAATATTTTCAGTTGCACACAAGACTTCAATCTATACTTTGTAAGCCAAAAATATATCCTGTGTTGCTCACTGGTATGTTTAATTTTATAAATACCTTATAAATTTGCTGTGTGAAGGACATCACTTTTGATTGTTTAAAGCCTCTCTCAAACTGAGTTTCAAACCAAGTCCATGATGGTGGGAAGTGCTGGCAGCTGAGATATTCAACTGCACTGAAGCCCTGTGTTCTTTGAGGAGGAGACTTTCATCAGAGATATGTAGGACAGTGGGTATTTAAGGACACAGTTTCTTTGGGTGTCTTTACATAATATATAGAGGCATTCATACTGCTTGAGACCCTTGAGCACTATAGTAAATTTGATATTAAGTAATAAATATTATGACAAATGTTGTTTATTTGATAAATCTACTGCCAGAAAAAGTGAAGTGTCATAGGATCAGGAAAGGAGAAACCTGTTCTTGGCTTTGTCAAGGGCTGCCTCTAATAGCAGTGCCTCCTATTTTCTGGGCATACTAATGCTCCTGATATTTTTTTAAATCTTAACATATTTGTAGAGTGCTCCAAGATCCTGTGCAAAGTTCCTGGGAGCACTGTAGGCATCCCTGGGCAAATTAGTCCTGCATTAGCTATAGATCAGTCTGCTCTGCTCATTTCTCTTAATTTTATGGAGGTGACTGCTGCCAGTTGCTGCTAAGTCCAAAGCCAAGTAGTTCTGTCCCAGTTCTTTGCTGTATTGTGTGCAATTGGATGATCATGGTTTCATTCCAGAAGATCTCATTGTTTTCTCAGCTATCTGAAGCCTGCTTGAAAATAGAACTGGATATGTAAACAAACTTTTCTTCTCTGATAAAATCATATTGGATTTCCCTTCTAATTTCTAATCAAGGAGAAGCTTTTGTAAAAAAATTTTGTGAGCAGGAGAAACCCTGTTTCAAGAAACTACTTAATGCTAGGTCATCTGTGGCAGCACTGATTCTACTTAAAATGCTGCAGAAGATGAACACAAACACAAAATAATTTTAATTATTTAAAATATTGCCTGCTGTGACAGAATTGTGAGAACACATATCTCTTTTCCTCAGCTAGGACAGGACCTGGTTTTGAACCAGTGTTTGATGTCAGCTGTCCAAGTGTCTGTTGCTTCAGCTTTTCTAACATTTGTAAGTCATTAACAGCCTCACCGAAAATCAGCTGAAGTTAATGAGTGTCTTTCAAAGGATTCAGAATTTGGACCTAAATAAAGAGGCACTGTGCTGGTAAATGCTACTCTGTGTCATTAAAATATATTTAAATTAAATAAGATTCTGTTGCCTGATTTAAAAATCAAAACAAAACCCAAACTATCCCTGCAAAACGAAACTACTTTTTTTAAAAAGCAGCATGTAATGGAACTCCTAAATGCATTTCTAAATATGTAAATTCTGTTAAAGTCACATTTATGTTCCCTTAGTCAAGCCACTTCCTCGTGATATGTGCTGTGCTAATCAATATCCAAATAGAAAGAAATTGAACTTGCAAATGATGAGGCACTCCTTGGGTTTCTCCACTTACTCCCTAAAGCTTCACGTCAAACACAGTAGACAAATCTTCACATCTAAATAATTCATCTGCAAATGGTGGGAACAAGAGGGGAGGAATAAAAAGACAACGTTGTTCCATGCTAAAATACAATAATGCATTAAAATTAATCAATTTCCTCCTGCTGGGGAACAATCATTTAGAAAACATTTTAATTACCAAAACTGAATAATGGGATCAGTGTTTTTGAGAAGGTTGGATTCACCCTACTGAGCACTGGAGAATTCTCTTCACAGGAGCCCATAAAAATATTGCTGTTTTCAAGTTGCTGCTTTCAATCATGATGCTTCTGGGGAGAAATCTGATTTTTTCACAGCAGCTTTTAAGGAAAACGTGGAGTGGACAGCAGCCTGTGTTAACTGTTGTGTGCCCAGAGGTTGCCTTGCATGTGCTCCTGTATTTCTCTTTCTTTTGGGTGAGAATTTATTGTGCATTACTTAACACATACCTAAAGTCAAATGTTCAAGCCGAAGTGTTTGGCTGCAACAACAAACAATGTTGTAAAGTTGTAAAAATAACATTCTTGTATCCATATTCAGCCTCACAAGGAATGGAAACGTGCAGGAATTAACCAGCCCAATCCCTTGTCTTGGCTGGAAATGGTGTTCTGGGAGAATGATCGTGGCTATTCCATTAGGGATAATGATTTGACTTTCAGAATTTACCATGGAAGAAGCTGCTTTTCCCTCTGATGCAGGAAGGTGTTGGTCTCCAGCTCTGATTTCCTGGGCATTTTTCAGAGTTTTGAATGTTGGTCAGAGATGGGAGTCACTAATTTTAGAACATATGGTGACTCCCAAGGAATAGGCACTACCTGGCCATCTGGGAAAGCTGGAGGAGACTGTAATAAAAAAAGGTGTTTGTAGCAGTAGTTTCTGCCCATATATGGGGGGGTAGTTTTTTGTGTAAAACAGTTTGTGTCACTTATATTTTTTTCTCCTGTCAAGTTGTGGGAGTTTTGCTTTTCCATGGCATGGGAGGCACAGAGTCACATTTACTAACAGGGAGCCCAGAGAAGCTGGGGCTGCCCCATCCGTGGAAGTGTCCAAGGCCAGGTTGGATGGGGATTGGAGCACCCTGGAATAGTGGAAGGTGTCCTTGCCATGGCAGGGGGTGGGGCTGGATGGGCTTTAAAGTCCCTTCCAACCCAAACCATTCCAGGATTCTGTGAAATGATTCTGTGAACTCCCACAACTGAGGGGATGGGAAGGGTCTCCTTAGGAATCCATTTCACAGGAAGATGGCAGAAAATTGCACGTGGGGTGTTTGTACTGAGAGAGGGTGAGAACTGGGATCAGAGGGACTGTCACTCCTGGGAGGGGCACAGGGCTTGGCAGGGATGTCCTGGAACTTTTCTTCCACAAATGAGGACATTGGTCAGCAAAATTATTAAGTAAAGGGTACCTGGGTGCCTGCTGAAGACTGAATCACGTGAAAGATGAGTTTGCTGAAGCTGCCCTGCACGAATTTCAGGCACATTTTCACTGACTGGGGTCTTCAGTGTGTGCTCAGGGTAAGCTTCCATCTCTGTACTTTGCTGAATCAGGCTATTAAGTTTGCAAAGAAAATTAAAATAGATTCGCTGAGAATGATGTAAATCTTTATGTTCACAGTAGGGCACAGAAGCAAAGTGAATATCCTGGTAATAAAAGTACCTTGTAACTCGTGGAATGAACAAAGTTCCCAGAATGGTTATTACATGCTGTATTTTCTGTTTTGGATTATTGAAATAGAATTACTGAGAATTAAATTGTATAAAAGGCATTTTCTGTTTTACTTTCATAATTATTCTTTCATCCACATAAAACTTTTTTCTATCTTGAAATAGTGTTGGTGTGTACTGAAAATTGCTGTAGCATAAGTAAAACCAGTCTAATTGAGATTCATAAATCCAGTTTTTAACAAGTACAATTAGGAGTAGTTATTAGAGACCAGCTGGAAAACATTAGGGATGAAAATTTACCATAGGAGGTTTTTTATGTGTTTGAGACATTGTTTGATACCAAAACCTAAATTAGATCACCAGAGAGATGAACCTGCTATTTGAAATCTAATTTGTACACAGAAAGTTAATTCTGAATATTCCTATTGATAAAAATTTTATTATTAAGTCTTGTTAAAGTGCCTGTTTTTAACGGAAGTGTGACTTTAACAATGCTTTTCCTATAATTAAAATATGAGCAGTAGCAACTTGATTATATTGAGTGCATTTGTGTCCAGTGGCTGTGTAATAAACTTTGGTGCAAGTCAATTCTATTATCTATTATGATTTTTGAAAGTAGAGAAGTTTATTTGGCCTAATTCCAACCCAACTCAATTCAAAGGAATTGTTCGGTTGGTGTGGCTGGGATGAACATTTTAGAACCTAAGCACAGGTTTTAAACATATTCCCATAAAACCACTTCAGTATGTAAGACTCACATTTTAAAATTTTGTTAAGTAAAAGAGCTCTTGAGAAAATATATTTATTTATTAAGAATTTAACAAATAATGCATGTTGGCTATGTGTAATGCACAATCACAATCAATAGAGGAAAATATGGAAAATCCATTCTCAACTTTTGGTTGAGTTTTCACTTTCCTCCTGTTGCAGTTGAGGTTTTATTTGGAAAGTGCTGTTGCCACAAAGAAAGAATGCTTTTAGCCTAATTGAACTGAATATCTTTAAACAACTTCTCATCAGTCAACTTTGAGGATTTTTTTTCTTATTTGTGGTTAATTGTATTTCCCTCCTGGAAAATTGGACAAATCAATGTAAAAGCAAGAAGGTAATTATTAATTTTTTGGGATAAATAAGTAAGCCATGTTAGCTATAATAAGGTGACTGTGAACAATCCAAATCAAGGACGTAAATTCACTGCAGTCAAATGTTTTACACCATTGATAAATTTGACACGTTTATTACTCATCTAATTAAATTGTGCATGCAGAGCAGGCAGGAACCAACAACGTATGCAGATGTCACATGGATATTTAGTACACTGCTGATTAAGATCAGCTCGTTTACATCACACTGGGCTGATTTGTTATGATCAAACAAAACATGTTCAACAGAAAAGAAAATGATTGAGCCAAATCCCGTTCTCTGGAAGTTCGAGCCTCAGCGGTTTCACCAGGATCATGTGGGTGAAATTAGCAGGAAAAGAGGGCAGAGCTGCCAGATGTTCCTTGCAGCACTTGTTTGGCTGGGAATGCTCTGGGAGCACACAGCAGGTGTGGCTGTACCTGTGGGACACCCTGTACTGGGCTGGGGACAGTTCCTGCACAGATGTCCTGGTGTGTGGTATTCCTGTGGCCACAGCGTCCCAGGATTTGGGAGATGAGAGCTCAGGGAAGTTGATAAGGAAGGCCAAACCTAAGGAAGTTGCTGAGGAAAGCCAAACTGTCCATGGATTGACACTTCATGTTTAAATATCTTTGTAACAACAAACCCATTGAGACAGACAGCAGAACTCTCTCAGTTCCCATGTTATTTGCACAGATCCCAGGCCCCACAGCCTCGTTGTTCACCTTCCCTTCCAGCACCTGCAGCAAGAATCAAATCAGTCCCTTAGCAGCAGGAATTGGGCTTTCCCTTTTTGCCAGCCCTCGCCTACAGCCCATTCCACTGTGAGGAACGGAAGGAGCTCTCTCTGCCTCCTCCTTGAAAAGCACGAGGCTTCCAAGGTTTGCTGGCAGCAACGGGAGGCCAAGGTGGGGGTTCTTTAGCTGGGTTTTGTCTCTGCCTGTGTAACTCAGCTCAAGCTGTGGCCTGAGTGACATCCAGCTCTCAGGGAAGAAGGGTGCACCACAGCAAGGACTTCGCTTGCAATACTTTCTTGCCCAACTTTATGAACTGGGTTATCACCTCAGAAGGTGATTTTATTTGTTAGGTAATCAAACTGACTTGTATTCAGTCCAGAGCCATTTATATCAGGCAATTAATTACCACTTTTTATTCCTTCCAAATTTACTTTTTAAAGAATTGCATTGCCAGGGGCTTTCTATTTCTGGCAAGACTGGTGTAGTGCCAGGATTGGGGTACACACATCCATATGTGTCAAATCCCCGCAGTAGCCTACTTGTTTTATCATGGAATCCTGTGAAGGCAGTGAGCACAAGAATAAATACCAGGGAAAACCTGTACTTGCCAATAATGGAAAGCAGAGATGTAAAGACTTTCCTCATCATCTGGCTGGAACTCCAGAAAGCAGAATTCTAAATGTGGAGATTTTCTGATTCCCAGCCCTTGAGTGTCTGTGGTTTTTGGCACTGCCTGAATCAGAAGAGAGAGTTTCAGACCTGGACTGGGACTGTTGAGGGTTTGTAACACAGAAGGAGGCATTTGGGAATTCCATGTGTAAATGGGCAGATCCAAGGGGCTTTCCAGGGATCTCATAGCTCAGCTATAGGCCAGAGCTATAGGCCAGAAAATAGGATGGAAATTATCTAGATGACTGATCTATGTTTAAGAAGAATAGTCACAGGTTTCAGAACATGTGGGGATAAAAGCAATCGTTTCTGGGGATTTTTTTGTTTCCTACTTTCAGAAATCCAGTAAGATTTCAGGCCTTTTATTACTTTGAACTTTGACTTCTTGAGAGTGTAGGGGTCTCCTTGGTTTACTGGACTGAGTATGAAGCAAGAATCTTCCTTTCTGGCCCTGCAGCCAGGAGGAGACAAGGAGATTGCTGATAAGAAGTTGATAATGCTTCAGTTTATACTAGTATGTTCTTTTAGAGCTAAAAAGCTGATGTAATTCAGCAGAGACACCATTAACTTCAGCAAATTTAAAGCACTTCTGTAAGAGAGCATGAAACTCATCCCATGATTTGATTTTGCTGCTGTATTTTCAATCTGGCTAGGAGATAACTCAATAACATTTTCCAGTCAGCTCCAAATTAAATGCAAAATCTTTGTTCTTCAGCTGAATAACTTCTAACTTAGAAATAGCCAGAAATATCCTTCCCTGAACATCCTGTACCTGGAGGAAATGTTGTGCCTCATATAAGGACCATGTTTTGGGACACTGGTAAAAGAACGTCCTATGGCTTTGTCTCAGAAAATACGCTCATTTTAATCTGAAACTCTGCCATTACCCCTCTTAATTCACTTCCTTACAGAACTTACAAAGCATTTTAAGTGTTTCTAGTTTTTAGCTTGTATTTTAGTCTCTTTTTAGTACAAATCCCCAGCCTAATACTGTAAGTTTATCAAAAGAAGTTGTTTTCCTATACGGTTTGTGTTTCCAGGTACTCTTCCTTGCTTGTGTCCCACACAACCTGAGCCTTCTCAGGCTTTACAATGTTCTTTAAAATTTAGATTTTGTCTCTCTGAATTCTTCAGTGTTGCAGAGGAAATGAGCATTTAGGACAAAAATAAGGAAGGGACCTTAAAGGGACCATTCCAATTGCTCTAGGCGTAAGATTTCAGGGACAAACATGTCATCACTGAAGGTCTTCCTCTTCTTTGGACTTACAATTTTTTTCCCCCTGACACTGCTTTCATTTTATTACAAACTTTATCTCAATAATCAAATCCAGCCCAGTACAGGACATGAGGTCTCTTCTTGCTGTGGCCAAGTTGACGTGCATAATTCCCTTTAATACAGCAGCACATCAAGAGGAGAATGCATCACTTGGTGCTCTCAAAACCTCAGTTTCGATATTAAAAACCACATTCCTGGAGCAGTTGTACATGGATCTGTCTGGTGTCAGAACATGGAAAAGCACATTTTTCAGTCATTTAAAATACATCAGTCAAATCATATCTGAGTGTACCTGCTGGCTTTATTGACCCTCGTGTTTTCAAGAAACAACTGGTTATTTGGATATAAATGTAGAACTGACTGACAAGATGAGCACTTCAGATTTACATCATTTACAGTTTCTTTTGAAAATGAGGACACACTTTGTAGGGATAATTTACAGTGAATTATCTTTGAACCATCTGCTGGAACCTTGGAATACTCTGAGTGATATTTTTCTGGTCATCTTTAAGAACTATTTCAAATTGAAATCCTCCATTATGGGGAGAAATCTTCAGGAAAATTACACTCTTGTATGTTCTTAATGTAATTAGAAGGACTGTTCTCAGGTGTGTGAGCAGGGGAGTTTAGGGAGAAAATAGGAGATGGAAACACAAATACATTTACACGTATATATATAAGAAATTCTATGTGTGTGTATAGGTATAAACATTGATTATTCCATTGATTTTATTTTCTGGCGTTTTGATTTCATGGTATTTCCTTTATTTTGTTCAAGAAAGGCCGTTTATTCCCATATTTCTGACAAAACTGCTCATAGTAGGTACATATTTAGATGGTACAATGCACATGACAGCAATGGGAATATCTGCAGCTTCCCGTAGATTTTGGGGTCAGTATTCAGCGGTAGGATTAATGTAAAATCATGTATTTTTTTCTAAGCACATAACAGAATAATAAAACCCAAACTACACCAGTACCTAAAAGTAATAATTACCACATGAGACCTTACCACAACCAGCAGGAGTTTTCTGGCTTTTGAAGGCTTCTAAACCTCTGTGTGAGGAGCTGGTGACCTTTGCAGTGTGCTTTTCTCAAGCAGCAGAGAAAGGTAAATTTGCCCATGACAACTTCAAGTCCTTTCAGATCACAGGGAGAGGATTTTTTAAATTTATATGACAAAGCTGTGCTGAGATCTTGAAAATGTTTCTTTGGTTACCAAGAGCTCCTTGTTTGAAGCTGCTAATGGTGCTGTGCTAAAGCCTCAAAGTCTCTCTCAGTGTCCCTGCACCCCCAGGAGGTTTTGCAGAGCCCTCAAACACTTCCATGAACAATGTGACAGCCAGGGCTGCACAGACACAGGTCAGGGGAACTCTCGGGAACTCTTCTTAGTCAGCTGATGGGCTTGTGTTATTCTGAGCTAGAAGCTGCCTCCTCTTCCTCCTCCTCTTTCTCCTCGTTTGATAATCACTATAAGATGTTTGGTGCTTCCAAAGAAGGCTGAGTTGCCCTGCCTGGTTCAGGCCGTTCTTTGCTTTTCCTGCTTTTCCTGCTTTTGATGGAATGTCATTCAATATCAGATCTTGATTCAGTTCATTGCACAGCAAAGATTGCACTGGGTTGTTTGCAAGCATCTTTTTTTCCTGGGGCAAATGCACCACATTGTGTAGGATTGGCAGAAGCTCCTGTTTTGTGTCTCTCTAGTTCACAGACTCATCCCACCCTCTGCTGATTTCCAGTCTGTCAGAGGCACCATTGTCCCATTTTTTACCGTGGAAGCCACCTCGAAATGCCTTTGATGAGAACAAAGGGATGGCCAAAGCCATGTGGCTGTGTAAGAGCAGGCTGGATGCAATATAAACCTCTGAGAATGGGGTGAGCCTTCAGGTAGGGTGTCCCATGAGGGTGTTTATCATGGAACAAGGATAGAAGAAATGTAGTGGATCTTCGTTTACATTGGGGCAAAACTTGTACTGAGGCAGCAGCTCAGGGGAAGGAGTGTAACTGAGAAAAACCAGAGGAAAGTGAGCTGGTGTCTTTTTTCTTTTATCTTCTTCAGCAGATGTTCTCAGTCTCATTCCCTATTTCAAAATATTTTATATTATTTATAACTTCTATATTATTTCCTATTCCAGAATGGGGAATACTCAGTTACTCCCAGATAAGTCCATGCAGATTCTGAGGAGAGTCCAGTCTGAGTGAATAAAACAAGAGTGTGAACCTGACAAAGGGGCTCTCCTGGGGTGGATTCTTGGCAATGTTTTGTAATTTGTAGGTCTACGGGAAAGCTCTTAAATATGTGTTTATTTTTAATAGATCCATGAGTCTGTTAATACCAAAGGGAAAATGTTGTAAATTGGTGAACCCCTGAACTGAACTCTGATCCACACAGAATCTGCCTTGAGAGAG
>WEKY01021693.1:59785-283850 GCA_013390045.1 Picathartes gymnocephalus
TTATTTATTACGCTATAAAATGTCCTCATTTGAACCCTGAAATACTCTCCTCCCTTCTCATAAAAAGAAAAATCTTCAAGAGCAGTTTCAAAAATTTATAAGTGGATGGAAGCCTGAGACTTGTGGAGAAGAGGATTTGCACAAGTTTATACAGTAAATCAGTGTCAAGTGACAAGCAGGACTACTCTAATCCACTAGAATCAGTCCAGATCATTAGTTTATTACAAACACTCTTTATAGAAGTAAGCAGGATATTTATTCCTTCAGTTCTTTTCTCTGTGATAGCTTATGTTTTATTGAGAACATCCAGCTCAATGAAACCATGTGCTTTTAGTGGATGTTCCTGGCATAGAAATATGTTGTCAATGCTCTATTGATCTACCTGCACAAGCCAGTCCAACAATGCAGTGTAACTTTAATTTCTTTTGATAGTTTGCTCTGCACCTTCAGAGACCCAGTCTTTATGTCTGATTAGTATTGTAATTCTTATATTATCTTCTTATATGATGGAGAGTTCAGATACCTGTTAAAGAAACTGTGTAAAATCTTTATGTCCCTCTTCTTCCCCTCCCTTCCTACAGATTTGACCAATGCAGAACCTTAACAACTATTAAATCCTTTCTTAAAAACGTTATTTATCTTCTCCATGGTCCTTCCAATACAGGAACTGTGGGGATTTCAGGCTGTATAGAATTGACAGAGTTTATGCAAGAGCAGTGTACCTGCAAAGCAACTTTGCAGTCCATTCATTAAACTTTGTCTTTTATTGTCTCATGTCCACATAACAAATAGTTGCCATTTCCTTCTCAAGAGAGCAGATGGTTAAAATAAAAGCCAGTGGAGATCAATGCATAATTTTTGGTGTAACTTTACATCCTGGCCTAAATGGTGGTGTTGTCTCCTGACACAGCACTTCTTTTATTTCATTTCCTCTGAATATTATATCATAACAAATGTGATGCTTCTTGCAGCATGCTTTAATGCGGAAATCCCAGTGTTAAAAATCAATGAAGTTAATTAGTAGTGATGAATGAGTGAACATTAATTGCCAGACTGGCCATTAGGATTGCGGGCAGTCAGAGCTGTCAGAGGGCTTTAACTGCTCAGCCTCAGCTCAGATTGTTTGTTGCACTGTAGGCAGTTTGCTTAGTTTTATCATAATGCTAATTAAATGCCCTGAATAGAAACTATTAATGAAGGATGTAAGTTATATATCACCAGATCTGCAAAAATATATCAAAGTATCTTTTCTCTTTGTTAAATTAACGTTGTGATTGTCCCACTCTGTGTGACGATGGGTCCGTCTGGAGCAGCACAGTTGACTTCATTAGAATTATTTGAATTTACCACAGTGTGACTGAAATAAAAAACCTGTCAGTTGTGATTTATATGCTGACTTGCTGTGCCTCAGATTCTTCTTACTATGCACTGAGTAACTCTGCAGAGTAAACAACCAGGGTATGAAAGTGACTTTTCCCCTGCTCCAGTACCACAAGCAATGAGGCAGAGCTGTGCAGTTATTTGTACACGGGGAAGGAACAGATCCTGGCTCTATGAGCAATTAATACTGATTTTTTCATTATCATTTCCTGCCTACCCCTAGCATCAGTGATGTGCAGGGCTTTCACACAGCGTGGCTGTGGCAAAGTTTGATAATGTCACAGAGCTTTAAAAGGCCCCCCTTCCCTTTCATTATGTCATGAAAGAAGAAGAATGCCTGATCCCAAAGAAAACCCTTTTCTTCTTGCATGACATAACCTCTTTCGTATTTGAAATTCTAGTGCCAGAAGTTGAATTGCTTGCTATTTAATCTTTACTAGAAGCGGCACAATTTAGCCTTTGGAGGGGAGGAATTGGAGAACAGAAACAAACAGAAATACATGACTGTCTTTCTGGTACAGATAGCTATTAATGGACTCCGAGGCAGGCCAAGCTCTTGCTCAGAGCACAGCAGTTTTTTATAAACCAACAGAGGGCTTTTGGTCTTTGTGGCATTACGCTTTCCTGCTTCTAAACAAAAAAGAAATAAAGCTTGTGTTCAGTTGATGAAATGTAAACTGACTTTCTCTAAAAGGAAAACTCTTGCCCTCACAGTGGGTTGTGCAGTTACTTTCCAAACTGAGTCAAGGTTACCAAATTTTAAGAGTCAGGCAAATTATTAAATATTCTGAGAATTCTGATTTATACTTTTTTTCCCTTATATCTCCAGTTGCCTGATATTTTCCAGCCAATATATTTGAGTAGAAGGGTATATTTATACTCTGTAAATGAGCCCTTCCCATGTCAGCAGTTGGTCTGGCTGGGCTGTGACTCAGAGCCAAAATTGTTTGTTCTGAGAAGCCCAGCTCAGTGTGGTCAGGTCACAGCTGGAGCATGTAAATTCTAATGCAGAAATTATACCTTATTCTTGTGCCCTAAATTAGTTGGCAAAGTATCTGAAAATTAAGAAGTCAACATGCTTCAATTACTTGCTGGGTTTGAAAATCTTTCTCCAGCTACTGCCTGTATCCAAACTCCCACCTCACAGAAGAGCTGTCCTTCCACAGCCTGGATAAACAGGGAAATCCCTAGCCAGGTTTTCCCATATGACTGAAAAAAAGCAGGTTATGAGCTGAGATGTCAGAGATCTCTCATCTTTCCTTTTCCTTGTTTAAAAAAGATAACAAAGGAGAAAGTTAAATATAAAAAAATGCTCACATAATACTAAGAGCAAAGAAAATTAAGATTGGGAAATTAAAAAAGTTAAACCTATTTGTTGAGTTGGAACTATGTGATCTTTGAGGTCCCTCCCAACCCAAGCCTTTCTGTAATCATTTCTATGATTCTGATTTTTAATTTCCATTCTCTACAAGTGGGTGTATCCAGCCTCCTGGGCACTGCAAGTGAATGACATTTAATCCTTGGTGCACTAGAGCTTGTCTGAAACTGTCCTGTAAGTATTATAATAAATTAATTAGAGCAGACATTTTTAAACCAATCAATTTTGATGTAATTATCATGTTGGTGTTCATTACTCAGCGGACAGAACAATTAATCCTGAAGAGCTTTTGTTTTATTTATATCAAATGCCGATATCTTGAAATAGATTCTCTGAGCAGCAGAAAGGTTCTTCCTGTGCTTTCCTTCTGCGCGGGGAATTATCTTGGGATGAGCTTTGCTCAGTTCCCTTTGGGCTGGAAATGCACCAGAGCCAGCAGTGACTGTGACAGCGAGAAAGGGACCAAGGAGACCCTGCCAGGTGTGAGAAGTGCCTTGAACTTCTTCCTTCTCCTCCTCCTGAAGGCAAGTCCGACTTCTTTGGTCCTTGGCACCCAGCTCTTCTACCAATGCTGCCACAAGCTCATTTTGGGTAGGATGTCCTGGTAGCCACACCTGTACAGCATTAAAGGACCAAGGAAAAACATTTTACAGATGATAAGAACACCTCAGTGTTGTTTGTAGGAGCAGGGCATGAAAAGACAAATTTCCAAATTTAGGGCTTGGAGTAAATCTTTGTTTTGGATGTGTTTGGCTTTAGGCCCTGTGAGCTCAGGGAACAGAGACAGCAAATTCCTGTCCCAGCGGTGGTCTTTGTCTGCAGGAGGGATTACCTGGAGCACATCTCTGCAGTGGCCAAAATGCAGATTTACTGCAGCTACTCTGCATCTTGTCCTGCAAAATCAATCAGTCAGTGAGGCCTCATTTCCTCTCCAGTTCTTTGATCTGTTCCTGTGCTTGGAGGGAACGTGGAATCTGTGGTTTAGCACCACTGGAGAGAACACTTCCTGAGCTTTGTCTGGAATGTGTCAGGCACAAAGACAAGCAGCTGTGCTCTGTGCCCAAAGAGGATCAGCCCTGGTGCCCCCAATGCCTTTTGCATTTTGCTTTCCCTTATCCACAGAAACTGCCTTAAAAGTAGATCACTCACCAGTGTGAACCAAAGGGCAAATTGTCATAGATTTCACTGGGGGTGGACAACACTCCTAATATCCAGTATTTTTCACATCCAAGATCTGGAAGCATGGGATGGTTTTGTGGAGCTGTTTTATCTAATGGCAGCTGGCCAGACTTGCTCAGAAAAAGTTACAGATTCTAAGTTTCTCAGCAGTGAATTGTGCTGACATAAGTAGGCAGTGTAAAAACATGTGAAAGACAAGGCTTTGCTTTTTTTTCTTCCTCCTAAGACTGAAGAAAAAACTACAAAAGGATTTCCTACTGCCCTGAGCTAAACTGGGTACTGTGGGTCCTGTGCTGGTTGAGTTGCTGCCCAGAGTTCTCCATCTGTCCCACTGGAAGTCTACCTGAAAGGAATGAAAGGAGCTGTGAAGGACACAGTAAAGAAAAGCAGCCAAGGAGCAAAATCAAAAGAAAATGGGGAAATCTGACATTATGCTAAGAAATATTTTTTCTGACATTATGCTAAGAAATATCTTTTCTTCTTCCCATGTGAAAATCTATTCAGTGATTTTTCATTAGGCATCTAATTAATATATTTTTAATTTTGAGGATTAGCCTGTTGCTATACAGCAAGATTTTGAATAATTTAGGTTTAAAATATTATTTTACTGGTCAGTAAAGGCAATGAACAGAAAGCAGGCAACATGATCTGAAGGATACATTTCCTGAGCAAAGGTCCATGTTTCTCGCTCTCAGGGTGGTTGAGCACAATCAGAGACACAATTCCAAAAATAAACTGCCAATGGAGCTCGCACCATGTGGACATTCCAGTGTGTTGATGCCTTGATAAAGCCCTCAGATGAGAAAACAGATTAAAGTTTCAGATTATGACATTTCAGTAGGAAACCTATTTTTTTTTCCAGAAAAAAAGTGATGTTGACTTTGGTTTGTGTTTTCACCCCAGGTTTGCAATGAGCAGAGCAAACAGTTGGGTGGGTTAAGGATGGCCCCAACTTTGTTCTCTTTTGCTGGGCTGCAGCTGAGAGCAGGTGCTGGATGACAACCCTGGAGATCCAGCTTTTCTCCTGTGGTACCCCTGCTATCCTTTCTCCACAGCAGGTGATGCCTTTTTAGCTTTTATCTTTTCCAAATCCTGTACTGCATTAGTGTATAACTCTGAACTCCATACAGAGTGTTAGTAAGTTCTCTTCACATTTGGTCAGACAAAACAATCCTTCCAGGCCTCAGAACCAAGGTCACCCTCACAGCCTCAGACCCCAAAAAGTAGAAACAAAAGTGAATGGGGGGAGCAAACTGGGGGAATGTGACTTCATTACCTGGAGCTCTAGTTGGACAATTAACCCCTGATATGCAAACAGACAAAACTTATATCTGTCTGAAAAACTGGTGGACCATTGCTCATCTTGGGTGTAGCCTCTGCAAGGCTTTTGCACTGCCCAAGATGTATCTATTGAAGACCTTTACTAAATACTTACTTTAACTCTGTCTAGCCCCTGTTCCAGGTAGCCATTCCAAGGCATCACGGGCAGCTGTTCATGAGTCTCACCCCTCCCAGTGGTCATGTCCTTACAAACTCTCCCAAACAGAGCTCTGGAATTTGGTGCTTGTTGGGGCTCAGTTTGGATAAATGGCTTAAGGACGAGGGGGTCAGTGCAGTCTCCCTCAGCTGACTGATGGCTTCCACTGAGGTCAGGCCCTGGAGAGACTTTCTGGATGTGGTTAATGTACCTGAGCATGTCACAGCTCTAAGACACTGCCCCCCTGCAGCAGAACTGGGTAAATTAATACTTTTTAGTGTTAACTTGGTATTAACTCTACAGAAAGTTGGACGGCTTTGCTGGTGTTTTAGTTAGTTTTAGTTTTGCAGTCAAGCAGATAAAGACATTCACCTGTTCCATTTGCCTGATTCCATCAATTAGACTGTGATTGGCAGGTGAGGAAGTCACAAAAACAACCTTTTCTGCCTCCTCATTACTTCAGTGTGAAATCGTTCTTGTCTACAATGTGTCATTCCTCCTGTGGGGACTCTGGGAAGGAATCTTTCCACACCACGCTGTGTTGGGTATTTGAATATTCTCACACACTTGGCTTAAAGTCATGGATAATAAAAAAAATAGCTAAAAAGTGTATTTTTCTTTAAAGCAGCTCCTAATCAATAAGATTTTGTTTTGCCAAGTGACTTAATATTCAAATAGCATATTACAAAAACCACACCACTTGCTTAAAGTAAGTGCCCATTCCTTATCCTGTTGAGAACCTCCTGGATATTTGTTTTGATCCTTTTCTTAGTAAAAAGCACTTTCGCTTCTTCAGATTCTGCTTTTTCCCATACAGTACTTCAAAGAAATATTCTGTGAGGTAGAGAAGACATCTGTCCATCTAGATTTGAAAGGAGACAAGGTTGCACCTTAAACTTACAGGAGCTAAACACCATAATTAAATTACAGCGTCTGTGCCGTGGAAATACAGATTTATGATACCACAGCAGTAAAGCCTTTTCTTCTGGAAAGTAATCCATTTAAAGAGCTCGCTCGTCTCATCTGGAACAATACTTATTGAAAGATTTGGACCTCAGTTCATACATCATCCTTAATGTATTCTTGTCTAAACTCTGCCACATTCTGTGGGATAAGGACAGGGAGAATTTGAATACACGATGCTCCTTCAGGGTTTGGGTTTACCTGGGAAGCATCACCCACCTGAGCTCCTGATTACAGGTGTGTTGTCTAAAGAGCATTATAATGGCAGCAGAAGAGCAGAACTGAGGAGCACATGGGATGTGCCAGAGAAGAAAGAACAATAGAAAAAATATTCTTAGTATTCAGTAGTGTGAAGAATCAAGGTAATATTTGGAGCAGATTTCAAAACAGATGAGCTCCCCTAAAAAGTATTAAAAATGTATGATTGAAAACTGGGATGTCAAATAATGAGTTTGTTTACAGCAGGGGAGGAACAAAGCCTGACAAGGAAAGTTCATGAGTCAGCACTTGCTGATGGTCCACGAGGGGTTTGGGAACCAAGTTTTGAGGACTGAGGGATCAGAGTTGTCATCCCTGATGCAGCAGAGCAGTGCTGACACCGAGGCTGGCTAACAAAGGCACCAGAAAGGCTGATTCAGGTTCCTGCTCCGTACTTTGAAGGGAAAAAATGGCTTTTTTTTTTTTAGGGTTCTTTTAAAACTCAGATTTTGCAGACAGTCGTGAACAGAGTGATAAAATGCCACCACCAGATAATCATTTATAGATCAAGGAATGTTTTTCTCTTGTTCCCTATTGACAGTTTCCCACTTAAGGGAGGCCAGGCACTTCTGTCCAGTGCTGATACTCCCAGTCTTGTTTTATAGGCAAGGGAAGGAGTGAAGGCTTCACTTACAAAAACCTGCGTGGAAATTCCTTGGTAACTTTGTTGTCAGCAAAGCTTACTGTATCATATACATTCTGAAAAGGAGCAAATTAATATCTGGATTTGACTCCTGTCAGGAATTATATGTTACAGACAGATATTATTAAAGATCTATTTTTACCTAATGATTTTTTGAAGTGCCAATTTTTCTATTTGTTTCTTTGGAGGAATTTGGGAAGTGTTGTGCACCATTTGAAGCATAAGAGATCCTGGAGGTTTTGCTTTTAAGGGAATTATAATTTAACTAAAATTTAATTTTGGGATGCTACAGTTTTGAGAACAATTTACAATAAAATTTTAATCTTATAAACCACTAATAAAATGCACCTTTTTATCTCAGAAAGCTTTTTTTCTATATGCTACAGCCAACTTTTGTGCTTATTTAGCTGTGAATGTATATTTCCTTGCTGTATCCTAGAGTGCAAAAATAAATGTAATTAAATTCAGTCTAACATGCTTAACTAGAGCATCTTTCATCAACATGCTCTAGAATTTAGTTTTCAAATAAACTCAGGCTGTCACTGATGTCCAGAGAGGATCAATAGGATGGAAATTGCAGTTTCCCTCCAAGTGCTGCCATGTTTTATTGCTAACCCATTTCCAACCAGTTCCTTTTCCCTGCCAGATGGGGCTCATGGCCATGCCAAGCACATGGGATATGAGGAAACGGAGAGGGAATATCTACAAATAATGCACATTTCCCACTCCCTTTCCTTTCTGTGTTTCCCATCCCACTCTGGCAAGGTCCTGAGCTGCTGTGTCTCCCCAGGGAAATTTCCCTGGGGATGCTCAGTGTTGGGAAGGTTTGGGCTTGAACTTTCCAAGTGTCACTTAACCAATATTGTGGAGGCAGAGGAGGTGTGTTCACCTTCTTCAAGAGGCTGTGATATCGTCCAGAGCCCTGAAATCTGTGCCTGGTGCTGCTTGGGATGAAATTCCAGTATGGAGTTGTGTTCACCTTCTCAAGAGGGTCTGATACCATCCAGAGCCCTGCAGTCTGTGCCTGCTTACTGGGAGAAGGCAGGGATGGAATTCCAGCATGGGGGAAAATGCCCTTGCATTTCTGGACCAGGGATGGGATTTGTTGACTTGTCTGCCGGATTCATCACATTTCTTTAAGCGACAAGCTGTGGCCCAGAACCTCAAGAGCTAACCTTGAAGTGTATCTGAATATTTGTGTGCATTTCTCACCCAGTAATGATGCCAAGCTCACCCTGAGCTGGTTTTGGCACAAGGAGAAGGAGTTAAATCAGGAGAAGCAGCTGGCAGGAGGCTGCTCTGTGGCAGCACAGACTGCAGAGGAGGGGGTGGATGGGCCCTGACAGCCACTTTGGGACTGCAGTCTCTTTTTGGTGTGATATTACTTGGTTTCACATTAATGGGAGCAACTTGTGTGCATCAAACACAGATTAGGCTTTACAAATTCGTTTGCTGTCTCTTCAGCCTTCCCTCCCCCAGGTCATATTCCATATGCTGGGAGTATTTTCTTTGATTTGTCCCAACACAAACAGAGTGGAGCAATCTCTGCAAGGCCGAGGCCAGCGGGGCTGAGCTCGTTTGAGGCTTGCTTTCTGGTCTGGAGCAAGGGGATCACATTTCCAGTGCTGAGGCTCTCAGGGTATTCCCAGGGTGTTCATGATTTCACATGAAGTTCAATGCAGTCTGAGGGGGACTGGGCTCTAATTATTCGATCCCTGCCCTGATGCACACTGAGCACTGTACCAAACTCAGGGAAACCTTCCACTACTGTTAGCTACTCTATTTAGTCTAAATTAATTTGAAGCTGAAGTCATTGCCAAGATTTGAGTTCACTGGAGTTTTTCCCAAACAGGATGAAAATTAAGACAAACACACAGAAATTCTTTTTTCCCCCAAGGCCTGTATTTATCACGCATTTTTCTAGGTTCCCCATTGTTGTTGTTGAGATCCAAGTTCTTTCACGTGCCAGCTGCAGTGACTTATTCGAAGAGCAGATTCCTGAGCTTTTATCTACTCCTTACTTTCAATCTGACATTTATTTATTTATTTCTCATTTGAAATTGATAGACTTTGGCTTCTCCTTCTAATGAATATTGGAGAGGGGGTGGTATATATTTATACACCCTTCTGTTTGTTCCAAACTGGGGCCATCTCTCCTGTACTCTGGTGAAAAGAATCTTCCTTTTGCATTCTAAGGCATGAGAGTCCCACTGGGAACTCTCCCTAGCTTGGATCTTCCAACCCTTATTGTAATTCATTGTGGAATAGCAGCACAGAAGAAAACTGCAAATTCCTGTGGCATATTGTGGGTCAAATCTGTTTGGAACTTTCCAGAGACCATGATACGTTTTTATGTTCTGAAGTTCTCCTGCTCGTTGTGAGACTTCTACCTCATCTTTTGAAAATAACTTCAGGATTTTGGGAAGGGAAGTTGGTGTGCTCTGTGTCCTGGCTCTGAGAGTTCCACACCAGCCCTCAGAGCTGAGCTGGGAACCTGACAGGACATCCCTCCAGTGATAGGGAGTCACACTTATCAAAAAGCATTTTAAGTGTTAGAAATAGGTGGGAGTAGAGGGGGAGAGGCTGCCAGCCAGCACTGTCCTCATTCTTTATGCTCACCAGTGTTTGCATTTTTCATTTAGGAAGAAGGGAAATGTTTAATCAAGTACTGTGCACTTGTTTCCCTCACTTTTTCTCTGTGTCTTTGAAAGAGTATGAAAAATGCATAAGTTGGACAGTGATGTTTGACAGATTATCTCTTGCATCCCTTGGGAATGAAGGGATTTTGCAGTTGGGCTTCCTGATGTGTTATTTAGCAGAACAGGCAGACCTTGAGTCCTTTGGTTTCCCACTTCCCAGGCTCCTGGAGTACAATTGAAGTACAAGCTGGAGCAACTTCGTTCTCCTCTACATGGGAAAAAGCATTATCAGATAATTAGACTGTGTCATGAAGATGTAATAAAAATCCTTAGGAAATTAATTAATGCACATGTACAATAGCTACTTTACACCACAACACTTGAGCCATTGAAAATGAGGTTCTTTTTAAATAGCAAAAGCAATTAGTCTGCTTGGACTGATTGCTGGCCAATTTTTGTAATGCAAGACTTTTTTGATTTATGGGAGTAAAAGAATTGAGAAGGGGAAGGGTAAAATTCCATCGTGACTGTTCTTAACAAGAAAACTATGGAGCTCTGTAGCTGGTTTTTTCTGAGCTGCAGCTATCTCTTGCTTCCTGCAGTCCTGAGCTTGAAACTTTTAATGCATTATCTTCACAAGTATTAGCTCACTGGTGCAACAATGTTTACTAATATCTGCTATGTTCAGATACAGAGTTGGATGGTATTTTTTATGTTAAATCTCTTCCTCCTTAAGGAAAAATTATTCAGGCCGAAATATCCACGTTCTTTTTGACGGCATCTTGGCTTTTGAAATAAAACATCCTCTCAAGTCCCTGGTGCCATAACTTTTACTTTAATAACAATGAGATGGAATATCAGCTGGGAAAGTAAAGCAGGAAATGCAGTGTGTCCCTGGAATGACCACAACCTCCAGGGCTGAAATAGAATTTCTGCTCTTGGGCTGGGTGCAGCACAGATCTGCTCCATGCCTGACTTAAAACAGGTCCATTGGTTCTGCTGAAGAGCCTGTACTTGGGCATGTATTTAAGCATCTGATTGAATCCCAGCTCATCCAGGCAGTCAGGAAGTATTTACAATGTTTATTGGGGCCACAAATAACTGCAAAAATTTCCTGCATCAGCTGCTGTCTCTCCACAGGTTGGTGTTGAGACCTTGAGGAGCTGAAGGGAGTTGTGGTCACGTATGAGGCAGAATTTTAGGCAAGTGAGGAGCAGTGAATGCATCATAACTTTGATGGTGTCAGCCAGCTTTAGCTGTGCCTCATTCCCCTGCAAATGCTCTCCCCCTCACAGCCCATCATGATCTCCCCTGTCCCTCTCTCTGTGGATGTTCTGCTTCCCTGGGTTCCTTCAGGAGAGGACACATTTGCTTGGCTTCCCACCTCCCTGTCTGCACAACCCAGAGCAAGATTAGGGCTTCACCTGCCTTTTCTTTGGTAGAAAGGGAAAAAATATTGAATAAGTGACACAGAAGAGGAATTGCTACGCATATTAAACAGAGAGTGATTGCTGACAGCATGCATTATGTAAAAGGGGAACCTGCACAAAATGAAATACAAACCTGACTGCAATTTAGTTGTTAATTTAATGTATATTACAGGATTTTCAGGTATTACATTGTCTAAGGACTACCCAGCTTGAATTTTCTTACAGTTCCCATAACGTACTTGTGGTCTTTCTATTTCAACTGTATCTTAGGGTGACTTTTTAAGAGCATGTGGTGACAGGACAAAGGAGAATGGCTTCAAACTGGTTAAGAGTAGGTTCAGATGAGATATTAGGGATGTGATGGTGGGGAGGCCCTGGCACAGGGTGCCCAGAGAAGCTGGCCCTGGATCCCTGGAAGTGTCCAAGGCCAGGTTGGACAGGGCTTGGAGCAGCCTGGGACAGTAGAAGGTGTCTCTGCCCATGGCAGGGGGTGGCACTGGATGGGCTTTAAAGTTCCCTTCCAACCCAAACCATTCTAGGATTCTGGGATTCTATGCTGAACTTTTTTTTTGTCATATCAGGCTTATTCTATCCCTGGTATGGGTTGAGAGACAATTATTTAAAAAAAAACCAACCTTTTTTTTTAAGAAAAACACGATGAACCTTGTGAAAAACACAGTGTGGTTTTCTTTCAGTCTCATGGTTTTCTCACTGCTTGTGAAGAGCTCCTGAGCTGCTCTGTCACAGCCTGTGACAGGCTGAACTGCTCAGTTCTCTGTAATTTATACCCTCTTGGGGAACTGTGTTTGATGAAGTTTATTAATGCTTTGTGTGCCCACACTGTGCTCAGCAGTGAGCAAGTGCAGGTCCTGCCTCAGTGCCTGATTCCCACTGCTTCCCTGGGAAGGGAATGCAGAGTCCCTGGGCACTGCAGGGCTGTGGACAGGAGCCTTTACATGACAGAGCACTGAGAAAATCCTCTGTGCCAGCAAACAAAAAATGTGTCTGGTTTGCTGGGAGGTGACCGAGTCAAAGAGGCTGCGAGGCAGGGAGCAGAACACTGAGCCAGGGCTGGGGACCTGAAAATGGGAAGTAACAAGAAACAAGAAGAGAGATGGAGGCAGAAGCTGTTCTGTGAGGAGAGGGTGAGAAGGGACAGGTTCTCTGAGTGCCCTGAGCTGTGTTGTATCAGAGAAACTTGAGATTTGCATCACTGCAGAGCATTATTACTGTGACCTGATAGATCTTAGTGTTCCCTATCTGTTATTGTGAAGTCTCCTGTGTGTCACTTTGGTAACAGAGGGGCTTATTCAGCAGGAACACTTGACCCAAAATCGATGGCTCGGGCTTGAGATTGGAAATTAAACAGCTTTTGACCAGAGCTGAAGACTCTGTACTGCACAAGTGAAAATTCAGAAAATGATTATTCTATGAATAATATAAAAGTCAGATTTCAACAGACAAGCTGGGATGGAGGAAATGCAGGGATCATTTCACTATCACTCCATGACATTCACAGGTGCTTGGTTGTGGTGCCTGTCAGGTGAGATGTTCCCTGAACACTTTTAGTTGGACATGAACATTGTGTATTTGAATTGGTAACAGGGGTGGTACAACGTGTTGAAAAAAAAAAATATTATTTTTTCAGTCTGTGTGCTTGAGGTGAAGCCAAAGGAAGCTGCTGACATATTTGCTGCTATGGATTTTGACAGAAAATTTGCAGGTTCACAGTCTTGCAAAGTGTTAAGTACTCAGATTGTCTCAGCTTCATGAATCTTCCCAGGAACTCAATGTGTTGCAAGACAACTGTAAACAGCTTCAAGAAACCTTCAAGCCATCAGTTGGGGCATGTTTGAAACCACACAGTGTTTTTTAAAATATTATTTAGTGATGCCAAAATTTAAAAGGCTTTAATCAGTAATTTAGCTGTAGTATTTCACCTGGTGTAGTTCTGATATGACCCATTGGGAAATATCCCACAGAATGAAAGTATTAATTGCTTACATGAGCTCTCAAAGAACATTCCTTTTCTATGCTGGGTTTTTCACAGTCATCTTAGGGTTTGGTTTCAATCCATTAAGCTCAAGGAGTGATCACCACGGGATGCTGCAGATGTGCACAACCCTTTGGGTGCAGCAGAAAGCAGCTCTCTGCTTCCTCACCTGTGCTCCACCTGTGTCCCACCCTGGAGCATGGCACAGTTCTCCACAGGGCCTGCCAAGCCATGCCTGAAACCACTGGGATTAAACTGCAAAGCTCTGTGAGAAGCAGAGGGTGAACAGCTCCAGTGCTCTGTCTACCAGGATATTCTTTCCTAAGACTCTTCTTCCAAGAGAAATTCATGTTCTATCAAAATGAGGGTGGATTGTCTGCTTGATGCCACAGTCCTACTGTTTCTACTGGGTAAAGGAAAACTCTTTCTTCCCACCCTAAATAAGAGCCTGGATCTTTGGCCTGTAAAAGCTGTCTTCCTCTTGATCTCAAATGATGGATAATGATGTTTCTTCAAAGTGTGTCAGCTTCATCTTTCCCTTTTTCCCTCTCAATAGTGTCTAGACATTATTTAAACCTTCAAAAATGTTTCCATAAAGAAAAATGCCCCACCTATTCTCCCCTCCTATACAGAGAAGCAGGAAGCTTCATTTTGGTGAAAAAGGTCCCTTGTTTTAGGAGTTATTTGCCAGATTCTGAGCTTTCAGGGCAAACTGCCAAGCCCACAGTTTCTGCAGGCAGCTGGGAGGTCACTGAACTGGTTTATAAGGAGTTATCATATAGTGATTACTTAGATGGCTTGTGGTAATGCTATAATGGCAGTTCAATTAATATGATAAGATCTTAATTGGTTGTGTAGAATATTGTCTTTTAATCTATGCAAAGAGCCAAGGGTACAGCAGAGGTGCATATAAATCTGACTAAAGCCAGAGTGCTTGTGCCTCTCACTTGCTTAACCCCAGCTTTTAGACCACTGCAGGCAGAAGAGCTGTGCAGGACACTCATTTTTCCCAGTGACTGATAATATTGTTGGTGAAAATTCTGCTCACAGAGGGGATAGAGAAAGGACCTCTCTCCAAAAACGAGGCCTCAGCTCCTACTCAGGGAAAGGAGATGCTTGATCAGCAAAGGAGTCTCTGACAGGCATATCAAAGGCCAAAAGAGTGACCTGTGGGCTGAAAAACATTTCAGGAGTTTCAGCTAAAAAATTGAGCTTTTTAGATAGAAGCTTTAGCAAATCTGCATTATTGAGCTCAGTTTGTGGCTTCTGGACATGTTCAAATTTAGGGATGACTCCCTGTATAGCAAATATAAATCAATTGCCAGCAGCCTTGTTTTTCTCACTTATCTTTCACTGGCCCATTAGAAGAGTCTTCAGCCCCTGAGAATTCCCAGACCAGTTTCAAAACTGGGAACTGGGCACAGAGGGAGTCCAGTCATTGAAACTGGTAAGGGACCTTCCTAACCCTATTGTACATAAATTTAGCTGTGCTAACAAAAGGCACAAATCCTCATCTGTACCAAAGTGGTGTTATTGTAGGAACATGGCATTAAATAAGACTTGGTTGCCTAGTTTAGGTTATAATTATTTCCATTTAAGTTTGTATCACCCGAATGCAATTGGCTATGGGAACATCTCAGCCACCAGGGCTGACAAATCTGAGTTTTTTCAGTTCATATTCATAGTATCATTTAGGTTGGAAAAGCCCTCTAAGACCATCAGGCCCAACCATTCCCCCAACACTGCCAATGTCCCCAAGAGCCACATCCACAGGGCTTTTAAATCCCTCCAGGGATGGGGACTCCAACACTGCCAGGGCTTGACAACCCTTTTGGTGAAGAAATTTTTCCCAATATGGAACCTAAACTTGGAATTTTTCTCTGCTACTACAGATTAATGTTGTAAAGGAGCTGTGGTAGAAAACTTCCAGGAGGATCTGGGAGGGAGGGACTTTGGGCATCAGCTGTGACAGTTTTACACAGGGGAAGGGTATGGAGGAAATACAAAAGAGGTGTCCGTGGTTAAGGTGAACAACTGGGACATGGTTGATGTGGAGGAGATGGGAACCCACAGGGATGAAATGAGCAGTAACTGCTTGATTCAGACCCTGAAGGCAAGAACAACCTTCCTGTGCTGAGAGGAGGGGATGGGTGTGAAGATTCAAAGGTTTGGACATGGTTTAATAATTCAGAGTTTCTTGACTCTGAAAGTCAAATATTTCTTCAGTGAGAGGCAGAACCAGCCTGTCCTTCATGAAACGAGTTCCACAGTTCCGGTGCAGGCTGAGGGGACGTGATCTCTCCAGCACATCCAGGGCTATCACAGTAGGATTTCTTGCCCTTCTGAGTAATCCTCCTGTGCAAAAAGGTGATGCTGAGCTTAGGCAGATGTTTGGCTGTGCTTTCTCTTCTGTGGCCAGGTTGTTCATTCCCCACCTTGCACATGGGCTATGAATAAACAGCAGCCTGCAGTTCTCTGAGGGCAAGGGAGCATTTACTCAATCGTTTTGAGCACATGTTCCTCCAGGTAGAGAAACATTCTGTCTTTATTCCATTTTTCCACTTCTGCCTTTTTATTAGGAAAGAGGACTGCTGCATCTTTAATGCGCTACTTTACAACCTTTTAGGTAGAAAGATTAACAAAAAGGAACCACACTTAATTTAAGATGACAACTTAGGTTTGCCTCTGGATTCTTTTTTGGCAGACGTTCTCTTTGTAAATTACATTTGACAACCTGAAATAAATTCAAACCAAAATTTATGCCTGCATTTGCTCACAGGGCTGTGGTTCATCAGAGTGTGTGGTTAAAAAGCTATGAAAAGTAACAACTAATTTAAAAATTTATTTTTAGACAACCTACACAGGCTACCGGTGCTAAAACTTTGTTTAAGTAAAATCAGGTTTCTGAACATGTGGAGGTAATTTTTCAGTTGATAATGGAGTTAGTTATAGATATTTGTGCAAGAAAAAAGAAAACAGCATTACGAAACAAGAAGAAATGAGTCATAATGATACACTTTCAGTTGCAGTTTAACACAAAAAAGGTTTTAGAAACATAACCAAGGACACGGCATCATTGAAATTTTTCCCAAAGGAGAAGTCAATGTTAGCCGAGATTGCCAGAATTTACTTTAGCTATTACTATGGATGAATAATTATGCTCAATTCAGCCAGTGATATGGGTTCACAGCAGGTTAATTGGTAATAATGGGTTTCATTCCAAACAGTGAGGAATGATTTTTCAACAAAAAAAAAGTGCTCTCACTGAGAGCTGAAGATGTCCTTGCTTTCTGTGCTCCACAGCCACAATAGCACATGTGGGACACCAGGGCTCTGGGTTCATGGAGCTGCCCTCCGTTGCTTGTGGCTGTTGGCAGAGGATGGAACAGGCTGGAGCATCATCTCAGCTGGGCAACCTTGGCCTGCTTTTTACAATTATTTTCCTTCCCCCTGGCTAAAACTTGTGGCTGGACCAAGGAGAATAGAATGATCTTGTTAAAATCCTCGATGCAGACAGACCTTTATCTCTGTCGCAGAGGTGTAAACACAGAGTGAATCATTTGAAATAAAGCAACTTGATATAAGTTAGTCCAAGAAGCATTTTCTGTGCTTGCACCTATGGAATAGCATGGGAGTTCTCCATCCCTTCCTCACTACACCACATAAATAATGATGAAAGAGGAATAAGTCTATTGATTGTGAACTGGTTGAGAACAGGATCTGAGCCTCTCAATTCAGAATTTTCTCTGCCTTCAGCACCTTCCCCTGAGACAGGGCTATGGTTTGTCATGTACACACATGCCCAGGAATGAGGAATATCAGTGTGTGGGACACACACTGTCCTATGAACACAGTTCACCCTGGATAAGCCTCCTCACCTGGGTTCCACCCCAAGTCATCTCCCTTGAAGTGTTTCATCAAATTCTTCCATCCTTCACCTTCTGTGGATGATTTCCTGTCTCAGCATTCAAGTCCTTGTTTTTCCTTTGCTTCCTAAATTGTGGTTTCTGCATCTGAGGATCCCAGTGACTTTATCAGAAGCTCTTCAGACAGCAGGGAGTAAATCTTGATTTAAAAAAGAAAAAAGAAAACCCTCAATATTTAGTCCTTTCATTAGTTCAAAAAGAAGGAAAAAACCCCAAACCTCTGTATGCATGTTCAGAAGCTGCTGTGTTTAGTCCTGTTGGATTTGTATGCAAGTCATTCCATACAAAGAAAAGTTGGAAATACATTAATAGGACACTTCCAAGGTTGAAATATTTGGGCTGTTATTTTGTCCTCTGCCCTAACTGATGTTTCTTTGTAAAGTTCCCCAGAGAGAAAAATGCTGTTATAGTGTTTGGATTCTTCCACACTTTGATGAGTCAATGCCCCACACTCTGCCTTGGGATCTGGCAGAGCTGTAGCACATGGAGAAGCCATGGACACGAGCCCTGAGTGAATGTTTCCCTGTCAGCCCCCTGAAGTCTGGAATCGCAGGGCTGTGGGACTGAGCAGTCCCGAGCCAGGCTGGCCTGGCCACTCAGCTCTGCCCCTCAGCCCTTCCTGCCAAAATATCCAACAAATCCAGCATATTTCCTGTGAGCAGTGGCTGCAGTGAGACGTGAGAACAGAGATACAAATGTCCAAATGCGGGATGTTTAGACATAACAAGAGAACCAGCAATGGGTCAGTGGATTGGAAATGGAACACACACCTGTGCTCTCCCTGCTGCTGTGGCTATTGGGCTCTGCTGGGATTCTCAGTGTCCTTCCACACACGAGTTTTAGACAGTGGGGACACAAGGTTGTGGGTTTGGTCCCCATATGGACCATTCACTTAAAAGTTGGACTCAATGATCCTTCTGGGTCCTTCCAGCTCAGACCATTCTGTGATTCTGTGATTCTCTGATTCTGTGATTGTCCAGCTGGACTTTTTATGCCAATGTGGGCCTCTTCTTTGCTGAGCTTTCTACTCTTCTGTCTTTTGACTGTGCTTCTTATATTATTTTAACTTTCCATGCATTTTGTAGATTTTCTTGTTGAAAAATTTCCACTGGGTTTTTCTTTTTTTTTTTTTTAATTTCTTCTTGTTTTAGTCCTGTGTGATCCTTTTCCTTCCTTGCTGTTTGAGACCTTCAAGCAGAAGGAGTTGTTTTTTTTCAGCTGTCCTGAAGAAGGCTGGAGCCTGTGCTAAAAGTCATCCCCATTTATATCAACACAGGTAACCCTGAAATACTGACCAGCACTTGCCCCTTCCTCTCCCCAGAGGCACTGACTGCTTTGCCTACCATTAATTACACCACCTGCAATCTCACCTTGAACTTTTAAAACCTTATGTGGTGTTTTTACTCTGAAATTGTCTCAGATACAAATTGCAGGTAATTATCTACATCCATCATCCTTCCCTGTGTTTCATTAAACATGGAATGGTTCTGCACTGCTGTCTTGACTTCTCTGTTCCGTTTCCCTCTCTGCCCATTGGTGTCATTAAGGAAGTTTTGCTTCCAAGGTCTTCAAAGGGCAGGTGGGATGAAGTCTCAGGAATTGGAACACCACATATTAGAACAACACCACTGCATCCCTCCCAAAATAATAAAATATCCAGCATCTGTCTTGGGTAGAATAACCTTTTGCTTCAGGCTTTCTCCCTCCTGGGAGCTGTATTTTACCCTGAGGAAATATTTTACTGCTTTTGTTCCCTGAGTCTGCCACCAGAGTGATAGATGTATATGTATTTAATATGCTCTTCATGCAAAATCCGAGGTGACCTCTCCATCCTGTGCTCAGATTCAGGAGCCTGGCTCTGATTTCAGTAACCAGGAAGGAGCTCTCCAGTCAGGGAGGTAATTCCAGTCTGAAGTTGGTGAAAGTAATGAATTAAAGCATGAGATTGTTCTGTGTCTACAGCAGTGGAGCTTTTCCAAATGCTTTCCTTGCAGTGTAAATCACTTGGGTTCAAATCCTGAGCTTAACTGAATCAGTCATTCCACTGAAGCTTTGAAACAATCCAAGAATCTGCTCACTTCCCTAGGCAAGTGAGAAGGATATCATGTAATGCTCTGATTTAGGAGCAGACCTAACACTTTTAAAAGTCCAATTAGAATCACAAAATTCTTTGCATGTGAATGCATTTTGAACAACACAATTTATATAAGAAATAAATTTATTTTTCAAATAAAGTTTCAAAATGTTGCTGCTCTAGCAGCTGAATGAGTCTTACAGATGTGACAGGAATGCTTTGAAATGTAGCAAAACACTTTTTAGCCTCTTGAAGAGCTAGAAATTGCTCACATTAGAATAGAAATGGGTAGTAAATTTATATAACAAATGATAAGCAGTCTGGAGTGCGTGGATCAGACATTCAAATTCATTTGTCTCGTAACTCCAGTGAAATTTAAGTTACACAAAGATGAGAAGGAAAGATGTGAAGCAGCACTTGACAAAGGTCCTGCACTGGGATCGGGGAAGGGGAACCTCCAAGGCCAGGTTGGACAGGGCTTGGAGCAGCCTGGGACGGAGGGAGGTGTCCCTGCCCATGGCAGGGGTGGCACTGCATGGACTTTAAGGTCCCTTCCAACCCAAACCATTCTGGGATTCTGTGAATATCTCAGAGGTGAGGTTCAATGGGATCCTGTGAATACCTCATTTGGCAGAATTCATATGAAAAACCAGGCATTCATATAAATGAGAAAAATTATCCACTCTTTGCTAGTCCAGGATCCCTTGCATGCCTCTAGCATGTGAATAATAAGGAATCTGAATTACCTGGACAGTTGTTTTGACTAAATGTAGCATTTTTAAGGTCTCCTTTTATTTCTATAATATTTTCAACTTTACATGTGCTCTGAACCAGCAGTCATACTGACAATATGGTGATTTTATCAGCTGAAGAAGTACTCCAATTCTCCTCTATTTCTCTATCAGGATGTGAATTCTTTCAACCATAAGCCAGAATCCTAATTATTTATATATTGATTATATATATATATGAATTACTTCTGACCTACACTCTAGGAGATTTATTGGTGTAAAATCCACTTGTTGATTTTTATTATGCTCTAGGTGGTGGGAATGGTTTTGATTGATATCCCACAATGATATTAATAATATTGTTTGTATATTTTAATGATTGTAACTCAGCTAAATGAGGGTATAGATCTGCAATGCCAACATATTAATTTTGTAGTAGTACAAACATCTATTTTTTGTTAATGCAACTTTTATGTTCCCGTTTAATTTCGTCAGCTGATCCCTGTGTTAGTGTGCAGGAGCAGGCGGAAGCAGCTCCAGAGTCATCCATCACAATTTATAAAAACTTTTTAGCAGTGTGTGGGTTGTCTCATGCTTGCAGAGAGGATATAATTCACTGGCTGTTTTCTGCTGCTGAGGAAACAGAGCATTTCTCTGAGAGCAGCAGGAACTGGGCTTCATTTATGTGTTCTTTTACCTCCTGATGATCCCGGAATCCACAGAATGGTTTGGGTTGGAGGGGACCTTCAACACCCCCTTGTTGCAATCCCAGCTTCCTGTAGACCAGGCTGCTCCAAGCTCCATCCAGCCTGGCCTTGATCCTCATATCCCTTCACTGGGAGAGTATAGCACAGCCTTATCTCACAAGGGAAGTTTAAATTTTTTCCCCTCACCATTAAAGAGATGCCCTGGGACCATTTCTGAACAAAACAGGTCAGGATAGAAAAGATTCAGTTACAGGCAGAGCCTTCCCATTACAACAATCATGTGTCAGTGAGGTACTTTGTCATCTTCCCAGTAAATAACTGGTCCAGTTGAACAATTCCATTGATGCCAATCAGAAAGAAGTGGTTTTATCATGCTCATGTTTATGTTTATACATTACATGTGTGTATAACATTCATATAATGCTGTACAAAGTTAGAAGGCCCACATCTAAACCGAATTCCTGTGCCTGCCACTGCTCCCACGTAGAAATCATTGAAGCAGAACCACAAGGAAAATAAAAAACAAACTCAAACATGGAGGTATTTTACTGGTACAAGTGTTGTTGATGGACATTCAGGTGTGTCCTCTACAGCTCTGGAAAAAATCAATACCTAAGTTCCTTCCGTGCTGCTTGAAAAATTGTACAGTGACTTACACAGTGACTGGTTCACAAACAGCTTTGGAGGGGTGTGAGTCCATGTGTGCTGCTGATTTAGGGCTGTGGGCTCATTTTTTAGAAGTTAGTGGACAGAAAGCAATCAGTGAATTAGATTGTGAAAAAGTAAAAGGTTTGCAGTTCGTTCGCTGCAAAACTCTCCTTGGTCCTGATTTACCAACCTTCCTAAATTCTTGTGAGGTCTCTGTATCAGCTGCTCCTATGGAGTAGACACTTGAGCCAGCAATAAGAGCAGACACTTTTGTGATAGGATGCAGTTAATCAGAAAACAATTTTGGCTTTTGGAAAAGCCAAGTCCCCTATGGTGTCAGTTGGGCAGTGGCTGCAGTGGGGTTTGAATTGAAAGGTGAAACATTTGGGAAATGCTGTTGGATCTCTCAATCCTCAGACATGGCTTCAAGGAATTCACTTTTAAGAGAGTGATGGTTTAGGAGTTTTCAAACCCAGAGATTTAATACATACTTCATATAATAAATTATAACTTACTTTGAAATAGCTGATCAAATAATTGGTCATTACTTGCATTTGTCTCCTTGGTACTAGTTAAGTAAATGCACATGAAAGATCCCACTGTTTCCATACAAAAGAAGCAGGAGCTGAATACTTGTTGAAAAAGAAATCAAATTGGTGGTTTAAGAACCACTGATCTGTAAAAATGAAATTTAAATTATATTCTACTGCATTTTTCACATTCAAGACATGAAAAACATAGCTGGTACATTTCCAGCATCTGGCAGTTATTTGTGGCATTAAACCTTATAGGAACTTTCATCCCTGGAACATTTGGCCATATCCTTCACTGGAAAAATCAGTTTTAACCCAGTAATGACTTTGTTAAATACAGAGTACAATGCTATTGCACAGGAATCCTCCTTTTATCCAAAGGTCTCAGAACTTGATAACTCTGCCCATTAAAAAAGTAAACAAAACTTTAACCTTCCTTCAGAGATTCATCAGAAAGGTCAGTGCTCAGTTCCCTCCAATTTCCCAGGCTCAGCTGGGAGCTGATTAAAGCTGCCAGCTACAACTCGTCAGTTTTGTCAGAGACAACTTTATAAACCCTTTGTTATTCACTTTGCTGTGTGTTATAAATATATTTATCTTCCTCTGTCAGGCATGGACTGGACAGGTGCTAAAGGAGCAGTTAAGGTCTAACATTCATCTCTCTAACAATGTCATTATTTAGTAACTCAAACCAAAAACATGGGCAGAATAAAGAGGAACTTTCTCTAGTTCTTCTTACAGGTGACTAGAGTGCTTAGGGGGAAAATGTTTGTTTTTCCAGGAGGTTTCCAGCAAGTGTTTATGTGTAAAATCAGAATATGTGACTGGCTGTTAATTTGTATCTCTGGGCTAAGTTCCTGAGCTCTCCTGCGTGTATTTGGGACCGAAATATTACCTGAAATCAGCTCTCTCTCTTCCTTTTTGTAGTTGCTGAGGCTTGGCAGGCATCTCCTACTGAACACAAAGATCACATTTGCAGCTACAGGTTTAGGCATAATACTGTTAATCCTGGCTTTTTCCCAATCAAGTAGAACTTGTGAGTAAAACCAGGCTGTATAAAGTTAATTCAGTCTACGCAGAACTGTTCAGCTGTTGAATGTCTTCAGTGAGGTTCTGCAAACCTGGCTGTTTTTCCTTTGAGTTTGGTCTGAGAGTCCTTTTACTCACAGGGGTACAGATGAAGCAATAAAAGGCTGCATGACATGACCTGCAAAATGCAAGAGCAATTCCAGAAGGGATTTTGCTGTGCAGGTTTCTCTGGCAGCACCCACAGCCCAGTGTCACCCTGACACCAGAGCTCTGAGCAGGGCTCACAGCAATCAGAGTGAGGGGTGGCTGAGCACAGGCAATTGGCTTCCTTAATCACAGGATATCAAACATGAAGTTCTCTTTCTGTCAGGGCTCGTGTACTGCCTTTGAGGAGGGAGAACTCCTGGTGAAAGGAGAAAAGTTGTTCATCTCCAGTTGCCAGCATTTGGATGGGAACTGAGTGAGTTTCTCAGGCCTGTTCTTGATTAAGGTCAGGGGGTTGAGCTTCTGCCTCAATGAGTTTAGGGACTACAGTCTGAACTATTATAGACAGGTGTGTTGTAAAGCATTCACTGTTACTTCTCCTCTAAAAGGTCGGAATTAATTCTGAATCTTTGACATCTTGGGAACTTCCTCAAGGAGTTGAACCTGCATATTGCCTTTCTCTAATACTGATGAGTTTCAAAATGTGCTGTCAATGTGAGTCTGGAATGGACAAAAGAGCAAAGGGCAGAGTGTGGCCTGGGTGGGCAGGTATGGGGAAGAGGCAGAGGGTCACTTTTAGAATCTTCCATCCATTAATTTCCCATTCTTGCTTTGCAGTCTAATGCATTGTGACTGTGTGCCACTTGTTTCTTTCATTTCCCAAGGGTCATGAGCGAACAGCACCCTTTTAGGATTTTCACAGCGTTTCTGACAAATTCTCTGACTTTTGGGCTTGACTGGAATATTATTTCAAACTGCAATAAATTGAAATCTGTGTTGATATGCAGCACTTCCTCAGAGGCTTTATTGTATTCTGCTCTCAGAGCTGGAAGATGTGTCTTTTGGTTATACTTAGAATCACAAGCAACGTAAATTTAGTGGTTTAACAAATTCCCTCCTGGACTTTTCATCACCCAAACTGTTGTTTGTAAGTTTGAACATGTTGTTCTCTGTAAGACAGTCTGTTCAGGAATCAGGATGAAAAAAGACAAACAGAGGATTTCTTCCAGGTCATGTCTGAGTGATAGTGTTAATGTGAACATGCTTGTAGTAGACTTTAGTTTCTAGTTATAATCAATACTTGACATACTTTTTCCATGATTAAATTAAAGCTGGGAAAGTGAGATTTCCCTGAGGAGAAAACAAGTGGCAAAAGAGTTCATTGGTGATCTGCACCTAATAGAAATAAGTGCTATAATTACCTCTACTCCCACTCATTTCTTTGTCCCTGCTCCTCCCCCCTGGCCTGGTGCCCAATAATTTTCTGACTTGTCACCCACACCGGGGAAGGAAACAGTTCACACACCAGGAGTTGCTTTTTCAGGACTCTGCAGGATTCCTTAGGAGTGAGGTAAAGGAAAATTTTGTTAGAGCTGCTTTTCTTCTGCATAATATTTAACAACAAAATCAAGAGGCACTGAGCATCCTTAAGGTTCCGTGTCAGCATCCACATGCAGAGAGTGTGTTTTCCTCTTCAGGAATGAGAACAGCCAGAGACTGGGCTCCCACCACCACAGCCATGGGACACTTTGGGCTCCTGGAATGGTGTTTTTTTCCCTGGAGGCTGGATTGGCAGTTGGTGCTTTCTTTGCCTTGCGTTCTCAGTATTTTTGCTAGGGCAGGATTTTACCCCCCTGGGCTTGAGCTGGATATGGGATGTGGATGTTCCCCACTCACCTGCAGAGGGGTCAGCTCCTCATGGATCCTCTTCCTGCACATCCATCCCTAACTGGACACTGGGACTGACCCACTTGGGATTGACTCACTTGATTCTTTAAGGGCAGTTCCAGGAAAATGAAAACAGGAATCAAAAGAGCTTGAAGAAAGACATCAAGTAGAAAAATGTGACTGGAACCATTTAAAGAGTATTTTCTAGAAAATTATACTCAAGCCTTATCTTCCCCACACCAGCAGTTTGATTAGATTTTGAATGAGCCTTTTCAGAGTCCTCCTGGCAGGTCAGCCAGAACTCACCTGCCTCTGGGAGCCAACCGTAGTCTTATTTCTTTGTTTCTAGGAGTAGAACTCAGCAATTGCTCCACCATTAGTGATTTCTGCATCCTGAGCCTCTTACCCTGTGGCTTTTTGAAGGATTAACCATTGGAAACAAATTATTCTTTTATGCCTCATTTTTTTTTTTTTTTAAGATTTACTTTAGACCATGGAAATAATTAAACTGTTTTGAATCTGGAAAATTCAGATATATTAAATAACTTGTGTAGGTTTTTATTTTGAAATCAAACTTTCTTTGTACACTGCTACTGAACTAGGAAAATCCTTTAACAATATGTGACAAATACAGATGTTTACTCAGTTTTTCCTCTGAAAAGTTTAAGAATGTTATAATTTCTGCTACGTTCCTGAGGTACCTGGTAACAGACTGTAAGATTATGTTCCCATGCAAACTGAAAATTATGGTGGCACTAAATTAAAATTAAGAACTCAATCTTTATGACATTAAGTCAGAGGCAGTCTAATGCTATCCTGCTACAGTTATTTACAACCCAGATGTTTACAGAAAATGAACCAAGCTCTTTATTTTTGTTTTTTTATGGAACTACTGTCTCCTCATTAAGTCCCTCCTCGGCGCTGGCCCACGTGGCTCTTTGAGGCAAACATTGTTTATGACACATCTCGAGCTGATTCAGAGCTGAGCAGAGAGAAGCTGGGAATAATTCCACTGCAAAAATAAGCAACAGTTCAGGTGCTCAACTACCAAGGTGGAAAATTGCTCTGACAGTTATGCTGTTGTTCCATCTCTTCCTAAACTTAAACATCATTTTCTTCCAAGGCATCACCACTGCCATGGTTCCCAGCACTCAGCAGCCTGCCTTGCACTGGTCATACTGGTCATACTGGGCACTGAGCACAAGGACCCACTGCAGACTGGGCCAAAATACTTCTTCTCTAAAAATTTCCACATATTATTTACCAAGCAGGAGTTTTTCCCTGTTGTTTATGCTTGTACAACTTACACCGAAGTAAAATGCAAATAATAAAATACAGGGAGCAAGCTTATCAAGCTGAGTTTCACTTTTATATCTTGAATTATGAGCATCCAGCTATTTCTTCATTAAATTCTCTTTAGCCTCTAATTAATACGAATGCAGAACCCAGAGGTTGTATTTCTGTTTTCTAGATGTAAAGTTTTGATGATAAAAGACAAGTTGATGGGGTTAAGAAGAATTTGGTAACTTGAATGCTTGACTCAAATCCTTTTTGGTTTTATTCCTTATTTACTATGTTTTGGAGGTTTCAGCTGGGAAAGCTATAAGAGATATCAGAGTTCTTGCCTATTCCTTTCTTGCTAGAATGACACTTCATATTTAATCTGAGGAACTAATGAGCTTCTCAGTATCAGTGGGTTTTAATAGAGGAAGAACTGGATGACCTCGTGCACTGTAAAAACAGCAAGAAATTTAATAAAATAACTACAAAGATTAACTGCAATTAAGTAAAATAATGTGAATCTTTGCTGTGAGGTAGAGGCTCATAATTTGGATGTGACAGAGGAGAAGAACGATCTGGTTGCAGTCAGGGGTTCCAGGACCGATTCAATGAGGTAATTTTGTGCAGAGATGGAAAAATGTCAGAACCTTTGTACCAGGCAGTGTTCCCACAAGGTAGAGCAGGGATGGGAGAGGTCATGAGTGAACAGAAGAATAAATCTGGCAGAAAGAAAGAGAAACCTCTCTCATGTGAAAACTTGTTTATTCATGAGCACCATAAAGGCCATAATTTTTTTTTGGGCCTGCTCAGGGTGCCAAAAATGGCAACACAAGGAGCAACGAGGCTGAGAACAAGCATCAGATGTGAGGCTGTGTGATGTCACAGAATCATTCTGTCACTCAATGCCAATGATTTCCAGGGCTGATTGCAAGCAATCATTAATCACTTTGTATTGAGAGCAACCAGCTCCTTCACATCTGGGCCAAGAGCAAGTGGCACCTATTTAGCCAATGTTCTGCTCTCAGCAATTTCACTCATTGTCTTTCAAAATAAACCAAACTGGGAGAGTTGAAGCAAGATTATTATTTTTTTCCCCAGGAATTTAGATCATTGAAAACCTTAGTTTACTTCTAAATTCAGTGTTCCCCACTCACACAGACAGGAGTGAATAACAGGGAATATCCTATGTGGAATTAATGGAGCTGCTGTAAGAATATTGACAATTTCTGGGTATTATTCTACTACTCTGTATGGTTGTTAGAGAGAAGAGTAAGATCATATGACAGCTGTTCCTTTTTTACTCACCTGCATTGGAAAAGGCTGTTGCAAGTCAGGTGTGTACTCAGATCCTGGGATTAGAATAATCTCACCAGGGCTCAGTTACTATACATGGCTGATCTAAAGCAAGAGCATTAGGATATATATTTCCCAATTTATATATATTTGTTCCTCAAAGCCAAAATGTCTTGGGAAGTGGGAGCTAATTGACAAGACATATTAACCATGGAATCTGCCCTATGGTGTTAAGACAATACATTTATTTTACCCTTCCTTTCTAGTTTAGAACCAGATTTATTAAACTGTGTAAGATGTTTCTGGTGAATCCCGTAGTGTTTCATAATAATGAATAAATTTCCCTTTGCCTTTCTCCTGTGCCTGACAATTATGAGAAGTTACTTAGACATGTTACATCAAATTGGAATATTTTTAAATGTAAATGTTTCTAAGTAGCTGGGGTCTCAGGCAGTCAAAGTGAGAAGTAGCAAAGTGCTGCATTTCTATGAGTTAATGAAATACTTTGCCTTTCTGTAATCGTTGTTCCCAAAGGATTGCAGTTGTTCCTTCGAAATCCTGCTTAATCTCCACAGTTATTTATTTTGTCAGTACCTTCAGTCGTGATGGTTTGCTGTCAGTCATCCATTGTCAAAAGAGAAGTGAATTTCATCAAATATTCTGTAGGTGCTGTCCCAGAGCTGAGGAAGGATTTACCTGCAGCCCTTGGTATTGTAAATGAGACAAAGCTCGTTAATGAGGAGGCTCATCTGCTCTAAGTGGTTCTGTAAGGCAGGAGAAAGTGAAGCTGAAGATAACTCATAATCCCAATGTCTTCTTAGAGTGGCCTAAACAATAGTCATTGATCTAAACATAAATTGCAGCTATTACAGACTTCATTTTTTTATGGTACATAATTAGATAATTCTCCAAAGAACTTTTTATCACATGCATTTTCATTAATTAATATTAAATGTCATTAGCAGTTAGCTCGGCTCGATCAAAGGCAGATAAGTTGCAGCAAGATTCTGAGAAATAACATAGCATTTACTAATTATATTATTGATTTTTCTGGTCTGAAGAATCCTCATTACAAGTGATCCAAGGTGGACCTCGCTGAGCCTGCTGGGGGTGCTTTGAACATGAGGAGTCGCTGGCACTTCTGAGCCTCCCGCTCGCATAAATCACTCCTGGGCCTGCTTGTGCATCTGTTTTCAAAGGTGATGCTTTAATGGACTCTGAAAGCTGCAAAAGTGTGTTCTGTGTGGCTCCACATGAAAGAGGAAAGCGGTTTGGGGTTTTTTACTCCTGATTTTAATCATTTAGAAAAGATTTGAGGTCTGTAGGCGCATACTTTTGAACAGTGGAAATAATGTGGCATAGTTGATTTTAATTAGTAGGCCAGCCTAAGACAGAATTTCCCATAGCTCCCTGTGACTTTTTATTTTTTTTTAATGAGTTTTTAGTACTTTTTTCAAAGTTAATGATACATTCAGACTTTCCAAATTTTAATTTTGTGTGAAGGCAAAAACTGAAAAAAACCACCAAACCCAAAACAAGCCATGAGGTGAATATTTGATTAGAACAAATGTGGATCTGAGCAACAGGAGCAACCTCAGATGTGTCTTATATAAGTTTAGTGCTTTCATAGGAAAATGAAAAGGAATTGAGATCAATGACATAATTATGAAACGTTACTCTTACCCTTAATTGCTTATACTTAAGAACATGAAAAGCCTAGATTTTAAAGTATGTGTCTGTGTATGTGATTAGCCTATTCAGTTGCATGAAATTTCAATTTACTCTCAATTCATGATAATAAGGTGAGACATTACTAGTAAATATTTTGTTTAGATTGTGAAGTTTGAATGTCTTTTAGAGTTAAACCACTATCCAGATTTCCAGCTGGCCTCTTTGAGCCTGTTTTCATTAAGCTGTTAAAGGTTTGAGGGGGTCATTTTGACTAAATCCTTCAAAGGAATAACTTCCAGACAGATAAAAATCTCAGTCAGAGTCAGTATTCTAAAAAAAAAGTATCTGAAAAATGAGAAGTTTACTGTAATTTTTTGAAATCAACTTCCCATTTTCAGATTTTTTTAAGCTCTTAGAATAACATTCTAAAAACTTCTGACTGCTCTGGTTCCCACCTACTCATTCCTACTCCCACCTTCTGTTTGACTTCCTAGTTAGCAAATCAAAGAATTGAAACAGGCTGAGAAATGAATGTCTGGGCTGGTGGGTGGGCTCCAAGCTTAAACAAATAAACAGACGAGCAAAACACATCTTATCCCTGTATCCATTTGTGCCTGTGGCTGCTTTGGCAGAGGATGAGGGGTTTCATTCCTCAGCAGATGAGCAGGACACACTGCGGCATCTTTTCTGCTTGGTAGGAAATCCAAAGGGTATTTCAAGGTGTATTAACAGCACATTCCTCAAAATACAGTGTAATTCAGGAGTTGTTTGGATAGCCCAGGTTATAAACCAGTAATCAATGATTTATTCAGGTATTTTGGTGCTGTGTTCTTCTATTTGCACCTGTGGCAGTTGTTTAATTGGACAGTGATTTCTCTGATTCATACACACCTGTGAAATATCTCCAGCTTTGTGTGGCCCAGCTATAGCAGCAATAAATCTTGGAGAGTGTTGGGTTAGGAGGAGATGAGTTGGAGTTTAGCTTCTCTCTATCTGAGGAAAGGAATTCTGTGGAAAAAGGAAGGAGGAGGAAGAGGTGGTAAGACACAAGATTGGTGTGCTGACATTCTGATGAGTGGCCAGAAGAGAGTTTACAGTCACCAGTCCTGCTTCCACTCAAACGTTTTCATGCACAGAGACAATTTGTTTGTTCTGTGGCAGAGGAGGGATCACTAAATTATACAATCTTGACCCTTCACCCTGCAGCTCATGGCACTCCTGGAGTCCCAGCAGGTGCTGGAATTCATGGCTAAGAGCACAGAAACTGCACAGGTTCCCTTGGAGACTGAGTGAGTCGGGTTGAAGTTTAAATAAATAGAGATACAACTGCCTGTAGTGAGTCCTGTGAAGGGGATGTGGCAAGTGGCTGTTGATCCTGGGAAGAAGTTCCCATAGAATTCTAAGTGGAATTCTCCAGAGGGGTTTTGGACAGTGTAGTGGTTTTAGTCTCAGTGTGTGAGATAACTACACCTAGAAGGTGATGGTCAGAAAAATGCCTGAGGAGGGGAACGGAACTCATAGCATGTACCTAAAGAACTGGAGCAGGTGGAAGGAGGGGAATAATCTGTGGGGAGCTTAGAAACTCTTCATTACTGCTATGCTCTGCAAGCAGGACTAAATCAGCTCACACATACAAATATAAATTTTCTACAAGTGTGGAGCTAACAGAAACAAAAATCTCAAAGCTTGTGCTTTTTTTTCTAACTGTGCTGAAGCTGGTATCTGATGGGAAAAGAGAGGAAAATGGGGAGCTCCCTTCTTTCTTGTCAGCCAGCACCTCGTGTGCCCACTTTGTGGAGAAGAGGACTTGGGTTTGGTTTTGTTTATCAGGATAAGTGATGTTTTCTCAGAGAGCCTCAACACACAGTGAGCTGTGTTAAACTTACATTACACTAAGGTCAAAGATATATAAACAACTTTTAAGCTCCAAGTTTTTGGCCTCTGCAGAGAGATTGATAAAGGACTGGTAGGGAAGTGTTGTCCTTGGTCATCTGAGAGCAGTGGAGCTGAGCACAAGAGGGCTCAGTAAGAGGACTCAGCAGATGGTACATACATGATGTGGAAAGAACACAGAGAAAACTGGGCTTGTCTTACCTGGTAGAAAAAAACCTTAATTAGTGCATCTGAAAATGAAGGAAATGAAGTCCTAAAATTACCCCATAAACTCTCTCTTTTATGATTTTCATGAACTTTTTTTCTCAAAGCAGTTAAATAAGTTTTTAGTGTCAAATTTAGGAAGAAGAGGAAGAGGAAGCCAAGGCAGTTGCATGCACCAGTTGTTCAGGTCTGGTTTTGTCCATAGTGGCTTTCCCAGCTCCCATTTTCCTGCCAGAAAGCAGACTCTGGCTCTAACCTGAGTAGCTCCAGTGCCATCTGCATCAGACTGAGCTGGCACATCCAAATTCTCCCCAGATTCAAACTGGCACAGTGAACTCAATGGACTTCAGCCATTTACACCAGCAGAGACTTTGGCCCTTGCATCTCCTTTGCCTTTCCAGGTAGGTACTCCCTTGCAATCTCTCTGTTCTCTGTGGGTTTGCTCTTTCTGATGTATTTATGAGTGTTCCTCCCTTGACTTTTTGACAGACATTTTGCACAGTGCCCTGTTACTGTAAGCCAGGTGCTTTTATCCCTAATGAAGAGTTTCCTGGAAAAAGAAAAAAAAAGAAATAAACAATAGATAAAGTAGGTCATGGAGACAGCAGACTTGAGAGCTTTGCATAGTGATGTAAAATTAAATAAGGCTGGGGTGATGTTCTCGTTTATCTCTCCAGTTACTGCTCTAACAGGGTCTGTGATGGTTCCTGGAAAGGTGAGGATATTTTTGAGGACTGTTTAGAGCTGCTGGGAGTTTTGGGTGCAGCCTCTTTGTTTCTCTGCTCTGCACAGAGGAGAAAGCAAACATAGAACTGTAGGACCTGGCTGGTATGAGAGAACATTTGCAGCTGCTGCTGTTGCCCATCTCAGCCCCCTGAGACCCCTCCCAGTGAAGAAGCAGCTGCTGCACTGAGACTGTTCAGGGTTCTCTGTGGTGCTGTGGCCTGAGGGCCCATCCTCAGTGCTGGCTGGTCGAGAGATCCAAGTTTAAGTCTGGGTTTGAGAGATATTTTACTTCTTGCAGAAACCTTCCCCAGCCCCAGATCCAGCCCTTGATGCCCAGCTCTCCTCCTTCCTGGCTCACAGGGGACTCCAGCAGGGATTGCATAGATCTTCTTCACACACCTCCTCCATGGCATCAGCTTTGTGTCCTGGAGAAGGGCACATCTGTTCAGCCTGTTTTCCATGTTGGATGCCTGAATCTGGGGGTTTATAGCCAGGCACCTGAGTAACCAGCCTGATTCTCACACAGATTTGTTCATGCTCTGAAAATCAGATAAATTTTGTGGGCCTCTAACTTGAGACTTTGATTGAACCAAGTACCAGCCCTCCAGTATTGACAGTGTTCCAGATGTGTCTGTAAGAAACACAGGAGAGCACAAAGGATTATCGCAGCTTCTGAGGAAACCTTGTATTTCAAGTAAAATTGGCAGGTTTTATGTGGCCACTCTAATTCCTAAGCCATTAGAAATCTAAAAATTGATTGAACATTTATCTTGCATTTAGCAGACATCCACAGAAAAAGTTATGTTCTGTTTGGGCTATCAATGTCTTTAATAGCTATGAAATTAAAAACTTTTAGATTAAGATTTCAAGAGGCTGAGAGGAGAATGGAATGCAGGAGGAAGAAATCTGTGTGCTGCTGTACCAGGGAATGCCAGGGAGGATGAAATTCTGGGAAAAGCCCAAGGAGGATAACCTGCTGTTGGACCAGTGGGGTCAGTATATGTAGGCATGCAGAGATAGCAAACAGTATTTCCTTTCTGCCTGCTGAAGATTCTGAAGATAAAAAGCTTTTTCCTGTCTGCAGCATTTTTTAAAAATGTTTAATTTCAGTGTTCATTTTATTCCAGTGTTTGGTTTCATTTTAGTTGGATTGGTACCTTGAAAATCCAAGAAGTTCACCAAATTTAAAGCCAAATTGGAAAAACTGAATCTGGATTCTCAGTGCGGCTCCAGGGCTTGCTAATCAGCCTTCTCCCATAAATACTGCACTGTTTCTGGAAAAGAGGAGATGGGTCTTTAAATGAAATATGAGCTGTAGCATTGGGATGTGATGGTGCTGCTGTAGATCAACAGCCATCAATCTGTGTTACTTAATTTGTCCCTGGCTCAGCTGTTCACTGTACTTGGGACTTTTTTGCTGTTTGTTTCATTTTATTTTCCTCTGAGATAAATGAAGACAAAAAGGAAGGGTCAATTGTTCTTGACAAATAGAAGTAATTTTTTTAAGTATCTAACCATAAAGGATATTTCACATTTTCAAACTGCACGGGGTTTTTTTTCTGACTTTCACAGCACTTTCACAGATCACAGCTAATTTATTTCACAGAGTGTCTATTGAACATCCTTTTATTTTATTGCTTGTTACTCTCCTTTTCAGGTCAACTTTATGTGCACCCTTTAAACGCTGTAAAAAAAGTCTGTTGGAATAAATAGTTGAGGTTTTAAACTAAATATTTAGAAACATTATCCCTCATCTGGGCATGGCTGCAACCCTGGAGTTGCTTTATTTATCCCGGGTGTACTGGAGATTTGGGGCCTTTGTTGCTCTAAGTGTCTAAGGAGCATATGCTGTAATTGTTTGCCATCTTGCACATGGGTTGGGTGGGTGGCTGGGTGTGAGCTCAACTCAAGCTCATTTGGCTCCTCAGAGTTGAGCTTTTTGATGAGTGTCAGCCACTTTCTCTCCTCATGGAATGTCTGCGGAGGCATCTCTGAGAATGCATGGGATGGGGAATATAAATACACTGTTCAATCAGGAACCAGTGTGGCTCCCCACACAGTTTCCAGCAAATTTAACATTCCACTGAGTGAGAATTCTGGGAGCAGTGGAGGGGACACCGAGCCTGGCTCCTTCCTTGGCCATCCCTGTGGCAGCTCGCAGGTGGAGGGAGCAGCCAAAGGCACAGAGTGCCTCTTGCTGACTTTCCATGATTTAATGGAGAGGGTTCAGAGAAAGCTGCCCCAGGAGGATCTCCCAGCCTGCAGGACGTTGTCTGTGTTGAAATCCTCCGGGGACCAGGATTTTGCCTTTGTAACCTTCCAGCACCAAGTGGCTTTTGGCAGAAGGTGCTGATGGAACGTCAGCCTGTCTTGGCTGGCAGGGCTTGGAAGGACAGCTCAGGCTTAGGCACTACCAGGAACACAAACATTTCAGTGGGCTTTAGTTTGGATTAATAACTTCAAGGGCCAAATGTTCAAAGGGCTGGTTTCCAGTTTTACACTGGTAGTCGAGTACAAGTACAAAATTATGGGCAGAAAATCACAGAAAATCTTTTTCCAAGCCGACCTTTCTGAAAAGGAGCCAGCAATTTTGTGGATTTGGGCACTGCTTCAGCAGTGTTTTTAGGTGTTGTTAATGGAGTATTTTCATTATATTTCTGCTGGACTATTGATTAACTGTTCACTTATTTAAGAAAAAGAAGTTTAGCGTTGTAGTGGATAATAGCTTTTTGAATGAGTAGTTGTGCTTTGCACAAGTGTTCATGGAGTTTGTGTAAGAACTGGCAAAATCCAGTCTGTACCTCTTTGTATGTTGCTGATAATCTCATGGAGTGGATGGGGAATGCCAAACATGTTTACACATTGTTGCTTCAATGTATTAACACTTTTCAGTTTGTAACAAGCTTATTTGCAAAGCACCTGGCAGGTTGGCCAGTCCTCTTTCCTTGAGGAAGATACTGAGACTGAGAACTTGCATGTCCTTAATTCCACCTGAAGTTCCAGAGCCCGGTGCTGTGTGGGCTTAGATGGAAAACACTGGATGCAGATCTTGGGTGGAATTCGGGCCACCTCAGCCCAGCCCACTCTGCTAAGCCAGTGTCAGGCCTGAAATCTTTGCCAGTGTGATTTAAACAGAGGCCCAGACATATCCTCCAACCTTTGTCTTGATAAACATATTTCATTAGCCATAACTGAAGTAATTGCCCAGATTCCTTGCCTCTGACACATCTCCATGGTATTTTGACCCAGTTTTCCTCTGAGAGCACTGAAGGAACAATCCTGATCTTCCAAAAATAACATTTGATAGATTAAGAAGCACTTACTTCATTATTTATTCCCACTTAGCTGTGGCTGAGCTCCTGATGACTCCAGAAGTCAGCTCAGAAGAGTGTCTGCACTGAAGCAGAGCTGCAGACTTCATAAGTTATCCCTGGAACTGTAGCAACATTCACTCTAACAACTACAACTCACACTGATGTATTTTAGAACTCAGAAATTTAAAGCAACTTAAGAGTTTTGGATGTTCAGATCCCATTGAAATCAGCCAGTTTTGGAAGGCTTCTCCAAAGTCAACTGTGCAAGAGCAACTCTTCTCCACAAGAGCAATGTGGTTCAGAGAGTTAAGTGAGAGTCATGAGGGCACTCCAGCAGTTATGAGCCTGGTGTGTTTATTCAGGCTTTAAAATACAGCCTCTAAAATGAGACCTTGGGAATGGAATTGGTTCCTTTGTTGGTACTGAACAGCACCCACTTCATGGGATGATGTAACAGAGGTGGTGGCTGCAGAGACTGAGCACACAGGACTCAGGAAGCAGCTCTTTCCCTTGATGACTTCCCCATAAACTGTGAAAATCTCAGACTTTTGCATTCATTCTTTCATTTCCTAAGTCATGTTAATTACTTGTTAATTCTTGTCTCCTGTCTCCTGCATTAATGGTGCAAGGTGCCAGCAGAGGGAACGCAGCAGCCCAGGGCATAGTCTGCTGTTTCTGCTGCTTCTTCCATCACTTGAATTTCTCTGGGCTCAGATGATAAGAATCACATTGTCAGTGCTTTTGTATTCAGTACCTGATCCTTCCTGGAAGTGTTTATCTGTTTAAAACAGCTTTAAATTTTCATTAAAAAACAAACAAAACCACAACCTGTCACTGGCAATATTTCTGCTGGTCATGACAACAACTTTTAGAGGTGACTGGTGAGGTTGAATGGATTTGTTCTTGACTGCCCAGATGAAAACAAGCTGTTCTGAGCAGGTATCCTAAGCTCCACGAATTATCCAGTCCTTTCATGGTATCTCAAGTTATTAATCATAAATGGAGGCGTCCAAAAAACCCTGATCAGTTTTGAAACTCATGGCCTCATTTAGCTTTCATAACAGCTTGTTTCGAACAAAATCTGATGTGGAGCCAAATGAAGTGTGTGTTTAAATGATCCCTTGCCTAAACTATCATGAAAATTTCAGATGGGATGAGAAGAAGGAACGCCACCAAGGGCAGCTTGTTGGAAGCTTGCTACTACTTAGAGACTAAAATAGTGTAATCAGCAAACACTCCGTCACTTTAATGCTTCTCCAGTGAAATCCAACTTTTTGTTTCCTGGCTCAACCGCTCTCTTGCATTTTCCTCAAACGCTCCCACACAAATACTAGGATCTGTTTTCATTTTGGCACACCTCATTTTCCTATTTGGTAGAAACTAGAGTTAAGAACAGAATTATTTATTTTGATGTGTATAATACATTTTTGAAGAATCAACAGGACTTTGTAAAGTCTTCTTAACTTGTGAAAGCTCTTCAAAGTAAACATGTGCATCAGGAAGGTTCAGTTAGATTTTTCAGAAGGCTTTTTCAAGGTCTTGCATCAAACTGCCTGAAAGAAACTGGACTTGTTAGGCCACTAACAAGTTAATAGCCTAACTTGTTAGGCTATTAGAGAAGGAAAAGTCTATATGGGAACAAAATTAGGTGGGAATCATAGGAAACAAATTTCTGGAGGCTGGGAGGGTGTAAGAGGGATGTGTTATATCCCCCATGTTCTTCCACTCTTTCTGAGTCCTCTGCTCTTACCTGAAAGCAGGTTGGTGGGATTGGTCTGAAATAGCACAATTATGTTCTGTTATCTAATCATTTACAATGTTTTGTCTCATTTCTGCCTGGATTTGTTTCCACACCCCCAAACACATTTCCTCTGACTCAGTTTTCTGTTTTTCCTGATCGCTCACAGGGCCAAGCAACTTCCCAAGAGCTTTCTCCTGCTCTCCTGTGGATGTGCCCTGTGTCTCCATGTGCTGGGGAGCTGCAAAAACAGGATCCACTGGGAATTTTTAGCACTTCAAGGTACGACTTTTTAACATGCCTCTTTGCTAAATGCATCACTTGGAAATTTGTGGGGAAAATTCAGCCTAGTTTAACTGACTGCATAAACATTTAGACTTTATGATCTTCAAAAGCACATAAGGATTTAAGAATGTTGTGTGTTAGTGAAAGACACCTCTGCATACAGCTAGACACAAAATTAAGACTTTTTTGCTTGGTTTAGAGCTCACTTCATCCCAAATTGAGGGAAAAACATTCAATTTAGAACTCTGTCATGGACTGGAAACTCTGTTTGAATTTCATGTCAAAGTCATGTTATGAAATATTTTATGACAGAGATGTCAAAATGAAATGTTTCACCACTTCTGGCCCTGAACAGGCAAGTCTCTAATGGTCATTTTTAGTTAGATTTTCTAGCCTGTCAGCCAAGAAAGCAGAGGAGAAATTGAACCTGTAATTTTGGGTTTCTTTTTTTTTCCTTGACCTCTTAAAGTACACATTGGTCTTTTTTCAAAAGAATGTTACCAAAACCAGGTCCTCGACATCCAGAAAAAGCTTTATAGGATATTTATTTCACCCAGCAAGAATTCTTTGAGGTCTTATTTTCTTTGCAGGTAGGTCCTACCCTCAGGGGTACTGCTGCAGGAGAGTATCAGATCTGCTTTTTCCACACTCTCATGATCATCCAGTTTAATGGATCATCTGCATCTCGTGGTCTCTTTGCAAACCCCTTTTCCTCAAAAAAGGGTTAAGTAAAGAGACTTCACAGACAAATAAATTAATGATTTTCCACCTACCAGCTTTTCTGTAGCTAAGATTAGGAGCTTTCCTTTCTTTTCTGGTGGAGCCAGTGACTTGTATCAGTATTGCAGGTGAAATACTGAAATTTGTCAAAAAGAAGGAAGATAGGAGAAAATGGCCTAAGGAGTAGCAGATACCTAATAAGTTATAATTAACAGAGTGAGACACTTTTAAAAAACCACCAGGCTGTCCTTTGGATGGAAAGACTCTTGCCAAATTTTACCTAAGTTGACTTCTTTCACTCCTGAAAAGAAAAATCAGGCCTGGAGAGACAAAAAGTTAGGAGTCCATGTAGGGATTGCACAGAGCACCTTTGTGGCATTTATTTTGGTGTTCACCTCCCCAGGCTGCCTGTCCTGGGAGAGTGGCAGACACTGGAAATATTTGTATTATTGGGCTCTAACTTTAATGAAGTTACAGCCATTGCTTCCCTCAAGGCTGGTGCTGCCTCCTTGGAGAATCTGTCCCAAACACTGAATTCAAGGCAAGAATTTCTTCTGTGCTGTGGTGAGCAGTGAAAACTGAAAGCCCAGTATTAGATGTCATTACTGGATTCTTTTTTGATGTTGGTTTTTAATATATGTGCTCCTATTTTTAGAGTTTTATTCTGACTCCTGTAATAGCAACCATTCCATTTTGGTGTGAGGGCTTTTCTATTAGTAGTGATCAAAGTGAAATATTTCATTTGAGTTACAAAAAGAGACACTTGAGATGAATGAGTTTCTGCTGGATTTGGGGAGTTGGATGGTTCTGATCTTCGATCTGACTTACAAAGTTAGGAAATTAATGACACAAAACAGCTCCCTCAAAAACAGATAATAAAAGAGCATTAGCAATAAAAGTTTAGAAAACAATTTGGAACTTCTTTCTAATACACTCCAAAGAAATATTCTGGGTGCTATTAGGGCTTATAAATAATTCTCTGATGTTTGTTTGGTTTAAAAACTAAACTGAGGCATCATTTTCTTAAAAACAAATTGAGGTCTCTGAGAACCACAGAATTCAAATATGGGGCTGCTTTAGACCTCATTCTCTTTAGAGTGAGTGAGGCAGCAGGGCTCTAGTCTCATTTATTTTTATTTCATAGGGAGTACTTTAATATAAAGGATATATAAAATTCAATATAAAGAACTGGTAATTTTCAGCAAGAATGAGTGATCTTAAGAGCCTCTGTCTTAGCTTCTGGTGTATTCTAAGCAAATCTTCCTTGAAAGTTTGCTTTCTCCTGAACTCCAGGGCACTGGCTTCAGTCAGTACTGAAGGAGAAGAAATTGCAGTGGGGGAGAAGTTTGATTTCTACCTTGAATTAATTATTATTTACCTTTCAGTTTCTGATAACTGATGGAAAGCAAATGCAGGCAATAAATTACTGATTTAAAGTCAAGCTGCCTTTCCGCCTGTAATTAATGTAGCACAGACCCAGGCTGTTGATGTTCTCCAGAAGTGAACAAGCTGAGCACAGAACTATGTTTAGATTTAAACTCTCTCTGAAGATTTGCATTTCCTGGAGCAGCTTTGCCCTGCTCCTGCTTTGCTCATCAGAAGGAACTTTCCTTTAGCCCATTTGCTGAGCCCTGCCCTGTCCCAGAGGTGCTGAGGATGAAGAAGCAGGGTAAATTACAACCTGGAAATACAGTGCCAAGGAAAACTTGTCCCCTGTGCTTTGGCATTATTGCAGTGCTGCCCAGAGTCACAGCTAAAGGCATTTTTGGGAGGGATTTGTGTTAAAGGGCTGCCAGTTTGTGCAGCCCCATCCTTGGGTTGTTCACATCCATTGTCCATGCTGTGCTCAGGGAATGTTCAGCTCTGCTCTCCCACAGCTCTGGCTGTTTGAACATTGGGTTTTTTGGCAGCTGAGCCCTTGCAGATGCTTTTCCTCCATGGAGAAGCAGTGCCCAGGGCTGGGACAGGCAATGGCTTTTCCATAAGTATGTCCTTGCCTTGTCAGCCCTCTGGATTTCCAGACTCAGCTTTTCCATTGTTGCTGTGGGACTTTGGAAAAACCCACAGGTAAAAAATGGTCACTCCTTGACTTAAACCCATTTCATGAGGAACATTAGCATTAAATCATGTTAATTAACATTAATATGACTTGCATGGCTTAAGACCTATCTTTGGGTTTAGCAGAGCTCTAGGAATAATTTAAAAGATGAGCTATTGCTCCCACTGGGATTTTGACTTGAATCCACTAAAGGGAATGGGTGTCCTTGAACTGGCTAAGAAGGCTTTGGGTCAGGAGGTAATTTCTGAGCAGTTTTCCTGGCTCTTCATTCTGCTTTGTGATGTCTTCTTTATGCTGGGCTTTATATCAAGGCCTTGGAGACCAAACCTTTTAACATCCCTTTGCTGTTCTGGACCCTGAGGCAATGAGCCATGTGTTTTTTTGATGATCATATAAAGATTCAATCTATTTTTAGAGCAATCTTGTTGCCAGGAATAATTTCTAGGACTTCTGATTTGAATGGTGAATTATGTGTCCATGTAAATGCCTGAAATGGATATTTAAAAATACTTTTTCCTAACTTAATGTTTTACAGATTAACACCTCTAATGCTGTTACCAAAAAAAAAAAAAATTATTTTCTATCTATTTTGAATTTTTGACTGGTGTCATTGGAGACTTCTAGACCAACACCACAACTTTGTTTAAAAGCCCCAAGCAGGTGTAAGTCAGTACCTTTAACAGATGAACAGGAAGGTGGTGCAGAGACCACACCCAGTGAATTTTGTACAACCTCCTTCCAGCTTCAATGCAAATATTTTTATTTCAAGTTCAGTGTTCTGTGCAATGTGCCCCAATGTGTTGACCTCTGTAATTCTCAGTGATTCCCCATCCTAGGCTTGAGGAGAGCATTGATTTTCCTTCCATCATGCAATAAGCACGAGTCTCACATCCAGCCCATATTGACACCTGTAAACGCCATTTAAATAAATCAAAGGGGGCATTTGGGTATTCTCCCACTTGCCTGTAGGTTGATGGAAGAATAGATTGCTTTAATACCTCTGTGATTTATTTGTCAGTACAGACAGCCTGTCATAAAAATAATCAGTATCAGAAATGTTCTTTGGAAGAATCATTGGGGCTATCAATATCTTGGGTGGCTTAATCATCAAATTCATTGCTTTTATTAGGTTTAAATGTATAAATTCCTTTTAGAATGGATTTGAACTTTTAAAGAATTTTACTGTTTAGTTGATTGCTTTTTCAAGTATTTCAGTTTCTGAATAGCTCCACAGTACTTGGATTTGCACAAAAGCAAGGAGGAAAAGGCCTAGAAGGATATTTTCTTCAAAATTGTCTTTAATGGCTTTACTTTCTTCTCTTTATCTAGGTACAACAATGGTGGCACATGTGCTGTTCCAGTGGATTCTCAGAGGGCTTATTCTGACTTCTCTGCTCAAAACTACTCTGGCCCTAAATCCAGATGATCCAAATGTTTGTAGTCACTGGGAAAGGTAATGTGTAACCTGCCAATTTTTTTTTTCACTATCCATTTCAGATTTTTACATTTAGAAGGCAAACTGAGAGGCCTAATTTGCTAAATACCACCATGTCTCAGAAAAGAGCACAGATTTGCTTTACAGAAATAGTACTTTTGAGTGCCTTGGAGGGTTTGGATCATCCCAAAGAATTGGTTCTAAGGCTACAGCCATTGGCCACATCCCCCTGTGCCCTTTGGGAAGCTCCTCCAGAGTCTGAGCCACAGGAGTGCACTGAAGTGTTTGCATTCATCGTGGAGAGACCTACAGAAATGCTGGCCTTGTTCTGTCCTGCTTTTCTCTGCTTGTTGTCCATCAAGAAAGTTTGAAGCCATTCCTGCTGCAGCATCCAGGCTGTTTTTGTCTGGCCTGAACTTTGGGGCTCTTCCTGCCAGATTCGTGTCGTCATCAAAGAGTGAACAAAAAGCACCAAACATGAAAGGCCCTGGAATTTCTTGTTCTCTCTATTGTTCCAGTGTCCTGGTCCTAAAAGTGGATCTGAGCAGGGCAGTTCCTGTGAGCACAGAGAAACCCACAGCCTTTGATGGGTTCACACTCACACTGGGGCTGTTTGCAGAGGGAGGCTAAAGATCCTGTCCTTCTCAGTTTAACTTGCTAAATTTCCTGTCCTGCTCTCTGGTTCAATTCCACACAAATCTGAATTGCTGTACACTTCAGCAAAATAAACCCCTTAACAAAGGTAAAAATAGAATCAAATTTTAATGACTATGTTTTGGGGCCTTAATTAGAGAATTAACTGTTTATAGATAATGCAACTGCAAAGAAAAGACTGTACAGGAAAAGGATTTTGCAGTCTGCGTGCTGGAAGTGCATTCAGAGCACAGGAATAAAATATTGATTTTGTCTGAAGAAAGTCAGCAACCTAGAGACCCAATCAAGGAGAAACAAAAATTAAATACCAAAATTGATTGGTTGTACTGACCAAGATGACTTTGTTAGTTAGATGTTAATAAATCAAAGGGAAAAGATTGTTAGGACTATTGCCGGATAATAAATGGGATCGTAAAATAATAATTGAGATTTGCAAGTGTTACTGTCTTACATTAATAATGAGCAATGTAAATATTTTATATTTTGGCATTAGCAGAAGTAAAAACATTATTGTCAAACCCAGCAAACAGTGACAGAGAGCAAAGCAACATCCAAGGGAATCCTGGTCTGTCTAGAAGGGACACGACAGGCAGGGCAGGAACAGCCCAATCTTTGATTTCAAGCCAATCAGGCTCTCCAAGCAAATTTCTTGGTATTACCTTGTGAGTGCAATCTCCCAGGGCTTAATCACATCTGCAGTCCTGCTGATGAGAGGGAAATCAGCTGCAGAATTAAGACAGTCGATATAATGAGTGACCTAGAGGATCTAACTCCTGGGTCTTGACCTGCCTAGGATGATTTGAGTGTTGTTCTCTAAAGATACTGAGATCTGATAAAGTGGGGTCGGTGTCCAGGTCAGAAGCTGAGAGAGGAGTCCCTTGAGCAGTGCACACACCTACTGTGGGGCAGTGCTCTGCCATGGCTGACCCCAGCATGAGATTTGGGTTCCTGTGTCACCTGAGAGGCCCAAACAATAATAAGAATAAAACCTGTTGCATGACTAAGTAGTGTTTTGGGAAGGAGATTCCTGAATCCTTGCTACCATTGTGATTTCTCATCAAAATGGCCAATTTTTGTCCATATCCTTTTAACTTTCTAAATTTCCACGAATTTTAGTAATATTTGGGTTTTTTCCTAAAAGAGAATGGTTTATTGCTTATACTGATATCTCTATGCCTGTATCAGTCATGGAGCCCAAGTTAGAAGCATTGCAGGAAGTGCTGTAACTGAAGGAAGCCTTTTCTGCTCTTTGCTAATACCCACAATTTCGAAGATTCTTGATGTAAATATGACTCATGCTGGTGTTCCATGAGCAGCAGACACAGGGAACTGAAGCTTTTCTTGTGGCACCAAACAGCCTCTCACTGCCTTCCTTGTGCTCTCCCAGCTACGCCGTGACCGTGCAGGAATCTTATGCTCATCCCTTTGACCAGATCTATTACACACGATGCACAGACATCCTCAACTGGTTCAAGTGCACCAGGCACAGGTAAGAGCTAATCCTCAGAAACCTGAGTTTCCTTCTGCCTTTTCATCTCCTCACATACCTCTTGTTTACCCAAATGTTTGTGGTGCTCCAATATAGATGGACACAAAGATGTGTTTTAGGACAGGGTGTTTGGAATTCCAGGGCATTGATGGAAATACAGAGATTTTTGCCTGAGGTTTGAGTGAGATCGGTGATAGTCAGTCCCTCATGGGGCCATCCAGGAGAATGTATCATTCCATTGGCCCTGCCATGAGATTGGAAGTGTTTATTCCCTGACTAGACATGACCAACTCTCTTTTCTAAGTGATTGGTGCATGTCTAGGTTTATGGTAGGAAGTCCATGCACCTCCTAAATTGTGAAGAATCAGGTATTTGAGGGTTAGTGATAATTAGAAATGGATCTGTGTTAGAATTAGTGCACCCAAATCTGCACTGAAAATCAGGTAAAATGAAGGCAGGTCCTTTTCTAGGACTGAATGAAAACTTGTCCAAGCATTTAATTTTTCCCAGGCTGCATGGTATTGCTGTTATATTCATTCTGCTTCCAAAGTATCCTAATAAATATCCATCAATATTCACTGTCTTTCAAGGGGATTTTGGAAGCCAGTTGGTATCTTAGTTCTCATGCATTCAGTTGCAAAAGGCTGTTCAGCACCATCCCAGTGGGACTGTGGCACTTGGCTTTTTTGCCCCTGTGTTACAATGTTTGGAAGTGAACAGAGCTGCAGAGCTTTCTGGAATATTGTATGGATTGGAATGCAGCAGAGTAAATTCGATCAGTTTATCTAACATGAGGGACAATAGATTTTGTTCAATTGAGGTAATTTCCATAAACTAGCAAAGCTGTTTTGAAGTGTTTGCTGTTAAATATGCAGTTAAATATTACCTTTGTAATGTGGTATCCCTGCTAATGCCATGAATAGGTGTAGGAATGCTACAGAATGCTAAACACCTTTTCATTTCTGTGGAATACAGGTGGGGAAAACAGGCTTTAAATACTGACCTGGGACTATAATGTCACTTTGCAAGGTATGAGTGCCTTGAAAGGGTTAGCAGGTGGGAATAAATCACTTGGGGTTAACTTCTCAAGTTGTGTATTGAGAGCAGTTCCCATTGTGGTAAGTTTCTGTGTAGTAGCTGACACAGTGGTCTCTGCAGAAGACTCTGTTCTTCCATTGATGAGAGCTGACCTTGCTGATGTGCAAAAATAAATCATTCATTCTTGAAGAAACTCCTTGCCCTTGGCAGCAGGTCTGGGAAAATGTTTTAAGACAGCAGCTATCTCAGGAAGAGCTCCAGTGACTGTCACGAGCCCCGTGTTTATAACACAAGTCATATTTCAAGCTCCAAAACAAGTATTGATTCCTTCCTTATTGTGGCTTTTATGATCAAAAAGCTTTCATGCATTTAAAAATAATTATTGAATGCTACCCTTACTAGAATTTAACACAAAGATCATTGCAGCAGGAGGCATTGATTTTCAATAGTGCCCAATGGTTTTGTGTCTCGTGGTGCAGGATCAGCTACAAGACCGCCTATCGCAGGGGGCTGCGCACGATGTACCGGCGACGCTCCCAGTGCTGCCCCGGCTACTACGAGAGTGGGGACTACTGCATACGTATGTACACGTGGCACATTAAAACTGGCTTTTGGAGCAGCTGGAGATAAATTTGTGTTGCATTAGGGTTGATTTTCAGAGCTTTCAGCTGGCGCTGTTCGCAGGCGGAATTGCGGGTGTGGAGCGTTTCGGGTCGTTTGGGGTACGCGCGTCTCAAGGAAGGAGGGAAAGTGTGGCTGAAGTCTTTGGGGAGGGAGTTAATGAGGTTCCTTAGCGCTTTCTTGAATCAGAGCTTACTTTGGGGAGTAATTAATGCAAGTATTCACCAATGTTAAGGAATTAGGGGGACTGAGAACACTCAGGAATAAACTATCACATCATTTAAGCAGCAGTGTAAAGTTTCTGCCTCTTACCTTTGAAAGTTCTTACTTCAAGAGTTAAAGGAGTTAAAATCTCTTTTTTTTCACAATGGTTCCTGTCAACAATTTAACTTTTTAAAGCTTCTCAAATGTCAGAACTTTCTCCCAATTGCACTGTATAAATAAATAGAAAGGTCTGGAGTGTTTTAGGTCAATATGAGGGGGAACAAAAATCAAAATGGTTCTTTCAGCAACATCTAAGAGCTTTGTTAATTAAAAATACCCTGTACATTAGCGTCACTTGTTTTCACTATTGCAGCTTTCTGAGTGTTCTGCATGTACTCAAAAGGAGAGTGGAGCTGGGATCCCTTGTCTAGGTCTTGTGTCGTGGGATTATGACACCAGAAAAATACAAAGAGGTTTTCATCAGCATCAGAATCCAAATTTTATTAACAGGTTTAGAATGCCACAGAATAAATGTGAAAATGATACAATTATCCAGTTAACCTCAAATATCTTGACACTGTGCTTTTCAGCTATTTCTTTCTAGCTCTGTTGATGTTTTTATCTGAGTTCCTGTGTTGGACTCATATTGTAATACATGAGCAGCTGAAAACCATGAACGGACCCTGAACTCATTTTCAATGACCTTTACGCCAAACAGTTACATTAAAGGGGCTTGGACTGTGAAAAATCACCAGCCCTTTGAGATAAGGCATTAGAATTATTTTACAGAAAGTGGAATAATTTGATCTTTTGAAGTGCAAAATGCTGTTAGTCAAGTCCTGAAAAACATTTATTGCAATTTATTGTCTTTGCTGGAACCCTTCCTATGGTAAGTATGTACCTACCTTCAAATATCTCAGGTGTCAATACCATGTCACCTGTTGTTCCACATACTTTTATTACAGTCTTCAATTTCATGACTCAGAATCCTGTCTGGCACAGAGCATATTTATTATCACTTTTGTCCCTGCAATCTATTGATTTTTAATTTTTAAATTTATTTTTTAATTGCCATACTGTCACAGCAATAAATCTCTCCAAACTTTCTGATTATTTGAGGATATTAACATTTGTTTTGAAGTGGGTTTTTTTTTGTTAGTATTGATACTCAGTATTCCGTTGCTACCAGGCAAATTTTATCTTTCTGTGGTGGAGAAAGAACAATATCCACTGAAATTTTGCTAATGCAGGGCAGGCAGCAGGTATCTGGTCAGACCAAGAGCCTCGTGTTTGACACAGAGCAGATAATAGTTACACTCTCCCTGCTGCTGACATGTGCAGGAGTCAGGTTCTTGTATTTCATTATCAGCCTGGTGTGTGCTCGGGGACATCTGCTCTCCGTCCTTCCCAGAGATCGCAGCAGCAACAGCAGCAGAGAGGGAAATGATGTCAGGGCAGAAGTTCTCCAACATGATGACTTCCAGATGCTTAGACTTACTATTTTGCTACCACAAGTAGCCACAAAGCAAAAAAACCCAAACCCAAGCAGAAAACCTCCTTGAAATTCTCTGAGCCCTCGAGCACCAGTTTGGAGGCACAGTATTTAGCTAATGGGATCCTTTTCGTGCCACCTGTTTTGTTTGTAACACACCAAGCCCTGATCCCATTTGTTTTGTTTTGTTTTGTTTTTCCACAATATGTTCCTGTGCCAACAAGCAAATTCTCTCATTCATCATTCTTTGCAGTCAGCAGTGAATTCTATTTTCATTCCTGGAGGCACTTCTCTGCTTTCGCCTTTTTCCATCCCATTTCTTACTTCTCTTTAAGCTGGTATTTTTTTGCTGTTTCCTAACAAGGTTGTCCAATACTCCTGTCCCACGTTCCTCTACACACATTCAGTGCTACTCCTCTAAAGACAGCTACTCCAAGAGTGGTCACAAAATTCCACTTTCCTGAGCTGTCCCTGGCAGGAAGGGAGGGAAGCTCCAGCCCTGCAGAGAAGGTTCTCCCTGCTCAGCCAGCCCTTTAAAATCCATTCCATTAGCAATCATGGAACCACTACAACAAGGGAAGGAGGGATACATCCTGCAGTGAGTCTGATGATCAAAAGAAAGTTTGATTAAAAAACAGTGTGTAGATTAAAGGCTAATTGGTTCTTCTTTCATTAATAGCAGTCTTTATTTCTTGCAGAAGTTAAATAGCTTTGTAATTAACAGTGACATGTTTAGACTAGAGAGGGCTGAGTTTAAATCTCTATTAATGACTGTTTCTTGGATTGTAAAGCAGAAGTGAAGGCTTTCAGCTACTGTTTTGATCTTTTCCCTTCTCATTTACTAACTTTTAAAGGAATGTCAGATATCTGGTTGTATCTTTGTCTTCCTGTTGGGGCTTACTAAATGGATTAAGTCAAATAAAATCTACCCTCAGTTCTAAATAATCATGTTGATCCAGAGCTTCTTGCTCTGCCACTTCTCTGGTGTCTTCTTTGCCTTTTTGGCATCTGTATGTGCTGCTGCCCCATAAAATGTGGAATTCAGGCACAAGGTCCAATAATTTAGATGGTTGCCTGGTAAGTTATACAACTGGTCAGCCCATTAGTACTTAGGCTAAACAATTTCAGGGTATGAAATTGTCTTTGTGCCTCCAAAGGGCTTGAAATATTTTGGGGTTGCACCGGTACTCAAAAAATCCCCCCTGAAAAATGCTGCAAATGCACATCTGCTTTTTTTTACCCCCTCACTGATATCTTAGAAATGTTGTTACCATTGTGGGAGCTTTGCAAAATGATTCCCCTTCTCTGAATGTTCTTACACTTGACAGAGCTTTTCCCTGAGCTGTCCCTGAAAACAAACAGCACAGTCTGGGCAGTAAATCAGAGCAGCTATGATTTACTGTACTTTGTATGCTAAGGTAAGCTTTTGGCAGAGCAAATGCATAAACTGCAGAAAATCTTTTTTTAAACAACCACAGGGTTCAACTGCCCTTCAAGGTTTTTGTAAGGATGTTTTAAAATTATATTGCCTAGATTAGTATCTGTGGTAGATAAAGCAGCTCTGAATACTTTGCTGCTCAAAAAAATAGAGAAAAAGAATATTACATGGCTCTTTTGTGCTCTTTAGCCTGTGAGGAGATGGTAATTGAATAGATCCCTTTAAGAATATGTCAGGTGGAAAGATGCCCTGTGTGCTAAATGGATGCATTTTTGTCTGAGAGACCAAGGCTTTGTTCAGTCTGTCCATTTTAATCTTATTCTTGCACAACAGATTTGTACAGAGGAGACACTTCTTGGGGGGAACAAAGGGTCAGAGACCTGACTTCAGAGGGAAGGCAGATGGGACTCTGAGCAGCAGCTACAGCCAGCTGATTTTGGGACAGAAAAGCACCAACCATGAAACAAAAAGTTGGGAATTCACCTTTTCTTCACAGATGGAGCTGAGCTTTTAAGTGTTTTCTTCACTCTCCTACCTTACATTCTTTTTCTAATGTCTAAATCTATGCAATGTGACAGGATGTAATAATGACAGGATTAGTGATTTAACAATCTGATTTGCTGCCATTTATCTGTCTTTCAAACCTGCCAAAATTCAGTAGAGTTATAGATTGACCATTTCATGGTGCTTTCCTTTCTTGGCCAAGATATTATTGATCTCAGATTGTTTCTCAACATTCAGCTTTCCACATTACAGTTGTCACAAGAATCAGCAGGGCTCTCTGACTTTGACAAATCTTTTTTTAGAGAAATTGTTGGTCTCACTGGTTGAATCTCAGTTTTTACCTACTGTGGTACTTCCCTCAGGCCAGAGGTTGGGGACATTATTGTATTTATTCGCCCATCTTTTCAACTCACCCTTTTTTGATGCCCTTAATGAATTTCAAAAACAAATGAGGAATGTTCTTTTAATAGGTGACTCGGGGAAATTGTGCAAATATGAGGCTTGATTGTTTTCAGGAGTTTAAATAATGTTTCATAAATCCTGCAATTGCAATAACCACGCCAGCTTCCTCGTGTGATGTGTGCGTTTATCGTGCAGCCGCATGAACATTCCCACCTCAGGACTGCATTCCCATTTACAGGGCTGTGTGTCTGGTGCAGTTTTTGTGCTCTTTGACAAGGCTGCCTTATTGGAGCCATATGGTTGGATTGTTAAACATCTGTAGCACAGGAGTAACAATTCCAGAGCTTCCTGCCATCTGGATGAATTACAATCCCTGCAATTCCACGCATATGTTCCAGCAGCACACCGACACCACAGTCGAGTGTGCTCATGATGAGAAGGAGAAGAATGGTTTGTGTGATCAGTGCAAACTTGGACACTCCTAGAAAACGTTGAATCAGCAACTTAAACTTCCTGAATATTCATCACGTTTGTTCATACATCAGATTTGTTGATTTTTTTTCAGTTTATAAGGCAGTAGTTCATTAGCATTTTAGAAGAAATGTTGCCCCCCCGTTCTCACCTCAATTTTAAATTCCTTGTGGTGAGCATTCCTGTAACTTGAAAATATATTGTTTGAAAGCTGCTGGACTTTTAAAATACATTTCTCTTATCTTTATAGAAACACATTAAAGCTGGTGCTGGTGCTTTCTGTGAGAGCCTTACTGTTACATTATTCAAGTACAGAGTTCTGAACATCAATAATGCAACCTAAATTAGGGGAAATGCTATAGCAGGACATAGATACTTCCTATCAGGGGACATTCTTTTTCTCTGTCTGATTTGGGATGTGTGACAGTGAGAAAATGGTGTGGAGGGCCTTTCTGCATATAGTTATTAATTATAGAATTGAAATGACAGTAGGAGACACTTTGAAATTTCTTCTTTTATATGCATTGGAGACGACTCCATACATCTTTTCACAGTGAAGAACATTGGGAAAATCATTTGAATCTTTTGTTCCCATCTGAAGGGAAACTGAGAGGAAATGGACCTTTGCTGGTTCATTCAGAGCCTCTTGGGACACAGGAGTGTGAGGACAGAGGGACACCAGCCCTAAAGCAGGCCAGTCCTGACACAGGTGAAGCCAGTGGGTGCCTGTTTAACCTAAAGGCACTGGTGAGATTCCCTGGATCGGAAGGTGGAAAGGTCAGTTCTCATCTCCCATCCATCGCTGATGTTTGCAGTCAGACTCTGCATGCTGAGGGATTTGCAAAAATGCTGGTGGGGAGCAATAATGGAATAAGAGAAGGACTTCTGGAAGCAGTGCAGGAGAAGGACGAGAAACAAAATGTTCATATAAAGGAATGAAAATAGCATAAAGTTAAAAAGGAGGAAATGCTGAAGATACAGAATGTCTCAAGGGGCTTAATAAATATCAGAGGAAAAATTATGCAGGCATTATGGTTGGAAAAAGATTTAGACTATTGCTAGTGTAGCAGAAAAAGCTTTTCTGGCTGCTTTAGGCAGCCTCTGTTGGATCAGGATAAAAACAGACTGGGATTGCAGACACAGAAGGAGGCACTGGACCCAGAGCTCCTCATGGTGCTCATACGAATGGCCTGGGTGGCTGGGAGCTTCAGCAGGACCAGAAAAAAGCACAAGAACCAGATTCATTGTTGAGCTCAAAGAAAGAGCCACGCAAAGTTTAGTCCATTAATTTGCCCTCTTTTAGCAAAGTCAGGCTGGTCCCCAGCTGCTCTAAATCAGCACAGATCCACCAGGATGTGACTGGATGCCCTTTCAAATGCTGCTCCTGCTGGGATGCACCTCAGAGTGGTTCATGGCAGGTTCTGCACTGGTTCTGCATGGCCTGGAGGGCACCAGGGCCATTCCATGAAGGCTTTGTGACCCAGCCCTCCCCGTGTTGCTGGGATCCATTCACTTGCACTGAATAAAAACAGGGTCCTGGGCATCCCAGGCATGAATGGGGATGTGGACATATAGAGCATCTGCTGTTTATGGAATTATGAAGACATAAAATTCCAGAAGGTTTTCCCCTCCAAAATAGTTTGCACTTCATGAGTAGTCCAGACATGTGGTGAGCTGGGTTAACTCATGGAGATCAATAAGGTCAGAAAGAAGACAAATGTGTGAAATGGAACAGGTCTAAAATTGAAATTGGAAGCACAGAATGGTTTGGGTTGGAAGGGACCTTAAAGGTCAGCTTGTTCCAACCCACAAGTTGTTTTCTTGATCACTCCTTTACATCCTGCTCCCACTAATTGATTTCTCTTGTGCTCTGGAGAAGTGTTAAAACCTAGGGGGAAAGGAAGAAAAGGTAGAGAGAGGAAAAGAAGTTACCTAAATTGAGATGGCCTTTAAAAAGAGCTCCTGATGTACATACAAAATCTGAAATAGCATCTTTTTCTGCTTCTTTTTTAGTATTCCTCTGGCTGTGACCTTCCCTGACCAGTTCCCACATGGACTCTGGATGTCTGGGAAGCCACCAGCCAGATGTGGGGGACAATTATCAGGCACATTCCTTCTTGCCTGCAAAAAGGAGCTACTCCAACTTCCTGCCAGGTGTCAGTGCCAGTGGTCCCTTCCTCCTTTCTACACATCTTATAGACTGAAAGTGTGAATAAAAGTGAATCAGAGGCAGGCAGAGAAAGCCTGGGTGCTGTGCCAGCACAGCTCAGCAGTAGCTGAAATGTCAGCATGGGCAGCATTGGTTTGGTCACCAAGCTCAACCACAGCACGATCCAAGCTGAGAGGAGAGTTAACCCCATCCCAGCCAGCCCAGTACAGCCAGCCATGCTAGAGATAATAAAACACTCATCAATATGATCCTCAGGAAATCTCCTCATGGTTTTTCTTTGTCTTTCCACGTCTTGGTTTCAGTAGTGGCAAGGGAGTACTTTGGAAGCTGGAGGGAACCACTCTTTTCAAGTGGTTTTTTCTCAGTTCAGAACCTTGGGAAGGGCAAGCTGGTGCTGGCAGTTTCTGGGCTGGCTGAGGTTTTGTGGGCCCTGATCCTGCCACCCTCTGTTCTCACAGCCTTTTATAGCAACAGCCATGGATGCTCTAAATACAGCAACCTGGGCAAGCAGCAGGAGGCATTTGGCTACCTGGGTGCACTTACTTACAGCTCAGCTGCTCCCCATCTCCTCCAGCACAGGAGAGAGAGTGGCTGGAAGCATTTGGCAGATGGAATTTGGCCCAGAGTGCTTTCTGCATCTTCCTGTGCATAATGTGCATTTCTTTCATGGGAACTTTTGGAATGCCTGTCTGTAATTATTGCATCCTTTTAGCAGTGCCTCTCAACAATACCAATGGCATCCACACAGGGAATAGCACGTGAGCCTGACATGAGGAATACCATTCCAGGCACATGGTGTGATCCTGTGCAGGGCCAGGAGCTGGAATTCAATGATCCTTGTGGGTCCTTTCCAGCTCTGAGATTCTGTGATTCTATTAATCTGCTTGTGTTTATTGATGTTGGTTTCTCAAATGCTGGGTAATTCCTGGGAGCGAGCTTGGTGGGTGGGAATTTAAAGAGGTTGTCATTCCCTTTGTTCCCAATTAACTTTGGGTTTTGTGGCATGTATTCCACAGCTCATAGTAGGATAAAGATATATTATTCCATGGATTTTTTGCAACTGCATCCATTTCTGATGGAGATATGATAGATCATAAAAATAAGGCAGTTATTCTGGAGCTTAATGCAAACTGACAGTGCTCTGTTATGGAAGAAATCTTGAAAATTTGTAGAAAGCAATCACTTATGTTAAAATATAAAATACTTACCACTCTGAAGCATAAATCATTTAGACCAAAAAGTAAAAATATTAAGATGCCAAATTGTGCAGAAAATCACTCTGAGACTTTGGAAAATAAGTAATGTCTTCCTGTTGGACCCAGGACTTTGCAGCGGGAGCCTGGCTATCAAACAGGGTGAGTGCTCCAATTTCCATCACTGTGGCTGAGAATTGTGGCTGAGTGGGTTAACACCCCACAGTAATAAATGATCTGGAGATTAAGTTCATGGAATGTTTTGGGTAGGAAGGGACTTAAATCCCATCCCTTTCCACCCCTGCCGTGGGAGGGACACCTCCCACTATCCCAGGGTGCTCCAAGCCCTGTCCAACCTGGCCTTGGACAATTCCAGGGATCCAGAGGCAGCCCCAGCTTCTCTGGGCACCCTGTGCCAGGGCCTCCCCACCCTCCCAGGGTGCAATTCCTTCCCGAAATCCCATCTATCCCTGCCCTCTGGCAGTTTGTGGCTCATATGGAAGCACTAATTCTTTTTGTAGTTTTACAAAGCAAAGCACCTTCCCCAGACATTTGCATGAGGTGCTTCAGTGAAGTGGCTGATGGTGAAGGGAAATTCTTCACGGGACAAGGGAAACCAAGGAGTGTGGGAGGGGACAATGGGTAATAGGAGTGAACTAAAGGTGCCCAGAGGGCACACTGTAGAAATTTTATGTTTGCAATAGAGTCACTTGGCAAATCAGTTTTCATTTCTGGTTCCCTAATTGTTTCGAGGGAAAGAAGATGATGTCGGCTGGAAAAGCATCTGTTAACACTCAGTACAGGGAAGGGAGTTAATCAGATGTCAAAAAGGCTAATCAGGGACAGATCTTCTAAGCATCCATGGGGCCTTCCTTTAGAACCTGATGTGCTTGGAACTGTGTCCACAGACATTCCCTTTTCCTCTCTCTGTCAGGATCACAGCATTCCCCTTCACATTGTCTGTTGTTGCACTTACTTTCCATTTTAATAGAGGGGTTTTAAGGCTCCCAAGGGAGATTTTTCATGCAACTTCTGTCTATTGCAGATCTGATCACAAAACGTTTTTGAATGGTTTATCCTAAGCTCAGTTACTTCTACCATAGGTATTCACCTTTGGAAACTTCACTTTCCCTGATGCAGTAAGTCAAGAGGAACTATTTAATCAATTTATCTAACCCCAAAAGCTTTCCTTCTTTTTATCAAGATTTTTCCTTTCTGAATACTATGATTTGCTTTCATTACTGTGATGCCCAGAAATCCATGTGCAAAACCAGAAGATGGCCTTGCTTCAAAAAGTTTACACTGGAAATATGCAAATTGAGTCAGATAAAGACATTCTTTTTTAGAATTCCTTTTAAAAGCATCTAAAATTATCTTTTCACCAAATACTGACAGAGCTATGCCATATTTACTTTATTATAAAGTGTAGACCTGTTCAGTATTTTCTGATACTGTAGAGTTTTTGTTTCCAGCTCCCATCTGCTATCTCCAGGCCACAGTGTGAATCCCAGGAACTGGAAAGTACATTTTTGCTGTGTGTCATTAATAGAAATTTTCTCTGGACATTTGACATCCAGAAATTTGGCTTGATCCGAAATCAGCTGGACTTCTGCAATCTGGAGTTGGTGACAGGAAGTTTAAAAGGGTGGCTTGAGATGAGAATCAGCCCCCATCATTACATAAAAATTTCCTGTGTTGTCTTTTTTGTAGTTCTTTTCAGAAAGCTGCTGTGGAACACATTGCTGTGATTCCTTTTGAAACGTGGGAAAAGTGAAAGGAGGCTGCATTTAAATATTCCATCCCCAGGAACGCTAGTGTAGCTTATACATGAGCATGATCTTCAAACAGAGCACAGTCTGTCCTTGATTTCAGCAGGGTCACCTTCACTTGCATCATGGGCCTTGATTTGATATGAAATCTGAAATGTGCTGGCCCTCTGGGGCCCGTGCCTGGCCTCAAGAACAGCTTTGCCTTTAGAAATTTGTCCATATTCGTCCTGTTTTGGTGAGAAACAATGAAAGGATTGTTATTAGAGTGACTGGGTAAATTTTGGAATAAAAATGAAGAAAGATTTTGTTTGAAACATCAAGAGTTTATTCAATTTGCTACAGGACTAAAAGTTTTCTAGGAGCAGCTGTGTAATTTAGTTTTGTGAAGTGTTGCATTGCCTAGCAAGGACAGCCAGAAGTGTCATGCAGTCCAGATGTCTTCATCCATCTACTTCCGATCTTTTAGAAACAACATTTTTGATGCCCCCATCCTCACTCTAACATACAGCACACACTTTGTGCCTATGAAAATCAATCACCAGTGGAGCTGTGTCATTTGCTGTCAGAAAACAGAATTTTCTTGGCATGAGACCCACAATTCAGGGCAAGTCAGTAACCACAAAACTACGGACATGTAGCAAGGCTACCAGATTTAAAAATAAATGTTTCAGAGGCTGACGGAATTTGTACACAAAGAAACTCACTCAATGCCCTGAGTGGGTAACCTGTAGCAAAATATTCAAGTGCTGTGATTTTGAGGTGATTTCCAGATATAAATATTTCCAATTATAAACGTGTGAAGGTTTTTTTCTGATAATGGCTCATTTTCTTTGACATTTTCCCATGTGCTTCCTGTCTCACTGTATAAATCAAACAGCTCCTCAGCCAGTGCTGGAACCTGTAAATTCCTGGTCTCTTGGAGTTCTACAGCCACAGGAGGAAAGCAGAGGTGGCTGTGGCAGTACTGTACTGGTGGAATTTCTGTAGTGAGGCTGGAACTATCCCCAGCAGTTGAGTTTCACCCAGCTCTGGCACACCTCTCACCTGGCCATCTGCCATTTACCTCTCTCCTTCCTCACCTGCAGGGCACTGCCTGTTCCTCCAGTCTTCCTATGGTGGAAATGTTCGTGATTTACCACTTTGAGCTCATTTGCAGCTCTGTACTTCACACCTGGCAGTTCATTTTCCATTCCAGCACAACTCCCAGGAGAGCTCAGACTGCAGGCAAAGGCACTCAGGAGTGGAGAACGGGCATTCCTGCCTTTGCTGGCTGTGCTTTGGTGCCAGCTGCCCTCACAGGTAGTTTGGTAGATCAGGTTATGCTTTCTCTTCTTCTAGTAGGTTTGGCTGCTGCTCCACATGTTGGCAGGAAAGCTGGAAGGACCAGGGATCTTTGTTAGGTACAAGCTTTTCCTCTATCTCCAACCTGTCAAGAATTTAATTTCCTCAGGCAATAACAAAAAAATCCCCTGAAGTTAAGAACGGAATGACTGGGGAAACTTTCACTGGTTTTGGCACTTCTGTCCTCAAAAAACCTGGAGCTTCCTGCAGGCAAAGCCTATTTGACTGCATTTGGTTTTGTTGGAGTGAGGTCTCCTAGGTCGTGTACAGAGAGAATGAAGGACCATGCCAAGAGTAAATGTTAATGTTTCTGCATTGCTTAGAAAAGATAGTGCTGCTCTTTCTAAAGGAGCCACACAGAGCACAATTTGCAGACAAATTAAGTTTGTTGGTTGGATGAATCAAGTTCCAGTGGAAAATTAACAAGTGAAAATGTATTTTCTACAAATTGCTGGGGAGAGTTGGTCAATTTACCAAAATGGAAGGAGTAGGGAGAGGGCACAGGAGGGGAAAAGCTTTCCAGGGTCACAGATTCTGCTCTGCTGATTCAGGATCTCCCTTAACCTCATTAATAGTTTCAACTAGTGCTAATGATTGTTTTGAACCCTGAGAGAGGCAATGGGAAATCATTTACCAGAAAATGTTAAATGCTGAAATTGTCCCAGAGAATAATATTGTATTAGAACATTGATCAGCAGAATTGATCTCAGTGTAACTCTTCCCTCTCAACATGGCAGAATGCAACGATTATTTCTACTTGAAGCAATGACAGAAAATGCATAAGATCAGCTGCAGGCCTTAAAAGATCAACAATTATCAATATTTAGCTGATCCCTGATGAGTTCTCTCTGGGCTCCAATTCACTTTCAGTGAAGGCAGTGAGAAAGACGGAGCCTTAAAACTGTGTCTTGTTTTGAAAGACAGGTGTCTGCTAAGCAAGGCGGGAACCTCCCTTGGAATGGAGAACATGAGCCCCTTCCCTCCGTATTATTATAACTCTGAAATTAAGGGATTTTCAGGCAAAGATATGGGAAAAGGGATAACAGTTCTTTACTAGAATATAATAACAAGGCAAACAAACAAACAACAAAGAGAACACAGACCCAGTCCCAGCCTGCTCTGGGCTGCAGGCCCCTTCCCCTTGGGTGCAGTTCCGGTCACTGCCGGCAGGGGGAGCTGCTGGGTGTGATGACTCCCCCAGCCTGCCGGGGGCGCTGTGGCGCGGGCTCAGCCGCGTTTCTCCCTCACGCGGTGATGGCGAGCGGAGTGGATGGGGAAAGGGGCTGCAGCAGGAACGACGGAGCAGCGGCTGGGACGGTGAGGGTGAGCAGATCCTGGAGTAGCAAAGGAAATGTATCAGAAGTTCCAGGAGTCACGGGGTGTCCGGTAGGCAGTGTTGTGAAGAACCCGGAGCAGTGGCGGAGAAGCAACGGCGCTGGGCAGCGGCAGCCCGGGTCCCAAACAGGGCCGGGAGGGGCTCCCTCAGAAGATTTCAGAGTCCCGGGGTTTCCCCTGAGACACCCGAGATAGTGAGGGTCCTTTTTTTTGGTGACGTAGGGTGTTAATAAGGTTCCAGTGCAACAGCTGCTCCCACAAGCAGAGCTTCACTCAGGGTAGGAGAAGACAGCAGGAGATGGAACCTCACAGTGGTGGTGAATTCTCCCCACAATGACTGCAGCCTGTGTCCCTTCCGATGCCGACAGCGAGAGAGAGCAAGGAGCTACACCCAGCTCCTTCCCCCAGCCCAAAACCTTGTGGTATCTCTGACCTTCCAAAGATAAAATCCCCCAGGTAAGAGAGTAGCCAGCTGCACCCTTCTCCCACCTTGGCCATTTCTTTTGTCTCTCTTCAATATGGGTCGTTATTGTCTCTTAGCAATAGATGGAACAAAATTCCATGAGAGAAAGGAACATAAGGAAAAATCCCAACCCCCAACAAACTGGTAAGGGATTTGGGAGTGTGACTCGATTTAGAGGGTCAGGATTTCATCAGAAGGAGGAATTCCTCTCTTTGCGCCAAGGTCAAGCCCAGGCTCTGGTGTGTCCTGATTCCTCCGGAGTCCTGGGTCTGAGCAAGAGTCTCTGTGTGGATGTCTCTGACCTTGGTCTGAGGTGTGAGTTAGTCAGGAGCTGTTGGGATCAGGCTTTGTCTTTCTTGCAGGATTTGCCTCCTTCGTACACTTAACCCCCTCCTGCCTTTGCACCTTTCCATTGGCCAGAGCTGAGCTGTGACTTTGTCTCCAGACTAAGGGATCAGTGCTGCTCTCACCCAGCCCTGTAACTTATCCACTTTGCAGGGCAGATGCACTCGAGTGCTCAGAGTCATTCAGTGCCCTTCCACCATCCCTTTTTGTGCCTTCAACTCCTGCACTTGTTATTAACACAGCCAAAGGTACAACAGAGTTCAGCTTCCTGACCCCAGTCCTGCTCTCTGACATTTGCTGCTAAAACGAGGCTGCTCTGCAGCTCTCACTCAGACATCATTAAATGGTGAGTGCTATCTCCTCTTCCCTCTCTCCACCGGAGCAGATGAAACCAATGGGGCATCAAAATGCCACAAAGGGTCTGTTAAATGTGTGATTCCCCCGACCTCTCCTTTTGCAGACTCTAAACTTCTCTGTCACTGTCACTATTTTATGGTCAGTCATGCGATGCCATTCCTGTCTCAGGGATGTGCTGCTCCAGCTCAGCTGCTCCTTAGAACCAACCAGACTGAGATTCCAAACTGTGCTCCACCAGTCTCACATTTCTCAGGACACATAGAACAAGTGACAGTCTCTTCCCTACCCTGCCCTTCCCCTGGCACAGTTTACTTCCCTGTCCACTCCCTAGAGTAAGGCCTAAAGCAAGAGATTGCAGCATGGACTGAAGGAGGTTCTCATCAGTGCCAGCTCCTCCAGTGATAATAAACTGTGAGCATTCCTCCTGAAGGGCCCTCAGAGTCTGAAACATTGAGATCTGGCTGGAATTATTCCAGGACCCCTAAAGTAGTCCGTGCCACAAGCCTGGGACGCTTAAGAATGAGGAAGGCTCTGTGTTCACGTCGTTAGTGATCAGAACCCCATGTTGCCATTTACCTGCTAATAGAAAGGGTAAAAAACTACCACAGAGTTTATGCTTGTTAACAAATCTTCATGTCCCAGCAAATGGATAAAGGGATTTACTGATGTATTGTCAGTGATGACACTGACACATGTCAGAGTCCACTCTTGGGAAAAGACAAAATCCTCAAAATGTATCTGCACAGTTCTTTTACTTCAGACATTCACAAGTCATGTCTGGCATGGCCTAATCCCTGAGCTTTGTCTGGGTGTCAAGACTGAGGATAACACAACCCAGAACAGATCAATACCTCACTGAGGAAATGGTCACAGATCCCCATGGCCCAGACAACAAAAAGACCATTGATTCTGTTCTGATTGCATTGATGCAGAGTCGCTAATTCCAAATCTGCAAAAGAAGTGCTGGAATTGCACCTACAGGAAAAGGAGCTGATCTTGTGACCCATTGCTGTTATCTGCCCTGCATCAGTCTCATCTTTCCTTTGCTCACATTGATCTCCTTGGGTTTGTGTTTTTCACTGGTACTTTCATGGGAAGATGAAAAAGAAGGGTTGCCATGCACTGAAACAATAAATTCCTCAAAGCCTGAGCAGGCTTTGAGATCTCTTCATCTTTGCAAGTTGCTAAACCTTGCATGAAAGTGCTTTCCAAGGTGATAAATTAATGGATGTATCCTGAGTGATGACCACAGAAATAGACATTAAGCAATGCAAAGAGCTATTATCCCACTTCATTGAAACAATTATCCAGGAAACCATCAAATCAGCTTGATTCCTGATGGGAAGTCAGTGATTTAGAGAGGAAATCATCCATTCCACAAATAAGCAATAATCTAAGAATGAGGAAAACCTACCTGGATGCATTAGCTGTAGTCATCCTTCTTGTGCTTTCAAACCTCCCTTTCCTGAGCACAGTCAAAGAGAATTCAGCCAAAAGCTGACTACAGGCTTATCTAATGAAGCTGATATTGTAGACTCAGCACAACCTGGACCCAGGCCAGTACATTAAGATGGAACCACCAGAGAGGCCCTGAGTGAATAGATTCCTAATGGATAAGGAGCAAGAATCTTTTTCATCCTTTTTCTTCTACTTCGACTTCTTTGCATTATCTGAAACCACTGGCCATAAGATAACAGCCATCTCACCTGACAAAATCATTCTTTACGCTAAAAGTGGCACAAAGGAATGGAGGAATGTGCTAAAATGGCCCAAATTGTTTCAGGACACATATTAAATATTGAAGGACAACATCACTTTTTCCATTAAATTTCTGCTTCTTTTGGTCCAACAACTATCAAGCATGGGGTGAACTGGTTAAATAATCTGAAGTTAAAATATCAGCAACATAAAAGAAAAAATGCAGGTTACCTTTGGTTCACAGAAAATAAATGAAGTTGCTCAGAGTTTGGGCAAGATCAGTCTATAGTGAAGAAAACCTGGCAGAGGTAGGACAGAGAAAAGAAGATATTTTGAGGCAATGACCTTGTGCCATGTGTGCAGTCCAAATAAACCAGTTCATTCTGTGCAGTTCCAGGCGAGTGCCCGAATTTCTCATTGTGTCTCATAGCAGCATCCATATCTCCATTTAGCAATGTTTTCCATTATCATAATGTATCTCCAGTTATTTATGCTTTCTGTCACCTCCTGGCTGCTCTGTGATCCTGGGCAGGGATCCCACAGAGCCCAGGAAACTCCAGTGTGCACGGAATGCTCCGGCACAGCTCTCCAGCAGCACACGCTGCCGTGAGTGAGCACAGCTCAGAGAGCCTGATTTCTGATCTGCTCTGGGTCCTTCACACTCTGTAATTATCCTGCTCTTTGGTTTGGAGATATTTTGCTTGTCTGGCATGGCAAAGTGGGACAATGGCAGATGGAAGTTGCTGAGTCGGTGGCTGTGAACTCCCACAGGTTCCAGGGACCACCACCAATGTTACCAGACTCCAGTACAAGCACAAATGAGGTTGTGACTCTGTCTTTTGTGAAATAAATGCACAGGTTATATTTTTGGACAAGTTAACGAAACCTTTTCAAACTGAATCACTCCATAGTTGTTCCCCTAGGATGAAACTCTTCCCTAAATCCACTTGGACCTCTGGGAGAGAGGCTGATTGTGGCAGCTCAGTGGTGCCAGCAGTCAGTGGGTTGATGATGTGGTGATGTCGCAGTGTGTGTAACAACGAAGCTAAACCCAGAAACGTCATAATTTGGGTCCATACAGAGGAATGCTGCACCAAGGAAGACAGAGCAACTTTCCATCCCTGCTTTTGTCTGGGATTAACTCCCTGTGGTACCCCTCAGCAGAAGGAACTCTGCAGTGGAATATTCTGCAGTCTGCTCCACTGAGCTCTTCTCCTCATTGCAATATTCTGGCCACTTCATACCTTTGTGGAGAGCAGACACAGACAAACCATTTATCATATCTGAATTTAAATTCTGGGCAACAATTAAAGAATAAGAACTAGCGTTAGAGGAATCCATTTCTCTAACATCCATTCCTCAATACAACCATTTCAGGTGTGAAAAGAGTTTAATCTTTATGTCTATTTCCCTGAGGACTGACCTTATATGTTAAAAAAAGCCCAGTCTGTAATTATAAAGTAAGTGATAAACATCAAATGGATTGTTACAGAACCCTTTTGTTGCCTTTATTGCATGATAAGGAGCAGTTGCTGTGTAACCTTGAATGTGGGCAAATAACTCATGCTAAACACATTGCGACAAAGATGGCATTTTGGCAGGGCTTTGATGTAGGTCATTTTATTACCAGGCTGAATCAAACTACAAACTGATGTCAAACTCATGCCAAGAATGCTAATAATACACTGATCAATGAGGTGCTGGATTGCTCAAGAGAAGTGGTCGAGGGAAAATGCAGACATAAAAAGTCTGGAATTCCAAAGGTTGAAGTGCCTGGGCTATTATACTGGGAGGAATTCTATTCCTTGCATTAGGACAAGTTTTCTTTACTCCAGAGACCTTTAGCTGAGTGTTGAACAGGACAGTGTCAGAAAGTATGTACTTATCTTTATTTTTCTTGACCTTTATGTGCAAGTAATTTTTATGGTTCCATTAACTAGTAAGATCATTTGCAAACCACTCTACAAAGTGTATTATGAATAATGCCTTGGGGACCATTGTATCCTATTATGTTGAATGTTAATAGAATGAAAAATTAATTTAAACTCTAAAGATTTGAGCAAGGCAGGACTTCCCTTTTATAGGAGAAATTCAAAATTTTATTTGCTATGGTAAAACTTTAGAGCTGTACCCTAACGTGACCTTTATAGGCCTGATTTGAATCAGTCAGTGCAGGAGCCTGATTGTTTGCCACTTTAAATAAAATTGCTTTTGTCAAAGCTTCTCTTTAAAAAAGGGAGTTTTCTGTGACCACCACATTTGGGATTAGTCACTGGTGAGCTCTGAGCTCACAGCTACTTGTTTGGCAATTAATCAACCAGAGATGAGAGAACCCACAGTTCCAAGAAGCATCTTCACCTTACTTGAATATTTAATTGCTCATCAAACATTGTCATCTTCAGCGATGTGGTACTTCATAACACCTGAAAACAAGGATACAGTTCCTTATAATATATTTTTTATTATTTTTCATGTAACTGAGTGCTTTAGAATGAGGAATTCTCTCTTGAGTCTTGCTGCTAAGTCTCACATTGCACTCTTCCCGTGGGACTGCAGCTAGACAAGTGATTAAGGAAACTTTATTGCTTAATTAGTTACTATTATTTCATATTTATGTTAACGTTTGATAAATTTGTGTGGAATTCAACTAAATTTAGACCAGTCATGTGCAGGACTTTGTTATTTGGAAGAGTAAAGAACTAGTCCCCCAGTAACCTTCTTGCTCATAATGTTTGCCTTGAGCTGAGAATGTGGCCCAGTTAAAAGGGTAAAAAATGCTACAAATTTTATATGTTAGAGTGATTTATTATTGTAACTGTCCATACAGGCAAGAGCAAAATCTCAGTTTTGACTTCCACATCTCTTACAAAACTACCATGTCACATCAGTGAGAAATGTACTCTCAGCTAAAGCTGTGCAGGGCACAATTCCCAAGGTATCCCTATCCCAGCATATCCTGTATCTTTTAGCACACTGTAATTTGAATAACAACCTATAAGTTTGTGACTGTTCTATATGTGGCCTTCTTGTTCTGGATAACCAACCACTTTCAAATGATTGCATGAAGATTTATACATTTTATTGGAAAATCCTGTTTATCTCCTGTCCTGTCCTGAATTTCATCCTACAGCTCTGGAGTAGGATGCCTCCCTGTCTCCAGAAAGCCCAACTCGAGTGAAATAAATGCACAAAAGATTAGAACAATTAGTGACTAGAGATTAGCTATGAATATTTCATGCCCACTGCAATACTGTCTAAACACAAGATATGGAATAAGAATAAATTGCATTTTTGACATGCAGCAAACGTAGAAAGGAAATGATTAATTTAGAAAGATCTTGCAGTCATTTTAACGAGGCAACGTTCTAATCACTGGTCACATGGGATCTGTTGGATAAAGAGCAGGAAAGTTTGTCCCGCGGGATTATTCTATGTTCACCTGCATTTTGAAGTTGGATTTAAATATTTTGTGAACAGCTCAGTGGGTTTGGTCTGCAATGACCCAACTACAGAATAGGCAGCAAAATGTTTCCATGAGCTTTGATGGCAGCCTGGGTGTGGGTCCAAGGTGTGATCCAGTCTGGGAGTCCAACTGGAATGTCAGGTGTCGCAGGAATCATTCAAAGCTCAAGGCAGTGGTGGAGAACTTTTGTCCTATCAGGTATCTGGAACCTGGAAGGGTTCCAGCTTTCATTTCACCTGCAGGTCCAGGGCAACTTCCAGAAGTTTTGCTGGCTGACTTCAAAGGAATTGGGGGGTTCAGCTCCATTTTCCCTACAGCATCTGAAAGCTTCTTCCCAAATCAGCTTGGCTGGCCTTGGTTTAGACAGGAATGAATTATCTTCATCTTGGGATAAGCCTTTTGTAGCCCAGCTTCAGCCAGTTCTTGGTTAAGTAAACTCAATACCCAGATTTCCCATCTGATATAGAAACACAGGATATACAACCATACATTATATATGATCTAAATCATGTATATTATATATATGTACATACAGTTTAATATAGTGACCTCATTGCCACTGCATCATATTTATTAATAATTCAAACATGTTGGTCTGGATGGAAATGGTGGGTTCCAACTTAACCATCCAATTTGAATCTCTGACACACAGAGTTTTTGGCAGTGTCCTCAGTGGTAAAATGGAAGCAAGGTAGTAAGCAACAAAGGTCAGCCTTTAAAGCAGTTATTCAGCACTCTCCAAGTTCTCTAGTGTGATGGGCACACACTGGAAACTGTCAGACTCTGAAACAGAACAGGAGAAGAGAATCCTAAAAACTGGGAGCTGCTCCTCAGCCAACCTGTTTGTCTTAGTTTGAACTTGAGGATATTGAACTTCCAATATTCCACCAGCAAAACAGAGAGCTGTAGTTATGGAAAGCTGGCTGACCTTGAAAAGACACAACTGCACTTAAAGCCACTGCATCATGGAGTAAAATTATTTATTTTCCTAGAGTTGTTTTTTACAAATCTATTTTGGATCTTAATACACTTTCAAGACTGAACTCCATTTTGTCTTATGAGCAGTTGCAATTTGAGTGCGATATAAGAAGCTGCTGTTCTGTAATATAATAATAATAAATGTCAGTTTGGTAAAAACTTTATTACAAAGCAAAACTGCTAACCAAAGGAATTTCTGGTGCGCCTGTTTTTCATTACCGGGCTGAAGTGACAAATGAATTTATTGCTGTCGAGAGATCTGTATTTTATTTTGGTCACTTAGCAATAATTAAATCTTGGAAGTAATTATTTTTTTGCATGTGTTTACTTTGTTTAATATTTTTAAACAAAATATTGCTCTCTAAGGCATTGTTTAGGGTATGTTTAGCAACCACTTAATATGTTTACAATGCTGTGTGTTGTTTCCTCTCAACAGCACTGTGCACAGAGGAGTGTGTGCATGGAAGATGTGTCTCTCCTGACACGTGTCACTGTGAACCAGGCTGGGGAGGGACTGATTGCTCAAGTGGTGAGTAAAGATTACCAAAATATGATAACAATGTGTGTTGCTATTAAAAACCAGGCCTTGTAAAGCAGTGGCCTTAGAACTTGGATGCTTTGAATGGAAAAATGAGGGTTTTCTGCTGGTTATTTTGTAAGAATTCATATTGTTGTGGGCGTTGGAACAAAATGACCTTTAAGGTCCCTTCCAACCCAAACCGTTCTGTGATTCTATGAATATGTGAGAATACCCTTTCCTAGGATAATGGCATTGGACTTTCCTGGTTGTGTTTTGCAAATAAATGTGAAATGCAGTGGAGGATGCTGTCAATGCTTTTGGTCCTGTTATTAGGATACCAGTACAGTTAATAGAACTCTATGAAGAATTTTTTCTCTCTCAAGTCTTTAATGCAGCACATTCTTCATGAAATGCTCTGTGGAGTGTTGGAGCTGTTTGGAAAGCACTCTCTCCAGATAGAATTCTTGTCCTGTTCAAGCCAGTGGGAGTTTTGTCATTGACTTTTCAGGCAGCTCAGATTCTCTCCTCTGACTTACAATCCATTCCTTAAATCCATACTGCCAAAGTTAGGGAAATGGGAGTTGGGAGTTCTGCACCTTTTGCTAGGGAATTAATCCACACTTGAGGCTTTCAATTCTTTCAGGTGGCAAAGCTGTGTTTATTAAACTCTCTTAATTGGGAATGGTGAGTTTAAGTGGTTGGTTCATGCTGGAATGGAACAGGCAGCACAAACATCCAAGTGTGATGTAACACAGGCCTGAGACATTATTGACATAACAGGAATAAGCTTGTTAAATGAAGTCAATTTGTGCATCAGGCAAGTAAATAAAGCTGCATGGGAAGAGATGCTGTGAAATGAAACTGAAGGGATGTTTTGTTTCCTGTTGGCTTCCTCCCTTTCCCCCAAATTGATTGGGATCTTAGGAAAGAAGCATTGTTACCAGGCAAGAAAGTAACAGAGAAGGGATCTATAGAGGGATGAGGGAAGGGGAGGTAAATGTGCCTGAGGGTGAAGGGAATGGGAAGTAAATGTGCCTGAGGGTGAACACAACCAGAGGCTGAAGGCAGCAGGGCAGATTCCTGGATGGGTTCCTGGGGTTTTGTCTGCAGCTCTGCTGAATGTCCCCTGGGCTCCAGCAGAAAAGGGAGAGGGAGGGAGAAGGGAGGAAGGACTTTAATACAGGGGGGATGTGGAGGCTCCAGCCCTGGGAGTGTTCAAGGCCAGGCTGGACAGAGCCCTGAGTACCCTGGTGTGGGGGTGGCATCCCTGCCCATGGCAGGGGTTGGGATGAGATGATCAGTGAGGTCCTTCCAACCCAAACCATTCCAGGATTGAGTGATTCTAAGGACAGAAACAAAGGCCATGCTGTGGACTTTGAAGCAACATTTTGGGATTACCTGGAATGTAGACAAGGGAAAAACTGGGCAGCATAACATATTGAATATCTATCTTTAACAGAATTTTAAAAAAGAAAAATAATACCATCAATTGAGAGATATGGTATAGATTCTCAGGAACTCATTTTATCTTTTGATTATTCTTAGTACTAGTTTTAGTTTAACAGTAAGCATTTTTACAATGCATATGCACTTAGAGAAGTTAAAAATAATGATAATAAAAAAGCCTATGACAATAAGGACATACAGATATAAATGATACATTTATACACATGTGCACTCACAGCACTTCATTCTGTGTAAAAATGGCCAGGAAAGGATAAGATGTCAAAGTACAGAATGGTCTTGTGGACTAAAACTACCCAGTGACTCTTATTAAATTGCTCTAATCTTGCAAGTGGAGATAAAAGAAAAAGAAGGTTTTTCCTATATTGAATATTTAGCTTTTTAAAGTAATTAGGAATATTAAAGCACTGACAATGATTGAGATAGAAACATTATTCATAACTTTTATTTCCGCACTGGGCAGGGATCCAGTATATTTCATTTATGAGGTTTCAGCGGTGGAAAGAGAAGCGTTAGCCAATTCCTAAATTAAATATGCCCTGTTAACTTTTATAAATGATAGCCCAGGATTAGCTTCAAAATTTAAGCTTTCATTTTATTAATATAATTAGTGTGTTTGCTGGCCTATAGTGCCCATTGTCTTTCATTCCACTTGTTATATGCTGGGTAACACGTGTTCCTGTCCCAAGGTCTGATCCCACAAGCTCTGCCCAGTGGAATGCTCCCAGGAGGGAAAGTCAGCTTTTACTGCACCTGAGAGCTGCTCACCTTCGTGCTTGGCACCAGAAATTTGAGTGACTGGCCTCTATTGTTAGGAGACTTTGTTTAAATTCAGAGGTTTAAAGGAACAGATTTCAGCTGAATACAGGACATTTTTACTCCCAGTATTTCCAAGAAAGGGGGAAGCTGGAAGCTTTGCCTAACCGAGGTTGAGCAGGGTTTTCAGATTGATGGTCCACTGTTACCCCGTCATAATGTAGAAAACAACTTTCACTTCTACTGGAATACTGTGTCACCTGTACCTACTTTCTTCCTGTTCCTTCATGACTATGGGGTAGCTAATGAAGGTCATGTGTTTGCAGTGACAAAGGCTGTTTGGGATGTTCCTGCAGGGCTGTGCTCAGGAGAAACTGAGGCTGATGGTGAATGGTACCATCCCAAACCCGTGGGGCTCGAGAACTTCCCAGTACATTCCTCAGGATCAGGGATTTTTGCAGTCACAGGCATATTGCTTTTCATGTTGGCTGTTTGAAGTGCTTTCTCTGGGAGAGGGATCGCCAGCCAAAACACTCCCTTTAAATTTAGCAAATCTCCCAGGAGCTGGAATGGTTTCCTGAATGATCTCTCCCGAAAGCACTGCTGAGAAGTGGAGCCTCCCTGACACTGGGGGTCGTGTGTTGTCATTTACTTGGGGAAGATCTAAGGGCACTTCACTCTTTCTGAAATACAATTTCAACACCCTGCAGACATGGCCATTTTAACTTTGTAAAAGTTATTCTAACTTCCCCTTGATTTGATGGGTGAAATTCAACCATAAGCAGAGCTCCAGCACAAGGTCCAAGTGTCGCTTCAGAATCAGAAGTCAGATCCAAATATTTTTATTTTTTGGTGTGCCTATGCCTGGAGAGGGTCTGAATTCTGACACAGAGCCCCAGCTTCTCATGGAGAGGAAAAGTTTTGGTGTGAAATGCAGTTCCCCAGCATTACCATTCTCCCTTGGCTAAAATATTCTCAATTAAATGTTTTGAATAGTTACAACTACAGCCTGTAGTCATGCAAACAATTTCATCATCTTGCTCGGATTTGGTTTCATGCTTTCCTAGAACCCAGCCTGTAAGACAACAGTTACAAAACTTGCTTTTCAGTGCAACTTTCCAGTGACTGATCAGGGTGCACGTTAGAGTTCATCTGTTGTCAAGGTTAAAATAACTTCAGATGAATTGCTAAACATTTATAAAAAACCCCAGTGCCATATTCAGCTCTGCATGTCTCTGTACCTGTGTTTTACTGCATGCTGTTGTACATCTGTCCATGCCCACAGGCCTAGCCTTGATTTCATGCTATAAAGCTGCAATATATTGAGGCTTGATTACCATAACAATAAAAGGAGAAGTAATGAGGTATTAACTAAAGAAGCTCTTGAATAAAATGTTTTCAGCATTTTAATGATGCTAAAAATTAAAAGGAAATCCTCTTAAAAACACCACATACCTTTCCCTTCCCTTTTAACTTTTTTTATTAAATTATGCCTGTTTTGTCCATGCAATCTGGACTGTTGGTTTTTTAAATACAAAGCAAGATTGCAAATGCTCTGTGTGAACTTACCTGCTCACCTTTCCAATTATTTCAAAGCAATTATCTTCAAACAGTGTGATATACTGGCTTGAAGTTCTGGGGGGGATATAATTGTCTGTTGGTGGTTACCTGGCCTCTTCTGGGTCTTGCTAGCAGCCATCTGTATTTACAGGCCCTTAGGCCCCCAACCAGCAAAGACTTTAAGTTTATCCTTACACAAGTAGGACTTTTCATCTGCTTTAAGTGTTTAGGTGGTTGTTGGGTTGAGGTGGTGTTAGGACATGGGTTGGACTCAATGATCTTAAAGCTTCCAGCCTAGGGATTCTGTGATTCTGAGTTAGTTTTGAAGAAATAGCTAAAAAGATTTCAGTGAAATCTATATAAAGCTCCTGTTGAAATCATCAGGCCTGTGAGGAATAAGATGGTCTTTCTTTCAAGATGTTAATCTGGTAATTTTACTGAAGACCATTTTGACTCTCATGAGCATTATTTATTGTGAGGACAGTCACAGAAATCTTTCTGGTTGATAGGGGATTCTCAAAACAGGGGGCTACAGGTAGGAAAAAGAAAGTTCAGGGCAAAAACCCTGAATTAAAAGCAAAAATATTCCAAAACTGTGTGTGCCAGGTTGAGAAATTTCCAAATAAACAAACACAGGGGTTGTAGTGAAAAAATAAAGTGGTTTTCAAAGTGTTTGATTTGTTATTAGTTTTGAGAGAAAACACAGTACTTGCCCAAAGTGTAATTAAAGAGATGTTGGCATAATAATGCCAAAGCATTTTTCTTGCTGTGTCACCTGGGGAAGAGAGATTATAGTGCTGCTGTCTGCATAGGCGGATCCATAATGTATACATAGGGATAACACAGTTTTCCTTGGAAAGGATGTTTTGTACAAGCTGTCATTAGGAACAAGAACCTATTTCATCTTTATCTCTTTGTCAAAAATAGCCAAGGTCATAACAACAGGCAGTTGTAACATCACAGCAAGATCACTTTTAAGGGTATAACCCTGGAGCAGCTGGAGTGCCTCAGTCCTGAGACTCGTGATGAATGGGAACAGCAGATCCTGTGCTAAATCTGAACGGGGTTGTTTGACAAGCCATGGAAAGCAACAGCAGAACTCTCAGGAGAAAAAATGGAGTGTTTTAAAGTGAGGCTGTGGTGGTTTTCAGGCTTGATTTTGGCATTCATGTTCTCCAACTGCTTTGAACTATTTCTGAAGAGGAAATGAAGTTCAAAGGAAAGATTCCCTGGTTCATGAATTCAGACTCAAACAAAATTCATGTGGGAGGTTGATCTGCCAGAATCATTAGCTGATTTTTCATCGTCAGGTTTTTAGAATAGGATTGACCAGAAAACCACCAGAGTCCACCAAAGAGGGACAAAGGTGCAGGACCTCTGCTCTTCTAAGCTGTCTGTGGGCTACTGCTTAGATCCAGAGCTTGTCCGTCCTGTCCATGGCTCTTGTCTGGGAATTTGTCACTGTGAGGTTTGTACCTCAGTGACTGCTGTATCCAAGTGCCAGATGAGGTCACAGAACCACGTACAATGTTCCTGTTTCCACCACAGCCCAAGTGTTTCCTTTGCCATTCCAGCTGCTGGGTTTAGAGGCAGTTTCTAAAGATCTGTTTGAAGAATTAAACTTCAGTTGCGATCCAGTCTTAATTATTGCTTTAGCTGAAATGGGATTTCATATCCATAGTATGTGGACTTCAGAGTTTTAACACACTTTTCATTTAAGCCAAGCTCAAATTACAGCTTAATTTTGATGTGATTTGCAGACTCAGTGACAACTGCATCATGCAAAGAGATGCAAATGTACAAAATCAAACTCCAGTGAGGCTCATACGAGGATCTTTCTGTAGCAATTACAGAGTGGAATTGATTTCTGTCTCTCAGTTCTAACAATTTGCTCTTCCTTAAACTTGAAAAACATCCATCTCCCTTCAATCACTGCTGAACTGGTGTAATCAGGTAAACAGCTTGTGTTTAATTTTTGCCTCTGCTGGATGTTGGGCCCACGCACTGGGGCTCAGGCCCTGGGTTTCATGTGTTCCCAGGCTCTGTGGCAGCAGCTCTTCCTGGGCCCAGCCCACGCAGGACAGCCTGTGACAGGGAATGAGATGTAAACACAAGCTGCTGTGCAGTGCCGTTGGTGGCACAGCAGCATGTCCTGCATGTATTTTTACACAGATAATTTGGCTGCATTAAACCGGGCTAATCCATCACTTTTCATTTGGTGAGAATATTTTGGCTCTTGCTGAAGCTGTTGATATCTGCCCAGTCGTTTGTGGCAGTTTCTCCACAGTTTGTGAGGGATGTGTATCCTCTCAGCTTCCATGAATGAACCACTTGGGAGGTGCTGCAAGCTTATGGAAAGGTACTGGAGTCATTTGAGCCTGGGCTGCTCCCACAGTTACAGGGCTGAGCAAAGGGCAAGGGTTGATTCTGGAAAAGGAAAAGTAAATCCAAGATTTACTTTGGGAAGGAACTGCTTTCTGTACTTTCATGTGATTCATTGGTGATGAATAGATCATCTGCAAGTTGTTCTAAGTCTTGTACTAAAGTGAGTGGAAAACAGAAATTCAGCACCCTGTGTCCTTTTACTTTTCACCTTCATCTTCCTTGTCAGAGTCTGGGAGAGTTCTTCCTTCCCTAAATCAGCTGGTTGTGTCTAAAGCCAAGCTAGTGACAGATCATTTCCCCAGCACTCCGAGCCCTCTGAGACTCTCTCTTTTGGATGATTTGAAGAGTCAATTGAGCTGACCTGACTCTGTCTGTTCCAGTCCCTGGAGTTCTGTCTTCCAGCTCGTGCCTTGCTCTCAAGGCTTGATCCAGCCTTGTACTTCATACATATGAATAGTCCTTTTAAAGTCAATAAGGAACAATCTTAACTTCTTTAAGTTAGATAAATGCTTAAGTCATTACCTGAATGGGAACTCGTGAGGTGAGGTGGAAATCAGGTTGGTGAGGATCTGTTTGATAGGGGCCAATGGTTACTGAGTGTTATCCAGGATGAGCAAGGGCATGAACATTGCTCAGGTCTCACAGCTGACAGATGGGAGATGAGAGGACAGGTAAGACCCAGTGACCACAAGGGCGCAGCCCCTGGTGAGCTATCCTTGAGCAGGATAGAAATTCTGTTCCATGGAACCAAACTGCAATTCTACAGTGTCTGCAATGCTGGGTATCTCTGCAAAATCTGTTTGAATCCAACACTGAATTCCTGCTGAAAACCAAAAAAAGGGAAGCTGTGAGCAAATCTTATTGTGTAAAGCCTTAGTGATTGCCTGTCAGTAGGGCAATATGTCAGGGACTGCTGCTTCCAAAAGGGAGTGAGAAATGGCATTTAGGCTTTGGAGCAGAGAGCTGGGTGTGAAGTTTTGGGAGCGGGCAGGGTTATCCAGGGAGGTTGTGTCCCAGAGCATCCAAGAGTGTTTGTAACAGAGCGACAGTAGAGCCCTCCCAAAGCACAGCCCCTCTGAAGCTGGGGCACAACTGAACTGTGTGGCTGCTCTCTGATCTGGGAAATGGCTTGATGATTGACTAAAACTTTGAATTTTCAGAATAACTTTCAGTAAATGAAACCATGGTTACAAGCACTGAATGGGCTAAACGCATTCCCGTGCAGGTTTGTGTGGTTATGCAAGAGGGAATTTGGCTCCCATACATCATCCCTTGGCTGCCAAACTGGTGAGAGCAGAGCAGACTTTGCAGAGAGGCAGCGTATGTGTGACGAGTTGTTAGTTTTATTAATTTGACTGAGGTTTTTCTCACTTTAGACAGAGTAATAGCTATAAAAGAAAGAACCTACTAAAATATCCTCTTTAATGAACTGAATTGCTAATGCTGAATTTCATTGCTGGAGCATCTTACAATAATGTGGCTTTAAATGTGCACTACACAAATGAACAGACTTTAGATCAATTTAAAAGTACCATTGGTATAATTTTATGGCCTGGTCACTAAGAGCTGTCACTTGGAGAAAAGAGCAAAATTTCCTTTCACAAAGCGTAGGCAAAAATCTCAGCTGTGGACACCCACTCGAAAGTATTCCTGGTGTTTTTGCTTGTTAAAAAACACACACAAAAAATCAGTGGTCCTTGGGAAAGCTTCTAAACCACTTTTCCCTGTTAGACATAGTGAAGGATTTCAAGGTATGCTTGGAGAGAGCAGACCTCCGCTCACTGTCCAACACTAAGGAATCAGAAAATCCCTCAGGAGCTATTTCAGGCACCTGAACCTGGAAAAGCCTCAGGCCTGTTCTGACTTTTCCTGGGTATTGAATTACTGTCCCCAAAGACAAGTGCTACAACTGGGAAAGGCCCTACTGCTCCATCCCATGCTTTTAGGATTTTTTAAAAGCTGCTGTTCTTAGTTAAAATACGATTTTCTGGCCAGTCTTTAAGGATTGAAATAAAAAAGGAAACCAAAAGTTTCATTCAAAAGTTAGACTTGAGATTTACCTCGGGCCTCCAGTAGCTAAAATTTGCTTGAAAATGGCAGATATTCATCACCCAGTGTTAGACATCAGCCTGCCTGTGTGTGGATACCTGAGAGCCGAGGCACAGCCAGTAAATCATTCCAAGAGCACCAGGGAGTGTGCCCAGGCACGGGAGGCAGGCACAGGAACACACAGCTTTCCCTGCTACTGAGGGTTTCTTTGCTTAGGCTTAAATTTCAGGGTCTACGTACCAAGATAATAAAATACTTTATTTCAGGAAACAGCAGCTGGGTGTATTTTAGCTTCTCTTTAGCTGCTGCACTGAGCAGTCCCTGTCATCCATGTCCCCTCCCACTGACCTGGTGTTCAACGTGGGCAGTGTCTGCTCCAAGGGAAAGTGTTACATGCTGAGATTTGTCCTCAGGCTTCACCCTAATTTTGTGTGAACTTAGCTCAGCCTCCACAGGGCGGGGAGTCCTCATTTATCCTTGATTTCTGTGGGAGTTGAGTATATTCGTCATCGGGATTGACTGGGCCCAGGTTGGAGCTGAAAAGGGACGGCAGTGGTGGGCTGGGAAGAGCTCAGCCACAATTAATATCTGTGCTAAAGAGGAAGGAAGCTCTAATGTACAGCTGGCCTCGGTGTCTTGGGTGGGTTGCATTTAAAATACAGCCTGGAGGCAGCTTTGCTAACTTTAGAGATGTGTGATGATCAGATCTACAGGAGACTACACAGAAGTGATGCAGAACGACAGTTTAAAGTGAGAGAGTGATAGCACCGAGCTTCTCCATTGCCTGATGGGGATGTGGCAGCAGAATGGATCACTCTGCTTTTTATTGGTTTTAAAGTTCTTTCCATGTCAATTGCATATTTGTGTAGGAATAAGAGACCTCTTTGGGAGCAAAAGTTAGAGATGTATCTGCCATTGTACAAGTGACACTCTGGAGTTTCTCTTTAGCCTCACAATCACTTGCATTTCTAGTTGCTTCTCCATGCAGGAGCAGGCCATGGTCATCTTAAATCACCCTGCACAAAATGGGAAAGTTTCAGGGTGTTTTCTTTGCTTTACCCAGTGTTTGTGCTACTGTGAGTTTGATAGCAAGGTTCTGAAGTGAAATATTTTCAGAAATTTCACTGAGAAATCCTCTTCTCCTAAATTACACTCACGAAAATCCCTCTTAGGCCCCTCAAATAATACTCTGATACTTATTTGTAGTCCTTACAAAACCCTGAAAAAGTGTTTGCCATAGGTTCAGATACCTTGTGTCCCCAATGAAATGAGTGTTTGTTGACAGCTTGTCTGCCTTGGTGTTGTGGAGAGAAATAATGAGACAGCAGAGGACTTTAACAAGTGCAAACGTGCCTGTAAATGCAGGGCTGGCAGATCAGAGCCCTGGCAGGTGAGCGTTTTGTTCTCGCTGCTGATCGAGCTCGGGCAGGGAGAGGAGCAGGCCCACAGCTCTGCAGAAGGAAAAGCATGGAAAATGAGGGAATGTGTTGTGACCTAAGGAAATAAATGAGCAGATGGTGCGCCAGCATCATACCTGACACTCCACAGGAGGTGGTTGTAGCATAACCACGGACTGCAAACAGAGTTGTGAACAGAGCCCAAAGCCAAGGAAAACAGGGGAAGGTGATATGCATGGAGGAATGGAATAAAAAAGCAGGGCAAAATAAAGATTGAGACATGACAGAGAAGGAATTCAGTGGAAAAGTTGGGAAAATAAGCAAGGTGAGACAACAAAGAGAAGCAGGTGGGGACAGAAAAGGAGGTCAGTGTGCAGATAACTGACTTGAGATAATACATAGCTGAATTTGGATGTTTTATAAATGAACACTGTGATGCATGTGAGGCACCCAGAATTCCAACCTTGTGAGCAGACAGTTACTGGCTGATTCTACCAACGAGAAATTACAGATTTTGTTAAAATAAGAAAGTGAAGTGGAAGGAGTGAGGACAGAATGGTGATGGGAGATGGCACAGGCAGGTTAATGAGGGTGAAGATTTTTCTGGTTCCAGCTGGAGTAGTTATTTTTCTTCCTAGCTGCTGATCCAGTTCTGTGGTTTGGATTTAGGATGAGAATAATATTGATCACACACTGATGTTTAGTTGTTGCTCAGAAGTGCTCACCCTAAGTCAAGGACTTTCCATTTTCCCCTGCTCTGGCAGGGAAGAGCTGCACAAGAAATCAGGAGGGACCATGGCAGGACAGCTGACCTGAACTGAGCAAAGGGACATTCCATACCATGGAATGTTGTGCTCAGTGAATAAACTGCGAGGCATCAATTGCCCTTCTTCCTTTATATTATTATTATTACTGTTCTTATCTCAGCCAGTAGGTTTTACCCTTTTCCAGTTCTCCTCCCCATCCCACTGGTGAGCAGAGTGAGCAGCTCTGTGAGACTTTTGTTGCCACCTGGGCTTAAACCAGGACAAGAATCTGAACCAGGTGATATCCAGACAGAAGAAGGATTTAGAGACGAAGTGCTGAGGTTTAAGTGGCATTTGTCTTTTTTTGGTGCTGGCAAAGAAACCTGTTGAAGTGTTTATGAAGGGATGTAAACATGTTTTACAGCACTACAGCTCCAATAAACACTATGTAATGCTTAAACACAATGTATTGGAGTGGAATGCTGGAAGTTACAGTGCATTCAACTGCCAAAAATGCCTTTTCTTGGCCTGGAAGGATCATGCAAGCAAAGAAAGTGCAGTTTTCAACAGACAGGGCTTATTTTGTTAATGACAAAAGCAGAGGTGAAATACCAGGAATTTTGCACATTAGAGAAAATTTATGCAGTCAAAAGTTCACTTGTATTTCTGTACTCATGAAAATACTTTACACCTTTAGTCTTGACCCTTCCTTACACCATCTGATTGCCTTAAATGTCTGCTATGTAACAAGCACATCTTCCAGTCATGTCCTTACAGCTCCAAAAGACCTGATTCAGTGCAGAGAAACTGCAGGGATTTATTTATTAAACATGCCTGTGTTAGCCCCGCAGCATATCTGGATGTTTGGGAGTGAAAATGAGAGTTCTGAAGACCTCAATTTTGTCCAAGAAAGCCTGGTGAAGGCCATTTGTTAGGGAAGCTGGGAAGAGACCCAAGTGTCACCGATATGGGTGTCACTGTCTTTGTAATGGCAAGAACTCATGAAATATGATCAGTGACCTAAAAGATGAGTAAAGTCAGAAAATAACAATGCACGATGAGTTTCTGGGTTGTGCAGAGAAATCAAAAGGGACATACTGCTACACAGAGACTTCTGCTTAAAGAACTACAGAGAAAAAAGGTGGAAAAGGGAAAGAAAGCATGTGAAAAAGGTTCCCATCTACAACTCCTTTGTAGCAGTAGGTTTTATCCACCTTCATGGCTTTGGGGTGTGCTGTGCAAGAAGGATTTAGGCCCCATTAGGAATAACAGTAAATACCAGATGGAAATGATGTGTGTATTGTTACTGAGATTATTGTATATCAGGAAGAGCTTTATGGGCATCAACCAGAAAAAAAAGAGAGATAAAACATTCATTCTTTGATCTTGGAGGGTGGTCATTCAACATGAAAAGTCTCTACTGTTCACCATTTTCATTTTCAGTGGCTTTTCTGCCTATCACACAGTGCCTGCTCATGTGAAGGCCAGGGGCTGCCAGGTTTTATAACCTTAAAGAGGATGCTTAAAAATATGTGCATCAGATTCAGGGTAGAGGGTGAAATTTAGGGTGGAATTAGCTAGCAAAATTCAAATTTTAACATAAGCAGCTAGAAAATGAAATAGCAGACATCTAGGGTGGTTTAGAGATGAGAGTTTCTCATCCTTCCTACTGCCTGCTTAAATCTCACCTTTCTGAACCCCATGTACAAAGCTGCAGTGTTGTATTTATGCAGCAGTGTGAGTAAATCATGAAAATTGATTACAGGAGAGTTTTTAGCCAAGGCCCAAAGTCTGATGCCCTCTCTGACTTATCTACATTGCAGTAGGATAATTTCCTAAATAAAGATCAAAGCCTGGAAACTGCAGAAGGTTTGCACAAAGACGCAAGGATTCATGTGAAAGATCAATTTTTACATAGAGATTGCACACTTTGCTGATGGGGTGGGAGACAGGGAAACATAACTGGAAGTTTGAGGAATTCTTGGGAATCCAGAATAACCTTTGCTTCCTCATCTACTTTAGCCTGTCTGTCAGTGCTTCCCAATTACATGGCATCAACCTCAGTTGGGATAGCAGTAAGAAAATACATGCATTTCTGCAAATATTATCTCTTTCTTCTAGGATAAACTCCAGCCACTGAAATTCCCCAGATTCCAGCTTGGGAATACCAGTAGAGTGTGGTACCTCTCCCTTGCAGATTTGGTGGGGCTGTGGGACACAGGAGCTGCAGGACAGAGCTCAATGAATTTGTTTTCGACATCAGATGAAGGAATATTTTTGTCAGCACTTATTCAGAAATCCTTTGGGAATAGGGTCTTGTTGTTTAGCCCATTCATGGAAATCTGATGGTGGCAGCCCAGTTCTGGGTTTCTTGGGAACTGCCCCTCCATAACATTGGTAAGAGTCTCACCATCTTTCATCCTCAGCTTCTGGCACCAGGGCTCTTCAGAGTGCTCAAGTTCACGGCTTAGAGCTCAGTCAAATACAAGAAGTGCCATTTAGGCATTAAAAACTCCTCTGCTGTAAGGGTGATTAAAGACTGGAATAGGCTGGTCAAAGAGATTATGGAGTCTGTCCTTGGAGATATTCAAAATTCCACTGGATCCAGTCTTTGACAACTTGGACTAGATGATCACCAGGGGTCCTTTCTACCTCAGCTGTTCTACAATTCGATGATTCTATGAATTATTTTTTTCCTGTAACTTTAGTGATCTCTGAATCAGAGCAGGAGGCTTAGTGAAGTGCTGGATATGGTGGAAAACACAGAATATCTAAACAGCAGGTCGGAGCATTCTAAAACCCCCTGGAAATCTCCTGTGTCTGAGAGAAGAACTCTATTATGGTGAGCCTGTCCAAAGAATTATGTGGTTATTCTTGTTCCAAAATCCTGAAATGCCATGGAAATTCTTATGACAGGATGTATTTTCATCAGTAAATTCAACAGTACTAGAATTCCTTGCTCATATTCAGGAATTCAGGCTCTGTTCCCAACTCTGTTTCTGGACTGCTGCATCATTCTGGACACGTCTTTTCCCTCTGTATTTCATTTTCTGGTTTATGGAATGGTAAGCCTGGCCACATTTGGGTGGGATACTGGAGTCCCTAGATGAAAACTGCTAATGAAGAAATAGATGTTTCTCCTCAAATGAGCAAGATCCACTGTGTGTGTGTTGTGTATTGAGTGCATATGTTCTATCTGACAGCAAGAAATGACATTAATGAATTACTCTGACATGCAGTCATGATGTTGCAGTTGGTATCCGAGATGCCCAGATGTTGGGTTGTTCTTCCAGGATGCAACATGTTGGAATGCATTAGGAGGTGCATTTTTGCTCTCTGGATGACTATGACAAATTGAGGCACAGCCAAGCCGTTAAGTTGCTCCCAGGCATCTTTCACGCTTCATCCATTCCATGAGTGATAGATGGTATAAAACCTCTCCCTTTTTTATTTTGTGGGGAAAAAACACATTGTGGATAATGGAAAGGAAATCATCAGCACTAATATTTATCCCAACTTCATTTTGTATCTGCAAGATCAATGTTTTTTTAATTCACTTTTCATTCTCTTTTGCTTCATTTACTTTGTTGTTGTAAAGGACATGTTGCATCTCGGGATCACATTTGCAGTGCAGTTTTATTAACACAGAACTACACAAGTGGAATTGTTCTGGGTTCTTAGAAATGACAACAGAAACTCAGCCACTGTCAGGTGTTTAAACTCAATATTTAACATTTCTGAGTGGTTTCTTTATAGGACGTACAACTGCTAACATCTGAAATTCCTTCTAGGCTGATTAGAGAAGGAGATCTAGGTAAACTGCACTGGTGGCCTTTGGGAGTTGGATATCCCAGGAAAGGTTAATCCTGAGCAGGTGTGAAAGGGAGAACAGGAGGAACATCAGATAGTGAGGAATGAAATGGCAGAGAATTCTCTGAGTTGGGCTGGTATTGCCATAACAGGAGAGCAGGGAAACACAACTCAGACCTCTCTGTAGGGAAACATTATGCTCCAGTAAGTAAACTAAAATTTACATCTCGATTCTGGTTCTCAGGATCTTCGCAAATGCCGTTTCATCTGCATTTTGGAAATCCCAGTAATGGGGCTGTGGTCAGTGGGCTGCCAAACGAGGAGGCTGCTTCCCCTCCAAGTTACATGGTTCTTCTAAAATTTTGTTTTCTATTGCAGGTCAAAATCCAAATCCTCCTTTTTTTGTAAGTCTTTCACACATAAAACCCCAGCAATAACAGTAGAGCATGTTAAAGTAAAACAGAAATGAGCAGGGTCCAGTCTTGATCTGTTCTGACTCTGTCAGTGCCACTTTCTATAATGTCTCCTGTGCTTCTTGCACAATACAGGCTTTCTCCATTTCTTTACTGAAATTGAATAGTTTCTTTAATAAAATAAGCAATGATCATCACTGGTACATGGGTCATGCAGCTTGTATAGGAAATTGAGGCTTTCATAACATTCAAGAAAGGCAAGTTAAAATTCTAGTAAATTAGGTTAAAAATCCTTTTTTTCTTAATAATTGAGAATTTCTTCTTATCCTTCCTGTCCTTACAATGGGATCCTGGAGGGAACCAAGTTTTGAAGTTTTCTATTTGGGATAAGTCATATCTGATAAAATTCCTTTGTCAGTGGAAGTCTGTCCACTGAGCAGTTACAATTCTGCTCACCCCTCTGGGAGGAGGATGACGAGGTTCCTCTGCCACTTACATTTCAATGAAGATCTCAGATCCAGCTCCTATCCCTCCTAAAGGAAATTTCAGGAGTTAATTGATCTGGTGTGAGGTCTCTGCACAGAAACTGAACTTTTCTTTCCCTGGACACTGCCTAAGAAACGTGTTCACCATCCCCAACTCCATGACTGATTAGCTTATATTTTCTTCTCTCAGTGTCTTCCTCTAGAGCCACATATTTTCCTGGTTTCAATACAGAAATGGAAATTAAATGTCAAACTAGGCTCTGATATTTCAAAAGAGACAGACATAAAAACCAGAAACATGACCAGAAGAAATGTTTAAAATTTTATCATGGCCCATCAGATATCCAGCAACGGATCCAATCTGAGCAGGGACTGTGTGTAATTGCATTTTAAGGAAGTGAACAGACCATCCTCAGTTGCAGGATTGTTTGGTTTACTGTAATTAGATAAATTAATCAGTGCATTACCTTCTAATGCAGAGAACAGTTCTGAAATGAGTTGCAGATATTTGTTATTGTGTTAGGATTTAAAGAACAAACCCTTCCATGGCAGGTCAGTGCTACAAGGCCACCAGAGCTCTGTGAGTGTACTCTCAGAGTGAGTGTCTAAGAGGTTTTAAACTCCATAAAAATACAGTATAGCACAGAGAAAGTTACAATTGGGTTACTTGTTATTTTTAAAGAAAGAGATTTGTGCGAGTTAGTTATTGCACTTCCATCTGAATTTGTAAACATCAATGCATAACTGGCTTGGCCTAACCTACAGGTAGTGAAACGATTATTTCAAAGTCAGGAAGCAAAGGGCTTCCTCCCTGTCCTCTGCTTGAAGTGCTCCCACTGACATCACCTGTATGAAGTATTTTTTTCCATGTAGTTGGGGTATTCTGCATAAGGGACAACTTGTGAAACACCTGGATGATGGTGCTGCCAGACTTTTCAAGGTCCAAAATCTCCCTGACCAGAACAGTTTATACAGAGCCCCCTGTTAACCAAGGGACATGTGACAGGTTATGGTAGATATAAACCAGCACGTTACATGAGGCTTTCTGCTGTCTCCTCACTCATCCACACTCTTATGTCGGGTTTTCAACACATAGATTCTCGGGACACATTAAACATGAATCAGTTCTTTTGGTTTAGTAGTTGAGAGCAGTCCTGTATCTTATTACAAAGCTCACTCACATTGAACAATGTCACATTGCTAAACCATGTTTGTCTCTCAAACAAATACAGACCAGCAAGCAGGTACAGTTTTTGCCTTACTGGAAAGGGAGCTGGGATTCATATTGAGGCATGGCTGGCATCACCAGCCTGCAACACCCTGGTCATGAGATGCTTCTGCCACAGCAGCCTGAAGTGATGATCCTTTGTGCTGGACCCAGACCCGAGGCTGTTTGTCCCCATGTCCCCCCTTCTGTCTCTTATCATCTCCCTCCTGTGTCATTTTGCTCTTGCTTTCTGCTTTTATCCATTCTTTGCCTATGCTCCCTCCCCTTGTTGCCCTTAATTCCTTGTCATTCCTGGGCAGGACGGGCTCAGATCCCCCTGCTCCCCCCAGCACTCAGAGCCCACAGGCTGGGCTGTGCTGGGGCCTCCTGAGCTGCAGCTCCACTCGGTGCTGTCCTGATTGCCTTCTCCAGCAGGCAGGGAGTAAAGTGGGATTCAAGGAGCTGCCTATGGCTTCACCCACAGTGAGACATTGGAACAGAGCAAGGAAATGGCTCTCAAGCAGAGCAGTGGCAGGGTTTTAGTGCCTTGAGTTCTCTGTTATTCCTTGGCTTCCCTAGATTGCCCTGATGCTGTTTGGGTAGCCTGGCTAAGAGTCTACAACACCGTTTTGTATCAGGGAAAGATTCCTTTAATGTGTTTCAAAATACCAGCCTGCCTTTCAGCCAAATACCAGCTATTCTGTGTGGTTACTGTCTTAGCCCAGTCACTCTTTTTAATGGGAACTGCCAGGTGTGCCACTGATATCACATTGGGGTCTCCCTCTCACAAACAGACAGGCAATCAGAAACACTTATTTAATGTAATTTGTGATTCTGTGAATTCAACGTTTGCAGAAGCTGCCAGGCTGCCACCCCAGGGGACTTCAGCAATGTTGTTTTGTATTTGAACTTTAAGTGGGGGGAGGAGAAGAGAGGAATAAAAAGAGACATACATAAAGGCTTATGAGGCATTTTCTAAAATTTAGGAAATAAGAGTCTATAAAACACATGAGGATTTGGATTCACTTTAGTTCTAGTAATGGGGATAGAATTGTTTCTGCAAAATCAGTGATTGCTGCTGAAAAGCATCAGAGTCACCATCTGAGACTGCTCTCAGATAGCTTTTCAGTTCAGGTGTCCCTGTTCCAAAAGTCTAATTAGAATGAACAGAGTCTCTATTTCTTCAGAAATTGAACCTAAACCAATCTCAGATGCTGGCCGGTTTGGAGAGCAGATGGGCATGATTAGATTTCTGACTCTGACCAGACCCTGCACTGAGTCTTCTGGCACAGGGCACCTACCCCGTGTCTTTTGTTTGCTTATGATCATTAAAAAGTAATTAGTGAAAGTAAGGAGTTCTGACTGTAATGCACTGTCTGTTTGAGAACAAGATGGATTTTGGTGAAGAATCTCAATTTAGTTCCTGGCACAGCAGTTCATGTTCCACGCCAGGGATCAAAATATGCACGGCCAGGTCCCTGTGTTTGTCTCTAGGTTTGTGCCCTGGGGAAGGAAGAGCCTATGGCTTCTCAACCTACTTTGTGTGGCACTGCAGGGTGGAGGGGCTGCTCCCTCTGCCCTTTCAGGACACAAACATTTCATAAATCACAGCCACTCTCAGGCAGCTCTGACTATTGTGTACCTGAGGGAGAGGTTGCAGCAGCCCAGGACCACCAGGGTGTTCTTTGTGTAGGTGAGGAGTCCCAGGGAGCCTGGATGGCAGCAGCAGCTTCTCTTGATAGAATTCCTTTCCTACCAGCCCAAAAGATCCTAACCAGACTCTGGTGTCAGGCTGAAACCTCTGGAATTGTTCAGGGGCACTGCTTAAATTGCTGTTACAAGGTGATGTGTGATGTTTTGACTGTGTTCACCACCTTCACTTTAATCTGTGAGTCAAATGCTAATGCACTTGTGCATCCACTCTGGAAGAAATGGCCATCAAACCCCCCCTAGCCTATCCAGAGTGAGATCCTTACCTGTGGCTGGAGAGAGGGTGTATGCAAATATTCTTTCTAGTTGTAGGGAGTTGAATTATTTGTATTCCACATAATTTTTTAATGCACCCTTTTGTTCAGCAATTAATATTTAACAGTGTCAAATAAAACTGTCAAACAATATGGTTTTCACAATACAGTTTTAAAATATCTACCAATCCTTCATCCTCTATTATAATAAAACACTGGAATGGCTAATGTGAGTGATGATTTAATTTGGTTATGTTAGTAAAAAGATGAGCTTTAATACTCCTCTTTATTTTATTCAGAAACATAAAATCATAGAATGATTTGGGTTGGAAAGGACCTTAAAGACTATCCAATTCCAACCCCCTGCCATGGGTCAGGATGCCATTCACTATCCCAGGTTGCTCCAAGCCCCAACACTTTCAGGGATGGGGCAGCCACAACTTCCCTGGGCTCCTTATTTCCCACAGGGGTTTGTGTTCGTGGTTGCAAAAGAAAGGCAAGAAAATGTGAGTGCACAGAACATTGGTGATTGTCAGGTGTCCATTCGGTGACTTTTCCACCTATTTCTAGGCTGCCTGGAAATTTATCTCAACTTAATCCTCTGGTTATAAGCAATTTGCAACTTGAGCAATAATCCTCCTAACCTTTGCTACAGTTGTGTCCTTGATGTAATAGGGAAGGTAACGCATTAGTAGGCACATGCTGAGCTCGGGCTGTACCTGAGATTTAATGATATTTAACTCTGGACCTAATTTCAGTTTACAAGCGATTACACGCTGTCCTCTGGGACATTGCTGCAAAGAATTTTCAAATAAGTTGCAAAATAGTGACGAATTAACTTGTAGTTGTGTCAAAATCAATTATCTTACATGACAGCTCAACTACACTTTCTGTTTGCTGCACTGCAGCATGCTAAACATCAGCCTAAGCATAAACATAAAGTCCTTGTATGTCAGACTGTGGAGCAGATTGATCCTCTATTTCACGGGCATGCAAATCTGCCAGAGGCTCAGTGGAAATGTTTTGCTTACATTCACAAAATCAGAATATTCTTTCCTGCCATGTTTATAAACTGTTGCACTATGAAATAATATAAATTTGATACAGTTTGATCAAAACATTCTTGTGGATGTTGTCCTGGGTAGATCCAAGTTAAAAACCTCCTTTCAGATTGGTTCTGCCAAGGCAATGCCACATAAAATCCCAGCCAGTTGCTTTCTGCAAACTCTTGCTGCAAGGCGTGGCCATGCACCCCTCAGGTGAGTGAGGGGATGTCCTGCTGTGGTGTGGTCACTTCACCTGATATTGGGATCAATCCCAGTCAGGGCAGGTAACAGGGGAAATGAGCACAGAGTCTTTAGGAAAAATATCAACAACCAGTCACATCCAGTCAGTCCCCTCATTACACCTGGTGGAGTTTGGAGGGGAAAAGGAGAGCTGGAAGAATCCAGCGTTAAATCACTTTTTCTGTATGAAGAATTGAGAGTTAAATTTTCTATCCTGGAAAATCTGGTATAATTCAGCTACACCCACAGATCTGATTGGTTCCTTCTGTTTCTGAGACACTCAGTGTGCACAGAGCTGGTGTTTCAAGCCCTAAACATTTAGGAAGGCAAAACTTCTCGGTTTGTAGCTGTAAAGGTTTCATCACATGCTGTGTGCAAAGAGATGTTATCTGTGAAAGCATAAACTCCTGTACAAAACTCTGTAATTATATGATTATAAAAATGCACAGAGCCACTTCATCATGGTTTATGTATAAAAGGCACTTAAGCTGACAGAGTAGTATTATTCTGTAGGGCTGTGATCAGCTTAAGAGAAATAAAAGATAGTAAAGATACATCAACATCTGTTTAGGTCAGAATCACTGCGGGAGAGGCTGCTAAAAGTTTGGAGTTGTGTAGTGCTAGAAATCTGTTTTGCAGGTTTAGCACTAGAGCTGGCTCTGTGTAGAGGCCTGTCAAATGTTACTACAGAGAGAAATACGTCGAGGACTTGTATCGCTTCCAAGCTTTAATTCCTCTGATATATTTTGGAGAACAAGTGTTACTGCAATAGTAGATATTCCTGCCAACAGATTACTGAAGCAGGAAAATACTATTTCAGATGTAGTATTGTAAGTAATGAAGATAGAATAAATGACCTGGCTGTAGAAAATAACATCAGTCATTCATGAATTGCATGGTTATAAAACAAACATTCAAAACTAAGGTAATCCATTTGGAATGTGTTTTGGCTTGGAACACCCAGGAAATTTTGTGTGATAAATACCCCAAAGTTCAGGTTCTAAGAAAACTGTTAGGAATCAGCAACTTAAATTTAAGAGGCAGAAAGTTTTAGCTGGAGACATTAGAGCTAGTTCCATATTAGTTATCAAAAGAGGGAATAGTTGAAATAAGTAGAGAGAGTACAGATAAGTAGTAAGGAATAGAAAGCAGAACTGAGCAGCAGACAACACTATTTTGACTTAGAAGTCAAAATACATTAGGGATAAAGTGAGATTTGCCAAAAGTCAGGTTATGCCTATTAACAAAAACAGCAGCTGTGTGAGTAAAAAGAGACAAGAAAAGGAGGGAGGAGTCCTGCTTTAGGGGAAATGGAGCAGGGCAGCTGTGTCACCAAAACCAGACAGAGGTTTCTGCAGATTTCTGCAAGGATGATGAATGTGGGGTCAGGAGGACGATGAGTAAAGGGAAAAGAACCAACCACAACTGAGGCAGGAGCCCGATCTGAAGGCATTAATATGCTCCTGCAAGAGAAGGAGGATGAGCTGCCAGCCATGCTCTGAAAAAACAGCACAGGAAATGTGACCTGATAGCAGGGATTGGTTAATGAATCTTGCCAAGGTGAAAGGGGGACTTGTCAGAGCTCAGAATGTGCTGACCAGGTTCTTGCGGGTGTCGCACGTGAATGGGGGTTAATGCCTCATGCAAAGTTTACCTGAAATTACTCAGGGTCTGGGTTTAGCAGAGTGAGGCGGCAGTGCAAATAAACTACACACAAATCACACTCAGCAGAGTGTAATCACGGTTACACAGCTGAATCACAACCCAAACACACATTCCACTCCGGCTCTCTGTAAATGTCTTCACCATCCTGACACCCTGTGACCCAGGTGCTGGGAAGGACCTGGTGGGTTGAAACCCACTCAAGCCCACTGCTCCCTTCAAATTATCTTCTTTATCCATGTTTTATGTTCCATGTTGGACTGGGCCAGGTTTACACTCCCCATGCTGGTCTAGAGAACTCAGAAAGGGACATATTCATTCCTTGGTCATGGCATTGTGTAGCTGAAGAAAATAAAACACAGTTGCTACCTTTAACAGAGTGGGAAAATAACGTACATAGCTAGAGGCCTGTTTTTCCTGTAGCAATAATATAAACATCATGGAATACATTTTGAAGGAACTAAGAGAATCAATTGCCTAGAAGTAAATGAAAAATGGATTAAAAAAGAACATATATTTATCTAAGGTAGATAGTACAAAAGGCAGCTAATAGCTTTCTTTGATAACATAACCAATTTTCCAGGCAAAGGAAACAGTGCAAAATGCTTTGTAAACATAAACAAGTGGAGGCAAATTGCTGGCTGACGGGTTCCCTGTAAACGTTGCCTTGCCAGGAATTCTGCAGCTTGTGGGAAGTCAGGAAAAAAATGCTGTATGAAAATACCAGCATGAAGCAGGTAACACTCACTGGGAATCCACACAGCGTGTGTACTGCATCAGAGCTGCCCCCTCCTTGCCAAGTTTGGGCTCCATGGCCAGGCTGGGGTTGACATCACTCCACCCCAGTGTGCCAGGCAGGAGCCCTTGTTCCTGGGCTGTGGGAGTGACACTGGAGTGAACCTCAGCCCTCTCCATCGTCCATGTTGGCTGCTCTGGAGTTAATGAACTGCACGTGTCTGGGTAGGGGCTCTGGGGCAGGGCATGGATGCTGCTGGGGTGAAGTGTGTATTTAACTGTGGAGAGCAGGACAGAGCCTTTAGTCTTCCTAAGACGATGTTGCAGAAGTTTGAAATGTGCCCTTGGCACAGAATTTGTAAAGGAACATTTGTTTCCTAATGAAAGCCCCTATTTAGGAGTTCACAGTTACTTTTTGACCATTAGCTCAGGCGCAGAGTTGACCTCTCTGGGCAGTTTGAGAGCCTGCAGCTCGCAGCCAGGAGGGCCCATTGTGAAACCTCTTCCCATGAATGTAAAGATTGTTTTCCTGCTGGGTGCATCCAATTCCTCATCTTGTTGACAGTTCCCCAGTTGCCCTGATAGGCCTCACTGTCAAACAACTTTTCAGCTTAAAATCCTTTCCCGTTAGCCCCTGCACGTTGGATAAAGCAATTTCCAGCTGGTGCAGGTAGAGAGCTCTTTTATTAAAGCAGAAATGTATCTTTTTTGTGAAATTGTATTTGAGTATTAGCCTTATAAAGCATCTCATTATTATTTATAGCTGGTGGCAGTGGGAGGGATACCCCAGTAAGATATGGAATGACTTGTGACAACCATTTAGATATTTGGAGTGACCCCACAGAATTGTCTAGTTGCTCTAATCCTGATGTAAATACCTGACCAGAAGAATAAATTCCCATAAATCTTTAAGGATCCTGGGATCCTGAAATGTGGCATGATACACCTGTAGACACCAAATTGGAGCATGGAATGGAACCAATGGAACCTCTGCCATCAGAGTTCATGTCTGACTTCAACACTTCTTTGGTTTCCAGGCACTTTCCATCATTCTCCTGTGGTATTTTCTGCCTTGGAAAGAGTCGGAGCATTTCCTCCATTGAGCTCCCTTTGCTGACTCTGTTTTTCACTCTTATTTAATAAGCAGCAGGAAAGGGATTACTTAACATACTGCATTAAAGAAAGGGTGACATTCTAGTCCTGGAAGGCAAAGGGAGTTTTGGAATTGACTTCAGTGGGGTTTGGATTTTATGCACAATATTCATTTCCTTTTTCAGGAATACTCACGTCTGCTCTAATGTAAATAAATATTACCATGGAAAGTTATCCAACTGCAATTACTTTTTGCATTACATCCTAAATATCTACTTGTACATGACATTTACTAAAGAAAAACACTTGCAAATTACATGTTTGATTAACATTACATCTTTCCCAGTTTAAAAAGGGTATGGTAATTGAAAGCTGCATTACTTAGAAACCATGAACTTTATTTGAGCTCTTCTCTGTAACTGCAAATCTTCCCTTTTTTATTGAATATTTCACTGAACATTTATAATAGGTGGAAGGAAAGTTCTGTTAAAGCAAACATCCCAGAACATGAAGGTAATGAACAGTTCCTGCTTTGTCACTGAACAAACAAAGGTGCACGTGAAGGGAGAGTTGGGTACAATGAGGGCTCAGGTTTTGCACCTTTGGTCCCTTTCACAGCCTCCTTTGGCTCTCTGGGCTCTCTCCCCTGCCCCACTTAGAGAAACTCCCAGCAGCTCCCAGCACCATGCTGGGAGTGCACATTCTGGCACCTGTCCAGTGTGAAAACAGATGTTGCTTTTGAGAACAGGCAGCCTTGAAAAGAGGTAATGATAAAATTCTCTCCTTACAAGATTCTTCAGAAATGGAACAATGTCCTGTGAAGTTATTCTTGCAAAATGCCATTTGGAATGTTGTTCTTCCAACCCTGGTGTTCAGATGCCACACTGATGCTGTTCCAAGGAGTTCAGCAGTGTATTGCTGATCCCCTCCCAGGGTCAGTGGTGGTTTCTCTCGGTGCTGTTGGATGAACTCCTGTGTGTGAAGCTGAAAGGAGATGTCACATGTGGTGCGTTTTGCATTAGAAACAAGCTCCTCAGTTTGGGGAGTGAATATTCTGGGACTGTAGCAGTGTTCCTGGGGGAATGTATTTGTGCTGTTCCCTGCTTCTGTATGAGCTCTAAGCCCAAAGTTAATCAGACAGTTCCAGTCCAATTCCTGTTTGTCTTGGTGGGAATGTCAGATCCTGGGGCTGTTGGGAAGCAAAGCTGATGACTCTTAGGGGAACAGGGTTAGTGGGAAAATGAATATGAAGAACACTGGCTCTAAACCTAAATAAATTTTACCTGTGCTCTTTTGTTGCCTTCTTATGATGCATGTATGATATAAATCCTCAAAATCTATTTTTATGCTATTGCCAGCAGCCTACAAGTCGAGTAAGTAAGAATTATGGCTGTCATAACAGCATTGCTTATGAGGAAATAAAGGAAAAGACAAACATGTCCATACAATACTTATAAATCTATTATAAACTGTGGTCTGTGCTTTGCTACAACATTGTTAATTTAATCTCCATCGCACTGTACAGTTGATACAGTAAAGAAAATTTACTGTGCATGGAACTTGAGACCCGATTAACTCATCTAAATATCGGAGTCAATTCCTGTATGTGTGTGTGCATACAAACCTCCAGGAGCTTTGGAATGTGTGATGGTCTTGTAGGGATGAAATCAGTTGGCTGCTAATTTGAAAATGTTGTTCATCTCTCATTGCAGCTGGTGTTTGGAGATGTTCTTCTCCAGCAGGCAAGGCAGGGCCATGTTCCAGCACTGCTTACACGTCACACCTTGGGACTGATGCTGGAGACACAATCCCTGCCCTGGTGGGCACCTCACAGCAGGAATGGTCACTTGTCCTGCTCAAGGCATGGTGTGGGCCTAAAATCAGTCATACATCGGGCAGTCACAGCCCAAGTTGTTTGCTTGTGAGTTAAATGTCCTGTCACAGGGTCGTTTCACCACATGGGCTGGCTAAGTGCAGCCCCACGTGAGGGATTCATCCCATCTCATCCAGTTTGCTGCTCTGGGAATGATAATTCCTTGCCAGCCCTCTCAGAGACAGAAGGGGACAGTACTTTGATGACCCTGGAATTCCCTTTTTGGCTGTGCCTCCTCCCTGCAGCTCATTTGGGAGGTTCTGGGGTTTTGCTTCCACCCTTCCCTATGGTGTATGGCATGTCCTGGGATGTTGCTTTAGAAAAGATCTAAGTAGAAGACAAGAGTGAATGAGATGAAAACAGGAGTTTTGTGAGAACTCCTTTAAAACAAGAACACACAGTGAAGTCCTGTGGAAGTTTCCCCTCTCAGCCAGGGCTTCATGTTGCTTTAACCCCTCAGGCCACCCAACTACATTCATTTTACCTTCTCATCTCATTATTCAGGGGTTGGCCACACTGCTCCCAGTGGCATTCCTAGAAATGTCATGACTTTTTACTTTCCTTGGGGCTTGGCCCTGTGCAGAATGCTCATTTTTGGTAAGCTGTGCTGATTAATAACTGTATTTCTGTCCATTTTATTTCTCAAATGCCCTTTGCACTCACCGGAGCAGCCAGGTCACCAAGCAGGAGAATGAAAACTGGAAGGAATCACAGTCTAAGCACTCAGTTGGAAAACAAATAAATAAATATCACACACCATTTTTATGGAAAACATTAAATAAACTGAATGTGAGGAAGATACTGCACTTGCACTACTCAGGCCTTTGAAGTACAGGTCTATAATGCATTATTTGTTGTGCATCTGCCACTGCTGCAATATCAGCTAATGGGGGAAAGATGCTTTAGATGTCACTTCAGAGAGTAAAAGCACAAGACTTAGTGAGTCATGGGCTGCAGGAGGGGCTGGTTTACTGCTCCTGCTGTGGCTGCAGGTAGCAGAACTCCCTGCTTTTCCTGACAAATGGTGAGGGAGTGCATCCTGTTCATGGAGGGAGGGCAGGACTGCAGCCGAGGGGGTTTCTGTAGGTGAGGTGACAGCTGTAAGAAAAGGATCCAGGGAAACACCCACCTCCCTCATCAGCCCGGGCATCCCTGGGAAAGGCTGGCTGGGTGCCCACTCACAGCTGCTTTGAGGGGCTGGATAGATGGGCATCTCTGGGGCCCTGATCCACTGGGCACTGGCAAGAGTGTTATTCCCACTGAGATCCCTGGGAGGTGGACTTTGGCTGCCATCCCATCCCTCTTCCCAGCCTGGCCCACAAATGCCTCTTTGCAGGGACAGGAGGCACTGACTGTACCACATTTGCATCTCCTGGTGTCTTCACCCATCAGAACGTGTCTGGTAGGGATCTTCAAATAGGTTTTCATTCCAATTGTTCCAACAAACTATAATTGAGAAGCAGGTCAAAGAGAAAAATCCATCTTTTAGATCTCCTTCTTTTAGATCTGCTTCTAATTCAGCATCCCAAGAAGGAAGCAGATATGACTTTTCCATGATGATCCATGGCTGATCTCTCCTCTGTGTTTGGTGGACAAGACGTGAGTCCTGAGGAGCTTCCACACAGTTTGGGAGGGAATGTCTCTGGTAGTTGGAGCAAATGATATTGACTCCCATGGCTGGGACAAACCTCCCTCCACTCCAGCAGCTCGTTCTGACCATGGGCCTGGTGTGGGACCAGTGACCATTAATACACTCAGTCTCCTCACTCAAATGGTAGAGACAAAAAAAAGTTCATGTAAGATTTAATTCTAAAGCACCCCAGGTTTTCCCAAAAGGAAGTCTGTGTCTGAGGGGAAAGAACCACTGTATCTCTCCAACACAAGCTCAGCTGAAACTGGTTTAAATATCTGTAAAAAACGATTACTTAGAAGTTGCATAAGCTCCCACTTACTCCTGTACACGAATTAGAGAGGATTCTGTTTCAATGTTACTGTACTTCTCATAGTTGCCACTGACAGCCTATCTACATCATATAAATAATCTCTAGAGCACCTAATTTAGTACTATTACAGTCCAGATGAAATGTTTATGTAATTTCCCTTCTTTTCAGATAAACTTCAGATACAGAGAGAAAATTTACTGTAAAAATGACATTGTAGGACTCTATATTTATCTTCTCTCAGTGATTTCCATAGCAAATTTACTCCATTTACCATTTGAAGGCTTTTTTTTCCTGTTGCCTCATTGTAAGCATGGCAAACTGAGCATGAAATTGTACCATCATGGTGTGTTTCTCCGAATCGCACTTGTCACACTTGTAATCTCAGTAGAGGCAAAAGACAGATTTGGTGTCTGGGCTGCATTTGTAGCAGTGATCCCTCTGTAATTACAAAAAGGCACTTTTATTAAATACCACACCTCTGCTGTTCCTAGGCTGAAGACAGGGAGGGACACGTTGGGGTTAATATTTATAGAGGTCTTTTGCAGCCCCAGCCAAGAGCAGCACTTTGGTGTGATAGGCATTGTCAGGAGACAAAATTTAAAAGCCTTTGCCTCCAACTGATTAGTCCCATATGCATCCTTTGATGCTTAAAAAAAGGGTTCTTTTCCTCAGGGCAGTAATAAAATCATCCTTTTCTCTCTCATTGTCTAACTGCAGCCAGAGAACTGCAGTATTTTTGGATATTCTACCAGTCTGCCAAAGGCTGGTGGGTTAAAACAAGTTCCTAGTGAGGAGGGAGAGACAGTCAGGCAGGAACAGACACAGGGAGACAATATAAATCTTATTTAAAGAAGGAAACAAAAGGGATCTTTTACACCAAATCTTTTTTTTTTCTTTACTTTTTACTTTACAGATCTTTTTACTTTTACATCTTGCATTAGTAGTCCCTTCAATCCAGTATCTTTTCAGCTCAGATTCTTGTCGGAATGCCCAGGGTGTTTGGTAAAACAAGGTAAAACTTGCTAGAATTGTAGAAGGTGAATCAAACCTCTGATATCAGTCAGAGTCAGGAAAACATCAGCAAATCCACTGAAACCAGAGAGCAAACTGGCATAACTCCTGACCCCACAGGATCTAATATTGGAGAACACCTAGGGAAGTGGGTGTTTGTGTGGAGAGAGATCGTGGAGCAGGGATCTGATGGATGTGGAGTTGTGTAGTGTAGATGCATTTAAATATCACATAGATTTCATGAGGTTCAGAGTATGTGCTCGAGATGAGATTAGGCAGCATATGGTCCTGGTATCTGTGACTGTCAACACATCCCTTCTCCCTTCATCCATAGAAAACTGTCTTCAAGAGGTAACCTGCTGGTGAGAAAAAATCACTTATTTATTGGCAGTCAACTCCAAAAGCCAAACCTAAAAAGCACGAGTGACATATTAGAAAATATTCAAGATCTGAGATTAATTTCAATTAAATATCCTTGTGAAATGTTTTGGTAGAGAGCTATATTTAAAGGGAGTGGCAAAGCCATTTTGGATAAAAAGCAGTGCCCTTCAGTGGTTTTGTTTCATCCACAGAGGCACAGGTGACATTCAGTGAGAACCTAACTCCTAATCTTTGAACTGCTCCATCCACTACGTGGTTTTAGTGCTCAAGGAAATTCAGTGTTCAGCTTTCCCTGGCTTTGGATGGGGGAGGGAGTTTCTGACTAACATCCATTTTTGATGTGCAACAAAAATGCCATATGGAGTCAAATTGGTGATCACGGCTGCTTCAAATAGAGTGTTATTTCTTATTTGTGACATCTTAACAAAAAAATCCCTTCAAGCTTGTCTTTTAGTGCTGAGCTCTCACATCTTATTGGCCAAGTCCTTGATGAAAACAGGGAACGATCTGGAGAAGTCAGTTTTACACAGGCATTTTTCTGTGTTTTACTTCAAAGGCTCCTATTATTAATAAATTGTAAAGAACATTCTTTTAATCTACTGCTGTACCTTCTCGTTAACATGAATTCATTTCCTGTGATGATCATGGCAACACAAAGGGTGGCTCTGTAAATTCGGGGTTGTGCAGCCAGACCTGGCAGTGCACGGTCCCTGCAGCACAAGGAGTGGAGTGTTCCCAACTCCCAGTTTGGGGTGGCAATTAGCTCCCTAATGCTCCCAACCTTCCCACCTCCCACCTCCTCTCACTGGGGATAATACTGACATTTAGAAGCTGCAGAAAAATGCTGCAGTAAGGAAGGGAATGCTTTTTTAATGGAGGCTTCTGCCATAGCTGGGAGAGAGTAAATATGTGTACACAATTTGCATGCATTTCAATGTGTATCTCCTGATGAATTTCAGGGCACTTTTTGTTTCAGGGGGAAAAATAGCTGATGTAGTCACCATAATTGAATGAAGTCTATTTTAAATATTCTAATGTGGGAGAAAACCATTCTCTGCAGAAGGCCAAAGCGAGCCTGCGTACCTATGAAATCACATTTCAGTCCTCAAAATAGTCCTGGAGTAATATATGGACCTTTTGTTTGCTCCTGGCACAGAGAAAAGGCCCTCAAAAGGCTTGATGACAGTGATGGACGCAGGACACTGCTAAGCCTGTCACTGACTGGGACATTTCCTTGGTCCCTTTTGTCCTTTGGCTTTAGCCCCAGCTCTGGCTGCCCTACACGTGGGGGACAGGTACCTCAGCACTTCTCACTGGTCCTGCAGGCTTTTGGCACAAACTGCATGAACCCACACAGGGCTCTGGCTAAAAACCAGCTGCAGCCATGCGTTGATGTGTAAATTTTGGGACCTGACTTGTACGGATTAGGGCAGGATGCCCCCACAGCTCAGGGTCACACCTTGGCTCTGTAGGAACCCCTGCAGCTCTCTGGTGCCATGAGCAGCCCAGTGACAGGAGAACACAACCAATGATGAGGTGAAATTCCTCACCCATCCCTTGATTAGTGACTCTGGGAGCAACTGGAACCCTCAGCTTTTCAGACTTTGAGCAAAGTCTTGTCTACCCCAAGCCAAATCCTTCAGAACTGCTTCCCCCCCATATTCTGTTACAAACCCAGCCTGAACTGTGTTTTTTCCTTCAGTAACTCTGGTTTTAGGGTAAAGAATACAGAAGAGGTTTAGGAAACTGAATACAGTCCTGTTCCACCCTGTGAATACAGCAGACACAGCTTCTTGCCTATACACGTGTTTAGTTACTCCTCATGGTCTTAGATTGAGGACTTCCAGCAAAAACTATCCAGCCTCTTCCAAATTTAACATTGGGGGTGGTCCTGTGCAGGGCCAGGAGTTGGACTCAATGATTCTTGTGGGTGCCTTCCAACTCAGCATGTTTTGTGGTTATATATACACATATATCCATAATATATTATTTCATGTATTTGTAAGATTTTAAAAAAGATTGTTCTTTACCCTTTTTTAGGGGTGGTATCAGGTGGGAAGTTTTTTATTTAGTGAAATTTGATTTTTAAAGAACTCAAGACACCCAGGAAAATGGCAGAAGTGGGGCAGGGTGGACCAGAGGCAGGAAGGCAACAGGGATTCCTAAAACACAGCAGCTGGAATAATCCAGCACATTTGGCACTGAGCTTCCCTCTATTTGTTTTATGGCACTGGTGACTTTTTGAAGTGAATTGGGAAATGATGGAAATAGGAACCCACATAAAACATGCATTATTATCCGTCCTTTATCCATGGCAAATTTTACAAAAGTGACAAATTCAATTTATTTTCATTAAATCTTCCAGTTGCCTGGAATACCAGGAAATAATGTGATCCACCTGGATTTTTTGCCTTGTCTCAGACTTGAAAGGAAATCTCTCATCCACAAATGATCAAGATTAGTATTTGCTTTGCTTTCATGAAAGGTTACCTGTAGAGTGCCTCACATTCATTGGGAAATTTATTTCCTGATGAATCCAATTTACATTAATGTGGGCTCATTAAAAGATAATTATTGTGCTGAGAAGAGGACCACAGCATCCATCAATAGAACATCTGTAATTGTTTTAGTCGTATGATAAAGAGATAATTCTGAGTTCAGCTTTTCATAATGCCACTCTTATAAATGTCAAAACTGGATCCTTATTGTAGCAGCTATGGCAAAACTTAATTACTCTGATAATTATTATCAAGAAGCAGATGTCTCGCACCAGCTCACCTTCTCTCCATTAGCACAGTATAGAAACCTTTAATGTTTTAACAATCAGGACTTTGAAAGAGACTACAAGGGTCATAAATGTTAAAATATCTGGATCAGCCAAGCTTGGCTTGGAGGAAATTTGCACTTTTGAAGGCCACATTTGGAAAATGTGTTATACAATGGCCCAACTGCAAAACTCTGCTGTACAGTTTCCCAACACTGGAATAGATTTTCTGAAGATACTGAAGAGAAAATTTGGTTTTATCTGGTGAATTTTGCTCCGTGTGTGGAAGCACACACTGGAGTTTGGTTGTGTTAGCAGGCTCACCCTCTGGTTGACATTATATAATAATAAATAACAGATACTTGCATTTGGAGAGCTCTCTACCTTTGTGTTCCAAGTATTTAATAAAGTAACTAATAAAGGATCAGAGCACCTGCATAAACTGGGAAGATGCCCTGAACAACAGAGTTTAGCCTCGATAATTTCTTCTTGGTGTAGGCAAACACATACTTGATAACAGAGAGCAGCGAATAAAGGAAATGAACAGCCAGGAAGGGCGGATAAAGGATCCAGTCCAGTGCTGGAAATCAGTGGGAAATCATGTGTGAGGTGGTGGGGATGTCCATGTGTGCCACTGGCAGCACAGGTAATTCTCTCACCTGTCAGACGGGTGTAACAGCCAGCCAGTAGAAAATTCACTACCAGGGAGTGCCCTGGGGACTGCAATTCCATAGCTGGGAGTGGAACTAAAGGGACAAACAGACCTTATCCTGTCCGTTCCACCCGAGGGACATCCATGCTGGGATTCTGTGATGCCACACAAGTGCCTCAGTGGCAGCAGCAGCTCTGCCATTCCATGTGCATCTGTCTTGTGAGCATTGGGTAGAACACTTTTCCCTGCCTCGCTGGAAAACTTATACAGGAAAAAAAACCAAACCATTTACTGATGCCTCTGACAGTCAGAAAACCCAAACAGTGAAGAGTGAATTCATAAACAAACTGACTAGAGGGGCTCTGAATGCCCAGCAAAAACAGAGAACTAAAAAGAAGAGAAAAAACTCAGCACCATTTGATTCAAAGAATATGCATTAAATTCTCGTTCCTAAGGTTTCCTTTCTAGTTTGTACTTGCAGAAGGCACTTGCAATTGTAAGGGCATTTTTCAGCCTGAAACTTTGCTCATCTGTTTGAAGAACACCCTCACTAGGAACCGAGGCACGCGCCCAGGTTTGGAGGAGAGGCTGCAATCTACCACTTTGATTAAAAAGTCTAATTTCAAATTACAAATGTATTTTTCAAACCATTCTTTCAGCTCTGTAAATGCTGAGATTCTTTGTGAAGTGTAATACAGTTACTTTTATGTAGTAATACAGTTCTCAGTGTGTCTCAGATAACATCAGGCTCTTACATATTCTGACTAGGCAAGGAATTTCAGTTAATAATGATGTTTGGGACATTAGCACCTTTCATCTGGAAATACTGAAGAAATACAAAAACAATACAGAAACCTCGGAGCAGGATTTGTGATGGGCTGACCAAGGCACAGAATGTGGGCCGTGATTCATGTCTCACACTGGGTCAGGCTCTTCTCTTTCCACCCTGGGCTCTCAGATCATTCCCTGTACAATGGGCTCAGAGCCAGATCTAACATTGTATTTCTATGGCACTGCAAAGCACAAACCACCTCCCACTGCTTCTTACATTTCACAAAGGTGGGAATATGACTGTGATCCGGCTCGACTCAGGAGTTCATCCATATTTAGAAAGGCATTTAGCACATCCCAGGCCAAGTTTACATATGCATATGCATGGATTGAAGCAAAGCAAACGCTGTAAGACTGAACCCGGCTTGCATGAGGGAACATCCAGTGCTGTGACACGGCTGAAAGACTGAACAGGGTGAGTCTGGCGTGAGACCCAGGCCTCTGGCTGCCCCAGCTGAGTGCTTTCACATTTCCCTGCTGTTCTGCCCCACAGCCTTCCTGTGCTACGTGCTTTCCAGAAAAAGTGTCCCCCAAAGATATTCCAAAGACACATGGCATCATTTTCCTGGAATTACTACACAGACCAAAGTTGTCATGAATCCACCAGTGCAGATCACTGAGACAGAAATGCTGTTCCTACATAAGGTTTTAATCTTAAACCATCCCATGATTAGAGGAAAGTTCTGTATATCACAGTGAAAAGCAGGGATCCTTGAGTTCCCTCCAATATTTTTAAAGGCTATCACTACCACAGATAGGGTAGAGGAAATGTACCTGTCAGTGGAAAGTTAGATGGAAATAGATACAGACTATACCTGCAGCTGAAATAATGACTGAAGGAGCTGTCTTCAGATGAAGAGCACACTTCTGAAATACACTGTCGCAGAGCATTTTTTTCTGAAGTTAAACCTAGACAGAATCTCTCCTAGGAATAGGGAAAATTGATTTGCTTACTGAATTGCTCACAGGAAAAGCTGATGTTGAAAGTTAAAGTAATTACAAAGAATGGAAAACAATTGGGTCCAAAACAGAAGGTTTTTTTAAATCACTGCTCCTGCCTTTGACTTAGGCAGTAATGCCGGGGTCTGCTCCCGTCACAGCGAGGATTTGGAATGCATAAAGTCATGAGCACTCATTGAGCATATGCAGTAATGTCTGAAAAACAGATCTATAATTTCTTTCTTCTCCTTCTTGCTTGGTTTACCAAGGTGTCCCTGGGGTGTTCATAAAAGTCCTCCAACTCCAAGAGAAATGAAAGATGCAGAGAAAAATCCTGCTTTTGGTTAGAGCTGAGCAGCACCAGTAGAATTTGCCAGTGGCTCAGCTCCTGCCTCAGTGTAAATTAGCACTTACAACTCCAAATGGAGTTTTGTAGTTCCCACCAGCTTGTTCTGCTTGCAGCATTGCAAGTGACAGCTGAGTTTGGCTCGTCCTGCTAGAACAAATAGGAAAAGGAGAGAACAAAATATCCTTTGCCAGCACTTTCCAGATGATCTTTCTTTGTGATAGAAGTGTTGGTATTTTAATAAATGCCTTTTTCACGCAGTCCAGCTACTTTTTCTTGAGCCTACAGAGGGATGACACAAATCCTCAGTGGGGCCCAGTTGATGAAGCCTCAGCAGTGTAGTGGGCAAATTCTTCCATCACAAACCTGTAACTCCTCACCTGCAGCCAACAGCACTGTTACTGTGAGGTGGGGCTGGTGGAGCAGCTGTGAAAGGCACCTGAATTATGCAGTGATCTGACACAGACTCAAATTTTCCCACTAAGTCCCCACTTGCTTTAGTGGTGATTATGCAAAACCAGCTCAGGTTTGTTGCTCTTTTCTTACCTTGTGTTAGAAAATAATACGTGTACTCTGCAAATCTGCACTTTCCTTCTGAAATCTCCATCTTGTGCTTTTAAATCTATGTTATATGAAATGTCAATCTGTCCACGTGTGTCACTCTGAATACAATAAATATCAGGTTCATAACAATGACTGGTAGAAAACCAGCTCCATGGGAATTGGGGTGGGTTAGCTGAAAAACTCCACTGATTGAAAAAGAGTTAAAAGCCATGTCACCCTGTCACCTTGCAGTGTGACAATGCTCCCTGCTCAGCCTTCATTTCCCTTCCATCTCAACACCAGCGCTGCTCTGACAGTTCCCACAAGGATCCAAGGGCTGGAGAGGGCTTGGCCAGGCAGCTCCTCCCTGTTCCCAGAGCTGCAGCACCTGGGGGCTCAGCACACTCCCACTTTTGCTGATCTGGAACATTCTCCTTAGGAATCTCTGCCTGAAAAAGACTCACCAGACCCCAAATATGCAAGCAGGAACATCAGTGCTATTTTTAAAATGGCTCTAACCTTCTGTTGTCCTCATCATTGATTTGTGACTGGAAAAAAAAAGAGTAGGATTTGTTAGGTGACCTCTGACATGAAAGAATACAGCAGTGCACAGCCAGAAAAGGAAAGAAAGAGGGGAAAAAAGATAAAAGAGAAAGTTTTAGGTACCTATAATGCATCACATGCACGTATATGACTGAGAAAGTATAAGAAACCATATGTTTCTTATTCCAATTGTCCTCTGCACCCTTCTCTCCGAAGAAGGGATAGTAATGAAGTTTTATTACACATAAAATTAGCTTCTCTAAGTGCTACCATTAACTAGATAATAAAAAGAGTTGCCTGAATCTTGCAAAAGAATTGTTTTTTAAAATGTCAGTTAATTGCTAAATGACTCCAGCTCCTTTCCAACTACTTTATCTTTGCAACAGTGAAGACTTCAGCAACTGACTGAAAGGTTTTATGCCCCTCTTCTTCATTCCCTACAAGGAAAGGCAAGAGCCAGAGAGAACCTCTTACACACTGCAGCAACTTTTGGTGTTGGAGCATCCAGTCTGTCCCTGGCCCCTTTAGTGTCCCCAGGACAGATTGACCCACCAAGTAACAACTCCTTTGGGTGTTCAGGGCTCTCCCAGGCCCTGGCTCAGCCCTGGTGTCACCTAGATGTTCCAGAAGGAGAAATTACTAAAAAAATTATCACAAATATGCTTTCCAGCATAACTGAGCATCAAAGGGAAGCTTCCATGTATTGGTGGGGAAGGGTCTATAAGCCCTGAGCTGAGGTTTAAAGCTGTTGCAGGTGACCTGTTCTTCCCTGGAGCCAGGGATGAACCCTCAGTGAACAAACAAAGGAAATGGGCCAAGGCAGAGATGAGGGGAAGATTCACAGCAACAGGAGCAAGGCTCTGTTTGGATCCCTTTCAGGCATGGTCATTACTTGTTGTAGGGGACAGTCTGTGTGAGGATTCCCATTCCTGCAGCCCCTGGGACCTGACTCTGCCTGCCTTTGCCCAGCTCCAGCTCTGTGGATTCCTGTACATCTGCACTCCTTGCTCATGGTATCTACTCATTTAAATCTAGTTCAACAAAGCTTTTGAGGACAGCTTTAAAATTAATCTCATGCTTTGTTGAATAGAAATGGTCTCAGTCAGAGCCTATGGGTAAGTGTCTGGCTGGAGTAAGTGCTGCTGTTATGAGCAATTTTGGAAAAGCCCATCAGTTGTGTGCCTAAGGCCTGAGCATCCCTATGCAGAGCACCCTTACTTGGGAGCAAAGGATCCCAGGGACACTGGCAGAAGGTTTTCTGGCTTTATCCACAGCCTAAATCATCATCAGTAATAGAGAACTGCATCACTGTCGCTTCCATATCTCTTTATCCTTCTAGAGTTCTCTTTAGATTATTGTATAAATCAGTATAAATCAAGTTTGACTTTGTTTTTATCCAAGGATGCTGTCTAAACTCTTCTCATGCTATACAGAAAAAACACTCCTTGCCACCAAATCCTGTCATCTTTATCCAGTTCTTCTTGGATGAAATATCTTTGTGACTCAAATGTCAAGGTTAGTTACAGTTTTCTTAAAAACTTACAGGATCTCATATCAAATAGGTGGAATTTTCTCCACAAAAAGGCCGCCTTTAGGCTGTGGCCAAACTCTGCACCAAGTTTTAATAGGGAGCTCAGGGAATTAATTAGGTATGTAAAAATTGTCGGCAGTAATGAGAACTCGTGTCCATCATCAAAGCTGGAACCTATGGTTGAGGAGACAAATTGCTTGGGAACACATCCAGCACTGATTGTTTTATGTGAGATCCCAGTGACTTCCATGGGAATTCTTTTATGGAAAGTCAGTGGAATACAGCATCCTGCTCGTTGCTCCTTAAGAGACTTTAATGACTGCAATGATTTCTAGGATTTCAGCTGCCCCACAGGACAAGGGAGGTGCTCTGAAGGTTTTACATGATGTGGTTCTGAGGTGAATATGTGGGTGATGCAGGAAAGCCAGGTGAGAATTAAGTGGGTTATCTGAAGTGCTTGGGAATAAACTCTTCATCCTACACTGCCAAATTGTCTCTTCTAGATAGATCCACAGAAAAAAAATATTTGACTCAAGTTTGTAGAGTTATATCATATTCCTGAGACAATTTTCCATATCCTGGCACATGAAAATGTAAATTTTCTTTAGGTGTGCTGATGGTCCTTCTGAAGACAGATCAGAGGAATCTTAAATGTCTTAAAGCAAACCAAGCTCTCCAGATATGGTTGTGCTTTTGAATATGCAAAATATCATGACTGGAAAGTCTTTTAGCCAGGAGTCTCTGAGCTGATGCTGTTCAGGCCGTTGACAATTCCAGTTTCTCTTCCCACAGTGCAGATGTTCCCAGTGCTGAAATACTATTTATGGGTAAGGAAAGATGCTATTACAATACTCTGCTAATGAAGGGAGAGTTCTGGGGTTCATTGCTTCTTTGTTAAATACAAAACCCAATAAAGGGATTTGGAAGATGTCTGGGAGGGATAACTAGCAGAGAGTGAAAAAACAGGGAAAAGGAGAGACTGGTTGAATGGTATAGATGAGAACACGCACAGGCAATTCCCTCTGGTTTATATTCTGGTCACACAACAGTGTTACTCTGGAGTAACTCCTTAAAGCTAATAGTTTATAAAACAAAATTAGTCTGTAGAGAAAAGCAGGTATTAGACATCTGTAAAAGGGGAAGAGGAATTTGACCTCATCAAGAGACATTAGTGAGGAAAAACTGGGGGAGAGATTCTCAAAAGTCTTAAATTGCACTTAGAAAATGGATGTAGGATCTGTGTACCTGTGATGACAGAACATGCACAAGTACACGGAGCTTCGTGCAGCTGCTCCTCGAGGGGCCTGGCAGCCAGGGCTGGGTTTTTCTATGCCCTATGTGTGCTCCAGCAAAGCCAGAAACACCTCAGACAGCACAGGGAAATCTGATGCAGCATCAACAGTTTAGCACTTAAACCCAATTACACATCAGCTTTTAAACTTTCTATCACTTCAGAAAGTAAGATTTAGATTCCTGATATGAAGAGCTTTTGAAGATTTTCTTCTGCAGCTGAAGCAAGTCAGCAATTTCTGTTTCCCTGTGTTATGTGGTTATTGCCTTTGGCTGCTGGGGCCAGTTTAAAAAGTGACAGTAACTGCACTGTGTTTGCATGGCCAGGTTTTGGTAGAGGGGGACAACAGGGGTGAGAAGATTCTGTGAGAAGCTGCCAGAAGTTCCCCTGTGTCCCACAGAGCCAGTGCCAGCCAGCTCCAAGAGGGACTCAACACTGGAAAGGCTAAACCTGCCAGGGGTTTACTGGAATGACAGAGATAAGATGGGGAAAACCCCAAAACTGCATTTGCAGCTGGTGGGAGGAGTGAGAACACGAGCAACAGTTCTGCAGACCCCAAGGTTGTATTTTCTGTCCTCCATCCATCTGAGGGAGGGTGAGATGTGAAGGGAAGTGGCAGAGTGGCTTTCGAGGACACCCGATGCCACCAGGGACACCCCACACAGGCAATGCCAAGGCAGCACGTTTGGACTCTGTTTGCCAAGCTGTCATGGTAGTGTAGGCTCTGGAATGTTTGGTGATTTCAGGATGTTGTTTTCTAAGGAAATTGGAAACTCTGGGAAATGAACTCCTAAAATACTATGTAACGTGTGTAACTCTTTTGAGGTGTTTTGGAGTATCAGCTCTTTGAGGAGGTGGGCACTGTGCATATTAAAATGATGCCTTTTCCAAGCTCTGAGCTGTTGCTAAAATGTTACAATGTTACAATAAAAAAGTCATTCCCTCCCAGACACATTACCAGTTAATGCAAACCGGATTTTTTAAAAAGTCATTCCTTTCCTTGGTACTGAGAGCAAGGAAACAATCCAGAGGCTGCAGCCTCCTGCCAGTGACCTCCTGTGTCACTCAGTGTTCCTCTGGAGAAAAGCACCATGCTGGGGCTGTGACTCTAATTAGGGGACAATAGGCAAGAAGAGCTCCAGAACTTTTGAATGGGGTCGAGAATACCTTTTGATCAACTCATAGAGGCATCTTAGGATGCAAGTCATGAATGTTAAAAGCCATTTCAAAACAGCATTGGAATAGGATCAGCAACACTTCAAGCACCTGAGATCAAATAAGCAACTGTTTTGTAGAAATTCTGGATCAAAGAGACAGCAGTACCCTGCCTGGTGCATCACCAGGCTGTGAGAGGGGGAAATAAGCACCAAAATTCAGGTGTATCTCAGCTCAAACCCCTGTACAGACATGGGCAGCTGCACCATGCAGGAGCTGAGGATACATCCCCACCTTCAGCACTACAGGAAACAACAGAAGTATTTTCCTACTTGAGTTCCAGATGCAGGGAGAAAAAAGGATGTTACCAAGGGGAAAATGCAATATGCTGACCATCTGGTGAGGCACTTGCAGGCAGGGTGAGATCTCAGCTACAGGAATGGATCCCCCACATCTCTCCTAGCCAGACTGCCAGGCAGCAGTCGAGATGCAGAAAAGATTTGGCTATTAAGAGGTGCTATGAAATACCATGGTACTTGAGAGGATTAACATAACCAAGTGAAGGCTTCAGCTGCTTGACTCTTTGTATGTTTTGCACTTATGTAACATAATGTAGCAATAAATAATGTAGTATTGCATTAGACCATATGTTGAACATTAGCAGGAGTGATGTCACACACTAATTACTATGAACAAATGACCTATGATTTTAAAAACATTATTTCAGAAATGTGCAAATTTAACCCTGTTTTAAGTGAGAAGGAGGTCCTTGGTGAGGAGGCTGGCGTGAGCTCAGGCCGGGATCTCAGTCCATGGGATCGGGATCAGCCCTGAGGCCTGGCTGGGACAGGGCTGGAGACAAACCCAGCCCCAGCTTAGCTCAGGCAGGGGCTGGAGGTCCAGGGCTGAGCTGCAGTGCAGCCTCTGGGTCCTTGGGCTGTGGGTGGTGGTCCCAAGGGAGGCTGGGCAGGGCTGTCAAGGCCCACCAGTGCACCCAGCACCCTGAGAGAAGAGCCCAGTACAGAGAGCAGGACTGCAATGGCACTGCCTGGGTTCTCTCCAGTGAGGCACTTCCCCATTGTCCAGGAGCAACTTTGGAAGTCCCTGCCAGCTGTGCTAATGCTCTGCAGAGGGTTTGGTGTGTCAGGTCCTGCACAGAATCAGTGCTGGAAGAGACCCACCAGATCACCCAGTCCAGCTGTGTAGCATTGTTTCAGTTTGACCAGAATTTGACTTTTGCTTACCAAATGTAACTTCCTTTCCAAGCTAACTTTTTAACCATCCCATCTTAGAGAACCTTCCTCACAGGGGTGGGTCACATTTGGAACACACCGTCAGTGCAAATTCTCTCCCTTGTGCAATGAGGAGGTTACATTGGTGTTCCGCCTTTAGATTCTGAAAGTTGTGTAACAAACTAATGTTTACAGACTATCATTCCTTATTTCTCTCCTTAGAATCAGGCACAGCATAGATATTTTTTGATAAATTATTAAATACATCCACCAGGTACTCAGGTTGAGCAGTGTTCGTCCTAAAGGCTGAAAAAATAGCACATTGCAAGTGCAGTTTTTACTTATTATGCAAGAATTCTTCTGCAAGCAGAAGTGAAGAGTGGGAGAGGTGGAGATACAATCCCATGTGTTGATGGAGTGATTACTTCAGGAATTCATTTATGTTTGCTAAAAAACTTTATGCAGATTTGTCCAGGTCATTTGGAGCTCTGCCTCTCAACTGTGCACATGTTGAGGATTATGAAACCCCACTGAGTTCTCATCTTCTGAATTCCTTTTATCTTGTTTTTACTTTGGACTGCATCATACTGAAGTTTAGTGGGAATATGTTACTTCCCTGACTGCAGAGTTACCATAATGCATTTAACATGGCCTGCATATCAATTACATTTCTATAATCATGGATTAAAGAGTCTGGAACGGCACATATAAAGAAATCAAGAATTTAGTTAGGTTTTATAACTGTGGGCTTAGAGTCAGTGAGAAATAAAAATGCATGCAGACTTGGTTTTCCTTCTCTTCCCTTCCTTGGGCAGCTGCCCAAATGTTGCATCTCTGAGTTCGAAAAAGGAGTTGGGTTTGGCTCCTGTACAGATTCCACATTCACTGAGCTGCTTTCTTCATTTAGGGAGCTCTCTCTCTGAGCAACACTGGCCACATTCATCTTTATTAGGCTGTAATGGGAGTCACTGCATGGGAAGCCTTGATCCTGAGCTCTGCATAAAACTGCAGCTTGCAGATGCTCTAATCCTACCAGCTATTAACACAATAAATTTATAATTGATGTATAGGTCTAAGTCTTCCACATCACCTACCTGAAAGCCAGGAGTTATGAAATTTAATAAACTGCCTGTGTCCTTGGAGCTGTGATCTCCCTTCACTGAGGAGAACAAAATGTCCATCACTGCTCCTGACAATTATTAGAATCGTTGTTAATGTACTATGAGGAGTAATTCACCATCAGGACAAGTTCTGAGACACAGTAGGCAAATTTAAAATATTTTATTGTGCTAATATTACAGTTACAAGTGATATTTTAAAACAATTTGCCATGATAATGTCAATGCAGTGCTAAGACAAGTAGTTCCTTTTAATGCTGTTCACAGAGAAGCTGAGATCCACACAGATGTAGCAAAGCTTCTGAAAGACTGGCTTAATACAAGGGAAAAAGCAAAATCAGTGTGATCCAGCACAGTTGTGAGGAGAAGGATGCTGGGTGGGTTTCTGGAAGGGTGTGAGTGCCTGAGCTGAGGGAGTGTTGAGTAACAGATTGCAGCCAGGACACACCAGTGACTCCACCACAGAACTGGTGCAGTGCAATTTACATCTTTTTCTTTCTAAGAAAAACAGAAACACTATAAACATATGAAAAATAGTTAACTGTTACCTCCAAGGCACTATTTCACCACATTTCTAGGATATTAAGACAAACTAATCATGTCTGTAATAAAGAAATGCTGTTTTTCCTCAGCAGTATGCAAGGGAGGCAACAGCTTCCTCGAGGTGTATATTTGATGAACTGCAGCACTGATTATTTGATTGATTTAACTATCAGAGAGGTTATAATAATAATAAACCAATTCAAGACATCATTAACTAGCAGAGCATTTGAAATAATACAAATGAGACATTGATTCATGGGCATGTTCAGATTTATTTTTGTGAACGGTTGGGGTCCTTAGGTATTTAGAGCCAGTTTACACATAATTATGGACACTTATGTAATGCTATTTTGTAAGAGAAATTCTTGATCATAACTAGTTTGGAACTAAGCAGAAAACAAAAAGAGCATCTAGAACATCAAAAGGAAAGAAACAATACCTCCAGAAGGAGTTAGAAAAATGCTGAAGTCTACAGAGAGCTCAGCATGGGATAAGAGTGGGAACTACCTCCAGCCACCAGATATTGGGCAATTAGTTACCTCAAATTTGGTTTGGAAGGCTTTAGAAAAGAAATGGTTCTTTGTTATGCTTTTGTTTGTGCTCCTTCACCTATGGGTGTCTTTAATTATGCAAATGTGTGCCTTAATGCAATTGTGCCTTTTGTGGAGACAAATATTGGTGATATTGTGATATTTGCTGTGGATGCCTGGGGTAAAGGCTGACTTTTGAGACACAAGTGAGGCTGCCATGGGTTTAAAAAAATGTAATTTATAAATGCATTCATTAGATTGCTGAAACATCCGAGTTTCCATTGCTGTCCGCTGTAGTCCACATGAGTTTGCCACTGATGGTTTGAGGATCTTCAACATAAACATATAAGACTGTAATAATGGCTTCCCCATCTCTCCTTCCTGCTGACCCTGCACATCCTTTACATCCAATGGGAAGAACTGATCTCCTGCAGAGACTTTGGAAGCCACAGAAGAGGCTCCTCTTCCCCTCCTGAGCCTCACCAGAGACCAGGTGGCTGTAATGTGGCTGTTGGAGGTTCCATTCACAATTTCTACAGTTCCTCTTTTTTGCTGCAACAAAGGACTTTCTTTAACTAGGCCACCCATTAATGATCAGATACTTTTATTCTTTCTTGCCAGAAACAAACTCTTTTCTCCTATCCATAATATTCTTCACCTGTTTCTGCTTCATAATCAATGTAGGCAGTTTTATTAGTTCCAGGATCTAATTTAACATCAAAAGAATCAGACCACCTCTCTGGTGTGTGAATGACTGGCAGACCTGATTCAGGGAGGACAGAAGGCACGTTTAGTATTTTATAGAACCAGGTTTTCTGTCTGCCAGCATCTCTGCCTTAAATGCAGGGAGAGCTAAGGGAAACCATGGTGGGTACAAAATAAGCAGTAAAGAGTTTTTTGTGCCAGATCCCCAAAGTGTGCCTGTAAAAATATTTCCTAAGGCAGCTCTCCATCTCTGCTCATGTTAAACCTTTTAAGTCCATGTGTAATCTGGTAAATCTTATTCATCCAGATAGATGGATTTGAATGAGAACTCACCCTGCGAGGAAAGACTGGCCTGGAGAAGATAACAGTTCTTATTTGTCATCCTCTGTTATTGTAACCATATTACAGGGGATAATGAAGTGCAAGGGACAGCAATTAGTTGGTGGCAGCACAAGTGATAAGCACAGCACCAGGACTTTCATATACTGTGGTGTGCAACGCAGCCTATTGATTTAACAGCAGCTTTTCTCCCTTTCACTCTCCAGTGAAAAACAGCACTGAGATTTATGTGAGCAGCACTGCTTTGGAATACAGATCAGGCTGGAGGAACGCTGGTGTGAATCTTTGGATGCTCACAGTTTAAAGAAGCCCAGCCTAGGTTAATTCATAAAGTGCTTTCCAAACGGGCTGGATGCCGTGTGGTCCCCGGTAGGGCTCCTTGGCTTTGTTCCTCACACCTGACTGCTGATTAATCTGCCTTTTAACTGTGCCTGCATGGAGCCACACATGCTTGGAGCCACCAGCAATGTGTCTCTCTCCAGGCCTCTCTGAACTGGGTCACCCTTCAGCTATTGGTTAGAAGGAAATTATTCCCTTTGAGATTCCCAAGCCACTCTGTGGGGCTGTCTATTGTCATGTTCTGGCACTGAGATTGTAGAACAGATTATGGGCAATCTGTCAGTTCAGGCTGTTCAAGGAGAGATGAAAAATCAGACACGTGTTGCTCTCACACACTGAGCAATTCAAACAAAGAAAACAGAAGAACTATTTTTCTGCATTTATTATTCCATTATTATTTCCTATTATAATATGGCAAGTCAAGCATGAAGTGCACCTTGAATAAAGGGCTCTAATGATGTATGGCCCTTGGCATTATCAAAATGTTCCTGTGGATCTCAATGGAGAGTAATTTCAGGTGTCTTGAGTTGGTTTTGATGTTCGGCAGCTTCCACAGATCCCATGGAGGCTGAACTCATGCCAAAAATCCCTTTTAGTTGCACCTAAGAACACACTTCACTTTTCAGGGCTGAGGCCAAACGTCTACAGGGTGATGATGCATTTAGATTAGTTTATAATTAATGTCTCCTGGCACAATTTTAAACTTGAAAATGAGAATCCAGAAGAATTTGTTGTTGATCTTAGAGGGGATTTTACGTTCAGTTGAAATCATGGCCTTTGAATACAACCAGGCACCAACATTGTAGGAATTCTTGTATGGACTTCCAGAAGTGTCCAAGGAGTTTGGATAGGCCTTGGAGCAATCTGGGATAGTGGAAGGTGGAATGAGATGGTCTTGAAGGTCCCTTCTCATCCAGACCATCCTTTATTCCTCGCTCTCTAACCTTGCATTATGTAACATGATGAGTTGCAGGCTTTGTCTTGAGCACGGTATGGCTTTTTTTTCGGTTTGTATCTGATAAATAATCATCTGCCAGTGAATATGTTTAATATTTTCAAATAATACTGTAGGTTAAAAAGAGAATTGCGTTGGAAATTTCATTCTGATAAACAAAGCAGTGAGATGACAAATGCCACAAAAAAAAGCTCCAGTCACTGCACTGCTTAATGTTTTCTAGTCTTGCTTTTATATCAGCTTCCAATTACAGCTACAAAGGCAGAACCCCAATGTTGATGTAATTAGAAGACATATAAGCAAATTAAGAACTGAACACATATTTCAGAGCTTAGAATAAACAATCCTAATAACCGTTTTAGCCATTAAAGAAGCCTCTTTTTTGTTCTAAATAAAGGACATTCTGGCAATGGCTGAACAAGGGTGAGGAAGTTGTGGGGAGTTTGAGTTGGTGGGAGGAGTTACTGTGGGGCAAGAATTCCCTCCCAGCCCTGGCCCTGGTTTAGATGGTTTCTTGTGCTGTCTGTTGGCCAAGGCAGTCTGGATGGATCCTCAGCTCCTGGATTAAACCAGAAAACAGCCCCATGGATGCTGCACCCCCCGTGCCCTCAGGCAAGTTGTAGGAGTAATGATCCAAAACGGTTTAGGAGTTTTATTGCAGCAGGGAGGCAGCAGGGGTCAAATCTGCACCAGAAAACCTATAACTAAGTCTGTAATTCTTTTATGGGCAGAGCTGCAGGGATTTCTGCTTGATTAAGGATTGCATGATTGAGGCCAGTGACATTAACAGGCACAATGTCCCCTCTGCATCTAAAATAATGATCAAACATGACAGGAAAAGCCATGTAATAGCAAAAGCCCAACACTTTCTTGCTGCTAAGAGTGGCTGGATGCTTCCCATGCTTTCCAGTCTATAAATGGGATTTATTTCTCTTTTTTTTCTGCTATTAAAAGCAATTTTTGGAAGTTCCCTGTTGTATTTAATGCATACCTTTTGCCCATCCAGGCTCTGCACTTCCCCAGCTTTGTTTTGAGGCTACATGATCAATAAATGTCACTGCTGAAGTGCTTTGCCAGTTTAGGTATCAGAAATGAAAACAGAAGCTCCAGCTCTCTCTTACTGATTGTGACAAATGGATTCTTTTTGGTTTACCTTGCATTTCTCTCACTTCATGTGTCTGAAGAGAGGGGGATTTCTCACAGCACCTGCTGCTGGGCCAGCCTGAATTCCAACATCCTTTAAAGATTTGTTATTAAATTTGTCTTGTGCTCATGTAAAATGGGAACCAGTGGGATTCTTATAATGTGAAACCATTTGTGTTGTGGCGGTTAAAAATACTAAAACAGAGACTGTCCACGCAGGATGAACCTGCACTTGTAATTACAATTTGTCCATGAATACTCTGGGCTGTGCAATTAGGTGAGGAATTATATGCTTAAAGGACCACTTGGGCACTTTATGGCCAAATAAAAACATAACTATTCATAAGTACAGGTGCATATATGTTTGCTTAAAAAGAAACAACAAACAATTATTGGATCCCCAGAGGAACCATTTATTCCCTTCCCCAGGAAATAAGAGGACTGAGTTGTGCTGGAGGAAGGATTTTTATCCTTGCTGCACGAAGCCTTACCAGGATTGTTTTCCAATTACTGTTTTGAGCAACAGCACAAGTTCAGGAATGGATTAATCTGAAAGTTTACTTGCAGCTCCCTAAAATATATCCACAGTTTACTCTATTTCGCAGCCACTTTTGCTGAGACACAGAAGTGCAGAGAGCTTTGCCACTTGGTTTAGCTTCTTTTCCCCCCAAAAGTCCATTAACTAACACTTACTGTTCTTAAGGGTTTGTGACACTTACGAAATGTAGAACTTAGATTTCTTCAGAGTCAGTTAATGAACTGAGTGTGCACTGCTGTCTGCTGGAATCTGTCCCTGAGATTTCCAATTCGTTTTGCTTAATTTCTGTGTTCTAGAAATTTTAAAACTCTCAGCAAAGATGTTTTACCAGTCTTCACATTACAGCAGGGACTGAACCCTACTTTGATTAAGGGGTGGAAAGGGGTGCCAGTTGGATTTCTTTTTTTCCTCAGATCCCATAGGAGGAGGTATGGGTGAGCAAAAGGTACCACTACATAAAATGAGAGCAGGTGAAATGTGTACCCACTGAAAAAGAATCAGAAAAGTTTTAGTCATCTATGCAGAACACATACGACACCTAATTAAATCAGGTTTCATTGAAATTAAAATAAACGGCCTGAATTAATGAATGCAGCTTGTGAGGAACACTCAGCTCCCATTGTGCAGGCAGACTTTACATGAGGCATTTTTGATAAGACATTTTTGGGGGCAGAAGCTGTCACTGCGTGTTTGTACCCTGGAGAAGGGCAGAGGACAGGACAGAGATCTCTGCTCTGGCACCTGGATGTGTCCCAGCTCCTCTGCCTCCCTGCTGGGTGACCTTTGGCAAGTCACATCTCGTTTCTGACAGTCTCTGAAAGCATTTTGTAGTCTCCTCAGGAGTAGCAATATTTAGGAACAAAGCATCGTTGTCCCAGTAATGTGTGATTTGCGTGCTGCTTTATTCCACAGGATGGGGCTTAAACAAAATTTATGGGAAATGCTGGCTTGTGCTGGATCTCTGCACAGGAGTGAATCTTACCCAAGATCAATAGAGTCATTCCCCAGTCCTGTGGGTTTTATGAGTGCCACAGCATAAAGGAATCAGGTCCTTCCCCAACAAAAGTACTATGCCTCTGCCATAATTGCTAAGCCTGGGAATTGGATAAATACTAAAATCTGATTTTCCAGTGTTTTCCACTTCTTTGTAACCATTAATGAAATTACAGCCCTGCTAATAACAATGCGACATCCTGACCATGGGAAAGGTATATGGGAATTGTCAACAAATGCAAGTTTGAGTGAAAAAGGTGCAAGTCCTCACCTGTTGTTATCCTACTGACTTCATCAAGTTTATACAGTGTTTTCAGGAATGCTTGGGAAGTGGTATTTTTCAAGTTACTATTTTGATTTTCCACAAGATTTGGCCACCTCTGATGGGCTGGGGGAGTCCAGCACCACTTCGGCAGAGACTGGTGGGAACAGCAGCTACAACAGTGAGTGGTTTCCAACAAATCCAATGGCTCATGCAGAGTGGTGGGGTCTGAGGGAGCTGCCTCCAGCCTGTCCCTGGGCATGGTTTCTCTCTTGGATGGCACATAATCCTCTGGACCCCAAATCTGAGGGATGCTGAGGCAGAAACTCAAGGGAATGGATCAGTTTCATGCAGGGTTTTGGTTAACTGGGTTGAATTTTTAAACTCATCTCAGACCTGTGCTTTAGGCAGCTGGATGGATGCAATTTATAGTTCCATGTCCTTAAATGCTGCACCTTGTGCCACAGGCCTGCCTGGTGCTCACCTGGGCTATTTGACACCTCCAAAACACCCACTGGAGACACAGGACTCCTCTTTCTCCCTATATGTGGTGTTCCTGAGGTTAAAGAGATGTTAAAGCCTCTTCTGATCACTACAGGCCTTGTGGATTTTTACATTAAACCAGCTCTAGGTCAGTATGTCCTAGGCACATTTCAGCTTGGGTAAATCACAGGGCACAGGACTGGATGTTCTGACTCGTTTTATGCTTCATCCCCTTCATTCTGATGTGTATCAGTAACACTCTGAGGACCAAATCTTCTGGCATCAGCTGCCTGTGGTGGAACTGCATCCACTTCTACGCAGAGCCAATTTGATCTTACTTCCTTATGCAAAACCTCTACTGAGAGCACTCAGAGCAGGCAGGGAAAAGAGAACATGGACTGTGTTGGTATTTACGCCTTTAATATATTTTGGGATGTGTAGGTTTATTTACAAAGCACGTGTAGTTAAATGTCATTGAAAAATACAATTAAAAATCAATTAAGAGACCGTTTTAAAAACAAGAGGTTGTAAAAATGGAATTTACAATAATAACCAGGCTAAGCATTTGGCATTTACATGTCTGCACCAAATAGCAATTCCCTTGTTAATTGTGCTTGAGTGACAAGGTATGCGCTTATCTCCTGGATATAAATTCCAATATTCTTGTTATTGCTGGGACAAATAAATACCTGCATAAAGACTTCTTGCACTGCCAAGTAACACCAACTGATTAAATTCAGACAATTGTTTTTTTGTTCTTGTCTGGGCCCAGTGCCAAAATTATCCCATTATATGAAGGGCCAGATTTTGCACTCAGCTTATGCTCAGTTAATGCAAGGTAAATACTGTGCTACCAATACAAATCTAAGCACAGAGAGACATCCTGAAATGTTTTCATTTCCTACGTAAAACCTGAACATGCAGAACACATGGAAGCAAAAATGGCAGAGTATTTGGCCTGTAACACAATGGGATGGTGAAGGCAATTGCTGTGACTAGACCTTTCCAAAGGGGAGGACATGAGTGGTGCTTGGAGCCTGTGAGGTACAGGACACATTTTGGCTTCCAGAGGAATAACTGGCAGTGTCTCCAGAAATCCATTGGGAAGCCTGTATGTACATGTGGAACTCATGCCTGGACACTCTGGATCTGGCTTTTAATAGTTGGAGCTCAAGGACTGTCTTGCTGTGGGATCAAATATCCCAGATTTATAACCAAGCCTGAAGTCTTTGTTAATGCTCATCCTCTTCCATCTTCATCATGAAGTTGGGGGTATTCCTGAGGTTCTTGTAGAAGAGGTGGAGATGAAATATATAAAAAGTGTTTTAAACATCATGAGCCCTTAGGGAATGCTGGAATCAGTGATAATATCCCTCTGTGATAGTTCCATGTTGAAGGGGATGGGACAGGAATACCCTTGGAAAGTTCTCTGCCTGTGCCTGTGTCTGCATCCCTTCTCCTCCTGGCAATACTGAGGTGGGTAATTGGCTCTTCCTGAGCTTTGGAGTCAGCCTGGAGAGCAGGGAGTTGTCCTGGAGAGCAAAGTGCCTCTTCCTGGGCAGGTGGAAGGTTGGTGGTAGTTGCTGCATTGGGCCTTTTCTCTCAGGTGGTGGATTAAATTGATCTGTGAAACATCCCGGTCCCTCCTGTTTGATTCCACGCTGATTGAGTTCTCTCCTGTGCCTGGCTTTGGTTTCCACGAGTTAGCTCTCATTCCTCATTACATGCACAGACCAAAATGAATCAAAGCCCTCTTGAAAATCTGACATTGCAGCCCTTTAGAATTTGGATGATATGGAGAGTCTGTTTCCCCTATTTATGACTAATCAGAGGTTTCATATGTGCCACCCTGTGCTCTCATCAGTTCAAGATGCAGAAATCAGCCCCTTTCTTTTACCATTGCATCCTTCTTTGTCTCTGAAGATCTCCATTAAAATCTTACTGTAATTCTCAACCTGCATTTTCCCCAGTTTTCAGATCCATGGATACACTGCAGTAACACACACTTTTTTTATGAGGAGGGCTTACTGCAAGTATTTTATTCCATTTTAAGGATTTCTTCCCTCATTTTTTGGTCCCATGCTCAGCCCTTTCACAGGGGTAGTTGTCTGTGCCATCCCTGCACCCCTCCAAGCCCGCAGCACCCTGGTGTATCCCTCTCCAGACATCTTCCCTCTGATCCAGGCAATTTGTGCTCAGACTTGGATGGAATATGGATTTTTTGTGTTCGCATATGAACATCTGCTTCAAATTCCCAAGCCAAGAAAGACAAGAAGCAAATTAAACTATTTGTTCTTCTTTCTCTCTCTTTAATATCAAAGTCACCCCTTACATGCTCCTTAAGCTTCCACTTTTGATCAGGAGATATTAAAAATGGATCTAAACAACTCACATCTTAATCATATTCCTTTGTGAGCAGGGTAAGAGTGAGGGGAGCAGGGGAGAGAAGCCAAAGCTTCTTTGCTGCTCGTGCTCAGTATCCAACCAGTATCCACCACTTAATTCCCTGCCCTGCTCTGGGAGCAGAGGGGAGTCCCTGTCCCTCCTGGGCTGCCCAGTGCAGAGCACGAGGCCTCTGGAACATCCTGCAGCTTGAAATCAATCTCTGCCTGTGCTGGAGCAGCCTGGGAACAATTCCCTGCTGCTCTCTGATTTGTGCTGGAGACCTGGAAAAGGGAGTTTTGAGGATGACTCAGACTTTCCTTCTTCCCCTTGGGCTTTCCTGCTGTGCCAGCCCAGCAGCCAAGTCGCTCTTCTGGGTGCCTCAGTTGCAAGTTCTTGAAAATCTCTTTAAGAAAACTCTATAAAATGTCTTTTAAGAAAAACCAAAGAGAAACTTGCATGTTTTCACAATCCTGCGCAGATTTTGGAAAAGATGTCTTTCACTTCAGGAGGAAAACCAGTAAATTATGGTGCTATTTGGAGTCAGTCAATGAAAAATTAAAGATAATAAAATAAAGTTTAGCGTTTCACAAGAAATTGTTCATTCTACACAAACCTTATTTCATTCTGTGATGAGATCACAGATTTAGTTGCAAGTTCTATTAGAGTAGCTGTGCAAATAAAATAAATTTTTGTGACATGTTTGATTCAGTACTGAAGGATATTCTGATTAAAAAATCAGCACTATACAATTATCAACAACATGCATTAATAATGAAATAAAAACTAAATGACAGATCTCAAAAAGCATCTGTCAATGTGGAATAAATATCAAATGTATTTCTGGTGGGTTTCTGCTATTCCACTTACTCCTATCAATATTTACATTACTGATCTAGGAGTAAATATGGAATCACTGCAGCAAAAATTTGTGAATGACAGAAGAACTGGCAGAGTGGTGAGTGCTGGTGGGCACAGTGTTCACATGGAGCCATCTAAACCAGCTGACAAATTATTTTAGCATTTCTAGAGGAAGGTTGACATTTATCTCCATATTATTGGCATCTCTGCCCATGGCAGGGGTTTGGAATGAGACGCTGTTTGAGACCCCTTTGAACCCAAACTATTCTGTCCTTTCCAGGGCAAGCCTTTCTATAATTTCTGGGATTCTCTTATTCCCTGCAAGGCGTTGTGCTTGTTTTTGTAGGCAGTGAAGGCTTTGGGAACTGAAAGATCTGCATCGTCAGGCAGGCGATGACAGAGTTTGCCAAGCAAAGGATCCAAGGAAACGGGAGCTTTGTCCTTGGGCCAGGTGATTTTCTGCCCCCGAGGTTAACTGGCAATTCCATACCCCTGGAATCCAGTGCTCCCCACAGTCCAGCCTGTGCCCAGCTTCCTGCTGGGATGGGTCCTGTGTGACACCAGAGGAGTGCTCGGGGCAGTCCCAGGCTGACCCTGGCCCCATTCCCTGGGAGTTTTCCCGCTGTATCTGGAACTAATGAGGCCGAGGAGGCAGGAGGGGGATGATGAGAGCAGCTCTCTGCACACCTGCTGCCTCCCTGCTGCCAAGAGCCTCTGCTGCTGCACAGAGCACATCTCTGAGCAGGGAAGCGAGGAAGAACAAATGTGATCCCTTTTCTGCTGATGAGGTATCTCAGAGGTGAGGGGGCAGCATGAGAGGAGTCTCAAATGCTCGAAGACCCCAGAAGTGCAGAAGGGAGCCCTGGATGATTTCCAGAAATAAAAAGGATTGGTACCTCATTTCCATGTATCTGAATTCAGTTCGGTGTTTCAGTTTTAAAAGAGTCAGTTTAGGTCAGTAGGAAGATTTTGATTTATTTAGTGAGATTTATACTGGGCTTTGCAGCCCTGCTTGCCACAAACGCTTTCCTTTTCCTGTGGCTTAAGGACACTGAGGAATGGACACCTTCATCCTTCAGGGAGACATGGAACTATGAGGAATTTTTATACTTCTCCTTGTGCCAGCTCAAAATTCATGGAAAAGTTAAGAGCTGCTCTTCTTTGTGCTCTCAGTTGGCCATCTGTCACTGACACTAAAAACCCTTGGAACAGGAATACTAAAAGGTTTGGGAGAGATCTCACCACATCCTTAAAGGGGTGTGAGGTTTAGTGGGCAGCTGTAGAAATGGCTTTTCTTTATGGACTTCACACACTATAAAAAGGCAACTCACTACCCACAGTCTTAATTAGAGTGCTCTGGACTATTAAGGGAGATGTGGGAGCTTTGTCCAAAGCCAGACAGAAATCACCCAGTGTGAATCTTATCTAGGATGCACGTTTGGGAATAAAGTGTCTCTATTTGGACATTGTATTCCAAAAACATCTACTTGCAGTAAAGTATCAAAACAAGGCATTTCAAGTCTCACACACAGCTCATACCTTTTCAGAATAGTGCAGATCTGGGAGTCTTTGAGCTCCCACAGGAGTTAAATAATGATATTTATAACCATTTGTAAAGCCATTCCCTGGGAGGTGTGACAGGAATGAGCCTCACATCTCTTACAGCACAAACTTCTTACGTGAGGAATGAAGGAAGTTCACATCTTCTCATGATTTATACACTGCTTTCTGATTCTAGAATCACATTGCTGTAGCTTGCAAGCCAGGGGATCATGACAGCAGCTCAGGCCTCCTCTTTCTGAGGACTCTGTGGGCACCTAATGAATTCACTGTGAATTTCCCACTGTCTGTTTAAGGTTTGTCTCTGTATGTCAAGATCAGTCTTTGTCTCTCCTTCAACTGTGGGAGCTTAAAGCAAAGTCCTCCTGAATACTGAGGACTAAAATAGCTGAACACAGTAAAGAAACCTTTCTCAGTGAGCTGTCTGACATCCATCCCCTCTTCACAGGAACTCTGCAGGTCAGAAACACCTCCATGAACTCAGAAACCAACCTGCCAGACAGCTTCATCCCTACACCCCCTCCATCCCACATTGCCTTTTGGCTTTGGATTGCTGTTGTTCCAGTCAGTCTCTTTTTCCTCTAATAGGCAGACATGAAGTTGTCATCTAGAAAAATAGGGGTTAGGGAGAAAATCTGCATCTTTGAGTCACAAACCCATGCAAATCTTTCCAAGCTCATTCATTTCTAGTGTTAATGAGCTGCCCACCTCATGGGCACTGTACAATATCCCATAACATGAGGAGAAGAACCTCCTTCAGCTCAGGAAAAGCCCCTGGGAGCAGGCAGACAGGAGGACCTTCTCAGCCTGTGAGCCACAGCAATGCTGCAGAGGCTGCAGCTCCACGTTGCTTTGTAATATTGTAAGATTTATTTTCAGATCTTATCAGCAATTCACTGTGGGCTGTTCTCTGCTGAGCAAAATTCATCCATCAATCTCCTGGTATGGCCACATTCCAGCCTACACCGAGGTGACAGTTCAGTTGTGCTAATGATCAGCCTCACATCCACATCCGCATTCCCCCTTGGTCTGATTCTTCTTCTCTTATGATAATTTAATTGATTGAGCACACTGGCTTCTAGTCAAGAAGCTCTTCTCAGCTTAACTCTCAGTTTAAAAAAATCACTGCTTAACATCTCTATAATTAGAGTCAGTTGCTAAACCCCGTATCCAGGTGATTACTGGTATATGAGAGGGACATATCTTGAACTGATCAAATCAGGGATTTAAGCAAAATGCCCTTGATCCATGTTTCACAATTCGTTAATGTCATCTACTTTGGGTATTTTTCCCCTTTTTTGGTGTTAAATATAGCTGGGTTAGGAAGGTTCATATGGAATCAGGACAGTTAGGGGTAATTTTTTATTCATATCCCTGTTATTGTTTGGGGAAGCTCAGTAGGGTTCATTAATATTGCATTTCCAATGAAAAGGCACTCAAAAGCCAAACAGTTCAATTATATTCTGGAGCTGCAATGCGATACAAAAATGAGCAGTGCAGTGATGCTGTCGTGGTTTAAACCAGCTGCTCCTGTCCGTAGTCAACAGCATCACTCTGGCCTTCATTCCACAGGGCAGCTGTTCCACAATACAAACCAAACCCAAATGACTTTATCTGAGGGGTTCATTTGGGGTTTTGTACTTGAGCCATTTTCACTGGGAGGCTCAAGAAACAAAAGAAATCTTTGGAGTGACAGGGTCTGACTGATGCTATGTGGTGACCCTACTTCCATGAGGGTGTTTGTTTGCAGGAAAGCTCCCACTGCAGGGATGGAACTGCAGCTGCTGGAGTGGGGGAGGATGTGCCAAGCTCTCTGTTCTGCTTTGCATTTGCTTGGTCCAGTAGGAGCATCCAGGATGTGACAATCTGCATCCAGAACTACACAGAATTATGGATTACCCACTTCTGTTCCTGACTGTTCCCCTTCAGCCTGGAGGGGAGAAGGTTCTGGGGAGACCGCCATGAAGCCTTAAAGAGGGTTATAAAAAGAGAGAAAGTCAATTTTTACACAGGCAGATGATGATAAGACAAGAGAGAATAGTTCTAAACTATAAAAACTAAAAATAAGAGAGATTTAGATCAGGTGGTAGGAAGGAGCTGTTCCCTGGGAGGGTGGGGAGGCCCTGGCACAGGGTGCCCAGAGAAGCTGGGGCTGCCCCTGGATTCCTGGAAGTGTCCAAGGCCAGCTTGGACGGGGTTTGGAGAAACCTGGGACAGTGGAAGGTGTCCCTGACCATGGCAGGAGGTGGAATGGGATGATCTTCAAGCTCCCTTCCAACCCAAACCATTTGTGATTCTGTGATTATCCACCCACTTCTCTGAAAGAGAGAGTGAGAACTTGTGATTGATTCCAGTGAAAGTGAGATCATGCTTTATATGCAGAGGCCTCTGATTTTCCTAATGCAATGGGATCTGGTTGCTCAAAATGATGATACATAAAAATTTAATGTTTTGGCAGTTTTATTATTTTTCTTTATAAGAAACACCAAAGTAAAATCTGATTTTGCTGGATTTATGGCTTGATCACTCACCCTATTAAGAGTAATGATTCCACTCTCTGACCTTGTAGGGCACCAGCTATGAAATTTGAGATGATGGCCCAAACATTTTTGCAATACAACTCTTGGCTAGTGCATGACAGGCTATTGACTGAAATACTGTCAATGCACAAATGAGATTATAACCAGAGAAGGTCTTGATTGCTTTGGTCTGTTACTCAATACCCTCCTCTCTTATAAGCAGCTTCTTGGCATTTTTTTCAGGGTAGCACAGACCTTCCTTCCCTGACAAATGGCACATGAGTTGATTGTATAGGCAGATCCTTTGCTGCCGTATTTTTATTTTCAGAAGACTTATCTCTAACAGGACTCTTGCACTTGGTGTCTGCACCACTCGAGTCCTGTGCTCTGTAAGAGCCTCTTTGAGCCTCATGGGCTGCTCAGTATTCCAGAAGGTCTGATCTGGCTGTGATAGAGAGAGCAGGAGCAGCCTCACGTCTTGCTGGGGCAGTGTTCCATGGCTGGAGAGGGAAAGGATGGCTGGAGTGCTCAGCTTTCATTTCATTTAAATGAGCAGAATTGCTTTACTTCCCCCCTAGGTATAACAATTATTAAGAATTTATATTGCTATTCATGCTGTATAATAATGAACAGAAACTGAGTTTGCACTCTTAACCTTTGCTGTTAGGTAGAAATAGAGAAGCAGCAACAGTGACTCTTATGAGACCAGATATATCTGCACCATCACACTCCTTTTACACTCTGGGAGACAGAGAGTTTGTGCTGTATCATCCTTGGATGTCCCCACTGTGAAAAATAACTAGTTAATGCATTTTTTACTTTTCTTCCATATGTTTCCAAAATAAATCTATTCATCACTTAAACAAACCCACCCAGCATTTCTCATGTATTCTGATTTTTCAGTTAAATATTGTTTGTATTTAAATATAAATATTGTTCAAAATGTAGCATTAATATTTTGCCTACTGACAAGCAGTTCTGTGTCTTATTAAAATTTAAATAGCTATTATGTACATGGAAGTTTTTTTGTTGTAGTTTGCAAGGTGCTATAACAATAATTATCCGAGTGCATCAATCATTTTTCATTGCCTCATTTGTATCACAGGGATAAGTAGCTCCAATTAAAATCCCATTTTACATAAATAGATATGGTTTGAATCAAACCACAGTCTGTTTCCACTTCTGAAACAGTGGCCATAAGATATCTTTTTCATTATTCAAAATGTATGATGTGTACTGCTTATCTTTTTGTGCTTAAAAAGACATAAGTCTGCAGGCAGACATGCCTTAGTGCAGGTTTGGCAGGGAACAAATAATTGTTACTGTAATTATCTATCAATTTAACTGTTCCAGATATTTTAGCCAAAAAGCTAACTCGTATAATCACATGTTTATTCCTGACACATTATAGTTTGAGTAAGCAGAATTGAACATGTTTAATATGAATTAACAGCTCCAGGAAAAATTGTAATTTTTCTATTACTTGTGATTTCCCCTCCACCACAGCAGCTTTTCTGCTAGATGTGCTCCTTTTGTCAGCTATTGTGGAAAACCACATGAGGGGAAACTTGGAGAATTATCTTCTGCTCCACTGTGATTAACTCTGCAAGGATACAAATCAGACTTTCACACCTCTTCCAGAGGCTGGTTCCATTCCCAGGCTACAGCTCAGGCAAAGGAATGCTCTGTTCCCCCTGGGAATGGTGGGACATTCTCTGCCTTCCCAGATTGAGGCACTACCACCCACCTTGGTTTTTCTTCTCCCCTCTGTACTGGTGTTTAGCCACCTTTCAGATCTCATCATTTTTCTTTCCAAACCTGGGAACATCTTGGTTCCAGAGGGTCAGTTCAAACCCACCTTCTCCTGCAAAGCCTTTGTACACTTTCCAAGTTGGAGTGTTCTAATTGCAAATGGCTCAAAATTCTCTGTGCTGCTCCAAGGGGCTTTTAGTATAATTTCTGCAGAATCTAGAGCTGATGAGCAGGAAATTGCAGGAATCTCAATGGCTCCAGCAAACTGACTAAACAGTAGATTGGGTCACACTGTACCTTCTCTGTAAATTCCCTTTTCTTTCTCAGCCCAGTGCTCTGCTTCTGGAGAAGCTGGGGACAGCAGGGGCTTTTGAGAGAGCCCAGGCTGTACCAGGTGTCGATGGCCTAGACACTCTACAGCCTCTGGAAGCACCTTCAGAGGGAAGCTATGGAGAAAAAATAGGGGAAAAAATTGGAACAAGACTGGAAATTCAAACTGAGAGGAGGTTTAGATTAGATATTAGGAGGAAATTGTTCCCTGTGAGGGTGGGGAGGCACTGGCACAGGATGCCCAGAGAAGCTGTGGCTGCCCCTGGATCCCTGGAAGTGTCCAAGGCCAGGCTGGAGCACCCTGGGGTAGTGGAAGGTGTCCCTACCCATGGCAGGGGTGGCACTGGATGATCTTTAAGGTCCCTTCCAACCCCATTCTCCAATTCTGTGATTCTACAAAAAGTGTAAGACTCAAGTTCAAAAATATCCTGAACTGTTTATCCTGGATATTTAAGCATGTGCTTAAAGAGATGTTCTGGGGATGTCCAAAATGAGGACAAATTAGGAACGTACACCAAATGATTTAGCTCAGTTTTACAAGGACTTTTCTAACTGCTGCCTTTTTCCTCAAATCAGAGTCTCCCACCTTCACGTCCCTGCTGCTACTGCTATGACTAAACTCCTTATTTGTGCCACACCTTAATCACCAGATTCCTTCTCCGGAGTGCTGAAGCAGTAGATAATGTCTGTGTTTTTATTTGTCGGGTCAGGAGCACCAGTTCATAGCTCAGGGATCATCAGCACCATGAGATGACACCAGAGTCTGTCCAGCTGCTGTTTTCTTACAGTCACACAACAGAAAATCAATGGTGTCAGGAACACTGGGATAATTCTACTGTTACAATCAATACATGCTGATTAAACCAGTTGTGTCTGTTGGGTAAATTTGCTGCATCATAATTAGAATTATTAATTAAAAATAGGAAATCAATTGACACAAATTAAGGAAAAAAAAGAGATTTGCTTTATTTCTTTGACACTCTCTCCAGAGGCCTCAATAACTGTGACAACAGGGACATGACCGAGTGGCATTTGTCAGTTTTTTAATGTTGTCCTGAGTTTTAAAAATTGACTTATAAACCCTGCTAATGCAGCTCCCAGGAAATCAGACAGGAGATGTTGTGTGTGCAAGAAGCAGCTATTTATTTTATTACAGTTAGTCATTATTCCCTGCCTATCCAGGAGTAAAAAGCAGGAGTCATGTGCGTGGCACTGGGGAGGAGAAGCAGCTGGGGAACGAAAGCCTTGGGGAGCAAGAGGAGCCCATCCCCTTCCCACACTGTTTTGTGTTTTCGGATAACAAGGATAAACAAATTGATCATTTCTATGCTGGTTCTAATGGGCTTCTCATTGCTGGCTACTTCCTATAATGTGCTGGTGACCTTCATTATTTTCAGGGACATATTATGTGGGACACTAAGGCAGGGACAGCAGGAATGCACGAGGTCTTTCATTCAGCCCTTCATTTTCCTCTCTGTTTTTTGGGATTTTAAGTACTTGGGTTTTTTTCCTTCTTTTAACCTATCTCAGTGTTCTTTTCTTACATTTTCTCGTTGTTTCCTCCTACTCTTAGTGATTTTCTTTTTTCTGCCTAATATTTTCCATGCCTCGTTTTCTTCCCCCTGTTCTATTTGCACACATGAGAGGTGGAAAGCGCAAGATTACTTTGGATTTTCATACTCCTGTGCTTTGTTTATCTACAGCCAAATATTTTCTCTGAGCTTTCAGTCTTATGAAAGATGTGAGGGCAGAAAGGACTGTTTTGGGTGAATGTGACTGGTCACTGCTGGTGCTGGTTAATATAATGTTTTTTTAGTAATCGTTGGTGGTAAACTGGAACTGTGTTGCTCAGCCTGGAGAAGAGAAGGTTCCAGGGAGAGCTCAGAGTCCCTTCCAGTGCCTAAAGTGGCTCCAGGAGAGCTGGAGAGGGACTGGGGACAAGGGATGGAGACACAGGACACAAGGAATGGTTTCCCACTGGCAGAGGGCAGGGTTAGATGGGATATTGGGAAGGAATTGTTCCCTGTGAGGGTGGGGAGGCCCTGGCACAGGGTGCCCAGAGAAGCTGGGGCTGGCCTTGGTTCCCTGGAAGTGTCCAAGGCCAGCTTGGATGGGACTTGCATCACCCTGGGACAGTGGAAGGCGTCCCTGTCCATGGCAGAGGGCGGGACTGGATGATCTTTAAGGTCCCTTCCAACCCAAACCATTCCAGAATTTTATGATCTCATTCATACAGCTTTTCTAGTCCTAAACCTGTTTTTTAAGGTGTTTTACAATAACAGTATTTCATTGACGTGTATTTCCAAGACCAGTCAAAAGTAAGAGCAAATAAAAATGTCTTTAGTTTAAAAGCCAGGACAGATTGAGTGGTTTGCACAAATATCAGGAAAAGCAGAGTTGTTAAAAGTTCCAATTCCAAAGACTTATGGCCGTGTCTCAGGCAGGCTGAGCAAGCTGCCAGTTTGGACCTCCCTGACAATGGAGAACATATGGAAGCAGGAGGATCCATCCACTATATCTGAGCACAACTGTTGAGTACCTTAAAATTAAGCTGTAAAACCTGGGCATCAATAAAGAACTTTACAGGCCTCGTGTAAATAGTGTAAAATAAGGTGGATGTACTCGAGCAGTCAGAACCTGTGAGGGGAATTCTGGCAGCTACGCTCGGGGTGAGTTGTGCTCCCAATGGGAAGTAATAAAGAGCTCCCACAAGGAAAATGGTCCCATAATTGAGACTTGAGAAAACAAGGACTTGGATCGACAGCTTCAAATCTTTTTTACTAAGATTCCACCTGGCAGTATGTTGTGGGCAGCAGCTCAACACTCTGTTGCCAGGACAAATCTGAAAATAAATCAGGTTATAAGGCTACGCTGGGAAAACGAGTGGTGTCTTTTGCTTTCCTTTCAGTGGGCTGTGGATCAGGGCTTTAATTAGAGTCTCTGCTTTATAAATCTTTGTCACAGCATTTGTCACATGTCACGGCTGTGGCCCTGCTCCACCACAGGTCCTGTTGCCGTGAGTGAGATGTAAACAGTCATCAGTGGTTGCTCTGTAACTGCAGGGCAGGCAGGAGTAAGTGCAAGGTTATCTCTCGAGGTGTAGCCATCATGAGCTACAATTACTGTTTTTTCAGAAGCTTTGAAGACGGAATTATTCAGCTTATGCATGAAAGTGCTTGTTGTTGCTTGGCAGTCAAGTGGTGTTTTGATTTTTAATGAAATTCACAGTATTTGCATTATGAGGTTATAATTATTTTTAAGTCCATGGGTCTAAGAATTAGCCTGAAGTCTTTTGGCTGATACAAGGAAAAGTAACACCTCAAAATCTGTGTTCACCTCTGACATGCTTAAAAACTTGAAAAAAATACTGCTATCACCTGTAAATTGTTGGTTGTAGAGCTCTGCTTTTAAAAATGTACAGAAACTGATACTAAAGTTGGAGAAATGGACTCCTTTCCCAGGCTGCTGTTAGAAAATTGGCTTTAGCTCTTTACACAGCTCCTCTTGCATTCCTAGGAAGGAGCAGGAAACAGGACATTGGTTTCAACAATGACCATTGGTAGCCAGAGCCACCATGGCAGGGAATTAAGATATTTTTTATGCAGTTGCTAAAAAAGTGTTGCTGTGCTGCTTCCAGCTCTGTTCAGCTGCTGCCAAGGAGTCGTTCCACAATCCACTGACCTGCTGGGTTCAGGAATCACAAAGTTGTGAGATAGACTCTGGAAGGAGCTGATTGAATTGCCATGTTTACTGCAGTTTCTCAACAACTTCCTTGCTTTGCTAGCAAATTTAAAAGGTTAAAAATGCAGATTTTAAAAATTATGTGCACCTGTGTTCTCAAGTCTCAGTGGGAAGTCACCTTCTTCAGCTTTTAAGTGCACAGATCCAATAATTTCCACTACCTTGATCCTGATCCCCCAGTTTAATTTTCTGTGTGCCTTTCAAGAGTCGAGGATAATTCTTGGGCTCATAATGTTGCTTTCAATCTTCCTTCTCTCAAATCTGCCTAGGAATGAGTGAAATGAGTCAACAGTAGAGGTTTTTTTAAGCCTTCTTCAAGTTTTACACCAGCTCCCTGACAGAAAATGCTAGAATTCTTTTAGTTTGACAGAAACTAAGGATATGCCAAACAGAGGAGTCTGCATAGATGGGAGTTGCAGAGCAATAAAGAATTTACATTTGCTGGCTGTGAGGTGTCTATAAGGGCAAGTCCTTCTGGTGCAATATGAACTTAATTCACTTACTTGTAACAATTTTAATTAACAAATACTTGAGGAAGCTCCAGAAGTCTCTGTCTGTGGAGTTTTACTGCCTTTTGGATCCCTTGCCTTGCAGAAATTCCAATTGTGCAACCCTGGCAATCAGCAGGGAAACAAAACCTACCAGGTCCCAGCACAGCCTGTGGAAAATTTTGCAGCAAATATTGTGTAACTTCTCTTGGGTTTGGTTTGTTAGAAACCAAGTGAGGGAGAAGATCAGCTCAGGTCTGTAAGAAACACTGTCAGGGTTAATGGGGAAGGAGGCAAATGGAGGGAAACAAACCTGCAGAATCCCAGATTTCCTTAAAGAGAGTGGTGGAGCTGGGACCTGGAAAAGCAGGAGGGAGAATCCCAGAAAGTGTCACTGGGTGTCCCAGCACTGACTGAGCAGGACAGAGGGGCTGTTCCTGCCTGGGTCCCTTCCCCAGGATGTTCCAGTCCTGCATCAGCCGCATCCCACTGCAGTTTGCATTCCAAGATGCTGTTTGTACTAACTTTCCACTTTTTAAACACTGCTATTGATGAGAGACAGAAAAAGACTTTATGAATTAATCTCTGTATACATTAAAGTGTCATTTTTCATCTGTTTAATTCAGCACAGGATTATAAATGTAGTGAAAAATATACTGTAAGGTAATTATTGCGTAAATTTACACTTTAGATCTTGAAGCTGTCCTATCTCAGTGCTATCACTTCCTTTCTGGGGAGCTCTGTAGTTTAATGTAATTTGACTGTCTCAGTTTCCCTTCTATGAAATAGTGATTAAATACATTTTCCAGCTCATAGATGGACCCTGAGGATTAATCACTGTTTGTATGGGACCCTTGTGAGAGAGGCAATTCTATTAAATGTACAAAAACATTTACATACCTGCAGACCCTACATGTTCTGATCTTATTGCACAGTTTAGAACCCAAATTGTTGCATATTGTCACTTTTTTATTATACCAGCATACTTTGAATTTCATTTAGTAATGTACTCTGAATAATTAATCATTCAACTAATAATTAGCCATTCCAAATAAAACAGCTTGATTACTAAGCCTGATGAGGAAAATCCAGTCAGGAAAGAACCCTTTCAAAAACAACAACATTCTGCAGATATCCTTAATATTTAAAGAGTGAGCTATATTTAGTAAACTCTTCTGAAGCAGGGGGAGAGGAAGGGATGCTAATTTCCTGTGTCATCAGATTTGTGCATGTGTGTCAGCAGCATTCCTAAATCACCACCTACCACACAGCCACATCCTCACAGGATCAGGAACATCCAGCATTTCCCTGGGTGGTTCCTGATGTGGGCTCCTGTCTCCTCCTGCTCATGGATTATTTAATATTTGGGGGGCTCAGTGTTTGTTCTACTGAGATGTTCTGCAGGGAGCAGGGCACCTTTCTTAGCCAAGGAAACAGAGAAGTTGTGGAATCAGTGTCACTTTCCAGATGGCGCTCAGTTAACCCACCGAGGCCAGCCCTTATCAAAGATGATTAAAGATGATGGAAAGAAATTCCCTGGCTGCAAAGGGCACTGGGGTGAGCCTGAGGTGCTGCTGATGGCACCGTGCAGCATGGCCAGGGACAATTTAGGTGATGGTCTCATCAGAAGACCTCTTTTTCTCTATGATTTTTAAAAGATAAGTCTCTGCTGCCACTAGGAGAATGGAGAGATCTGAATCTTAAAGGGAATCTAGCAGTTAAAACCTTTAATGCACAGGTGCTGTGCTCTCTTCCAGCAAAATCTCATTCTCTTCCCTGCTGCCATCCAGCCAGGAAGTCACGTGTCTGTTTTGCTTTTTCCTTGTCAGTGGCAGTTGCCACTAAAAAAGAGAGTAATTAAATTAATCCAGGGGGAAAACTGTTCCACAGCTCCTTGGTCTGCAGGAGCTGCAGCTGAACCTCCAGGAACTGACACCCAGAGCTTGGGCAGTGGAGCTACTGTGTGCATTTTCCTGGTTTCTGGGAAGCTGACCCATGGATAATGCTGCAGGCATGAACAGGTTGTTTGTAAACAATGAGGAAAAAACGTGTGGAGTGATGATTTAGTATTTCTGCCTGCCTGACACTTGATGGCTTAATGCAGGAATCCACAATGGGGAAACTGTTCCCAAAGCACCGGCTTCCATATGGCTGGGATTTTGTCAAAACATTTCAGCTCAGTACACCCATAACTGATTGTGAGCATGAACAGTTTTGATCAGCCTGTTTTTCAGAATGTAAAACAGTTTAAGAATTGTCTGTTTTTAACATCATAACAAAAAAGTTTCACTTCCCAGTTTAGAGCAACTTCTGCTTTAGAAATTGGCATTAATTTACGCTTCTGTGAACAACATTGGAACATGTTGGGAAGTCAAAATAAAATATCAAGGTTTAGACATCCAATCTCAATAATTTATGAGACAAGGTTTTCTCCTCCTGCCTGGCTCACCAGAAGGAAATCCAGGCCCCGCTGGTGGGCAGAGGAAGCTGTAGGGACACAGGCAGAGGTGCCTGAACATTCAGCTCAGCACTTGGAGTGGTGCTTTGCTGCTGAGGCTGCTCTGCTCTCTCAGCATTTGCATCCTAAAGAAGTGGTGCAGGAGAGCTGCAGCAGTGGTGCAGTCTGAGGAGCTACTCTAGGGACACTGGAATTTTTCTGGCATGAACCTCTCCTGATGCTGGGCTCTGTGTCCTCTGCCTTTCCCAACACACCCAGGGACACCCAGGCTTTGGCTCCTGGTATTTGAGCTATGCAGAATTTGTCTGCCTCGTGATTATCTCTTTATTAAAAGCACATCCCACATCTCCGTGCCTGACTGATGTGAAAAGAGGGTGCAATATTCTACTATTTTGGTATTTTTGCTTTTTTTCCCACCAGTACTTTCAGACTTGCTCTTTTCTGTTGGTAAATATACTAAAGGTTTTGCAGAGACTGTGCTGAGTCTCACAATGTGTTTTGATGAGTGAACGTTCTAGTTTTTACTGGGTCACACAGGGCAAGACTTTTTTACAAAAATGTTTCTTTTTCTGTGCCTGAAAGGGACATTACTATTAATGGTTTATAAGAGAAAGACAGCAGTGCATTTAAGACATCTTGAAGATATTAGGTAACATTAAAGAGCCATGTAGAGGTTCAAGTATGCCTGGAAGAAAAGAGAACAGCAAGTAGCTGGTGTGGATACCTGCACACAGCTTTTTGCAAGCCTTTGAACTGTTTTAGATATAAAAGACACCCCTTTTTCAAAGGCCATTGGGCTTTCTGCTGCTCTAATTCTCTCTGAATGTCTGTAAGTAACAGAATTCACACTAGAAAAGGTGAGATTTTTCCTAGATTCAGTCGCTGGGGCAGAACATCCTTTAAGCTGATATTGTTTGGCTGAAGAGCAGCGCACAGGTGACCCAGTGATAGGACAAGGGGGAGAGCTTTTAAACTAAAAGAGGAGAGATTTGGTTTAGATTGTAGGAAGGAATTGTTCCCTGTCAGGGTGGTGAGGCCCTAGCAGAGTTTCCCAGAGAAGCTGTGACTGACTCTGGATCCCTGGGAATGTCCAAGGCCAGGTTGGACAGGGCTTGGAGCACCCTGGGATAGTGGAAGGTGTCCCTGCCCATGGCAGGGGGTGGAACAGGATCTTTAAGGGCCCCTTCTGCCCAAACCATCCAGGATTTTATGGTTAGTCATTAGGAGGGAATTGTAGCAAAGGGATGTAGTGGTTCTTTTTACTCTCCAGCTACACTGTTGGAAATAAAAGCAAATACCACAATCCACAGTGTTCACTTCGTGTTTCAATATCAACATAATAAAATAAATTGCTTATTGACCATCTTAAAAATGACTGATGAGTCAGGGCTGCAAGTTATGTTATGCATGAAGGATGTGCTTATCCATCCCCTTGAAGGGGAAACTTTATGATACAATTTGAAGCTGCTGAGGTGGATACAGCATTTCTTCCATATGCACGTCTTGATTTTCCCCACTGCTTGGCCAATCCTACTCAACAAATCCAGATCTCAATCCTGCTCCCTTTGCTCAGCAGCTGCAGGAGAAGGGACACATCCCTGCGTGGGAATGACAAGGAGAAGGAACATCCTCTACCCCTTGTTGTAGTGACAAGAAGCTTTTCTCCTTTAAGCTCTGCTTAAACTGCAAATAAAGGGATATTGCCTATCTGGCAAAACATCAGCAGGGTGACCTTCCACAAGGCCAGGTTTATGCACTGTGAAAAACAAGGAGCTGAGCACATCTCCAGAGCCTGAGCAGGCAGGGTTGGTGCTGCTTGATTCTCTGCAGTCACACAGGGTGGAAAGGTGACTCCAGTGGTTGGATCAGGTTGTTTTCCTCATGGTGGATTCCCCAGGTGAAGGATGAAGTTGTCGTGCCCAGCTGCAGGAGCTGGGTGGGGATGGAAGGGCAGCCAGCATGGGCAGCCTCCTGCAGCTCCCAGCGTGGCCCTGTGGGCCTGCTCCAAACTGCATCAAAGTCAGCTGGAATTACTGAACTGAGAGAGGATTTGCTTCTGCTCCCACAACTGCCTTGCTGAGCACTCAAATAAAGATTATTTAGAGTAGGAAGAGGCCCATGTGGATATTGCACGTGGCTTTTTCACACCAGGCACAGCTGTGGCATCAACAGCTCCAAATCTCCGGGGACAGAGGCCTCTCTGAGCTACTCTGCTGGCACCACCCCTGAGCCCCTCCGGCACTGGTTTCTTGAAGGATGCATCTCCTCCCCATCCCTGTCCTGCAGTGTTTTAGACATATCCAGTGTATTTCTACCCCTTCTTGCAGGCAAAACTGATTTTACTTCTGTGCAGAGGCATTACCAGAAAATTTCATTACCTAGTCAATGAAAACATCTAAAGTCCATTACAGATGTCGAGAGAGAGAATGTTTTACCCAGTTGGAAGACAGAATTTGGAAGTAAGTTACTTGCAGATATTATTATTACAAGCCTGTCCTAGACAATAATAATGAAGTATTGATGGAAGTTTTGCCAGAGCAAAGACTGCTGGGTTTCATACAGAGGAAAGATAGTATCTTCATTTAGTTTTATTAGACTCTTGATACTCTGCCCATGTATTTTTTAATTCACCACAGTAAAATTCTAATTAAAGAACAGACTTTGCCTCCCATTAATATGACACTAAAAAAAACATTTTAAAGAATGCTGCATCTTCTCCACAAAAATTATAATGAGAAGACAAGCTGCCAGTGTTGTATAGAATGTTGTCGCTCCCTTATGAAGCGTTTCATGATTTTAAACTCCTTGTAAGATCCAGAGTGTCAGTAGAGTTAAAGGCTCATTAAACAGAGCAGTAATTTCTACAAAAAGAAATAGGAAATATTCTCAGGTTTTTTTAATGTTCTAATTTTCACTTCTTTTGAAGCGTCTGTCAAAATAGCTCATAGTAGAAATTCTGAAAGCAGCACACTTCGGTATCTGTCAGGAGTAGAAGTTGTTTCTTCCTTTTTGTTGCTTCCAAAATATATTGAGTTCATTACAGGATTTGATGAGGCTGACATCCAAATACTTAACTTTTCTTTGACTTGGAGTGGTTTTGTTTTCATTTATCCAAAATACAAACCTCCAGCAAGGTAACTGTTGTAAGCATTCTACAGAATACCGTAGGAATGTTCTTTAAACAACAATTACTTTGGAAAGAAAATGTTTCCTCAGAGGATACTAAATAAACTGCAGGGTCTCTGAAGTGCTGAGACTGAGTTAGGTACCACACGTTGGACAGTCAGTGACTAATGAGATCATCATCCGAGATTAAATCAGGGCCCAAATCAGCCACGTGTTCAGTATCCGACTCAGAGCAGGAACTTCAGGGAGAATCAGCAAAATCTTTCTTGAAGGATGAAAATATGTTCTCCTGTCCTTAAGAATGGAAAAAAAAAAAAAAAGATCCTGATCACAAAATGAGATTGATTTCCTCCTGTGAGTAATAATTTATTCATTTGGGGGAAAATCAGTTGATGTTCCCTTCCCAGCTTTCCATTTCTACCTCATGAAGACTGATCCATAAACTGGGAGGATGAGACTGACAGCAAGTCCTGCCAGCCTCGGATTAACCCCAGGGGTTTTTCCTTTGGGTGGATACACAAATGCACATTTACATATGCAAAATATATTCTCTGGGCAGTCTTAGAGTTGTAAACATTGAGACTGGCATTTTCTTTATAATTGTGTGAGCTATGACTAAAAGTCTGGCTTTGGAGATAAAAGGAATCCAGGTTTGGGAGCCTTAAGGCTGCAAAGCTACAAGCTCAGAAGTCAGCAAGTGCCAGGATACCCTGTGCTCACATAATTAAAGAAAATATCATAATTCATAGGCTCAAGTACTGAATTACTGCTGGACTTCCAACCTTTAATCTGACATTTTATTTTTGTGACACCAACTCCATAAGTCAAATGTCTTATTTACATGGGTTTGGTTTGGGGAACCAAATGAAAGAAAATGAAGAATAAGAAAAATCTATTCAACAGTGTTATCAGGCTGATGTTCAGGTGCTTCATCAGCAGGGACTGAGCAAAGCCCTGACATGTGGGTGATGGACTGAGAGCACAGGGCTGTCACCCTCCCCGTGGGCCACTTCTGCACAGAGATTAAACAGCCAGGGGCTGCTCCCAGGAAAAATTGTAACAGGAGTCCTGCTAAGGCCCTGAAGTCTCTAATTTCAGATTGCTTTTAATACAGTTGGAATCTTTGAGGAATGTAGGTAATGAGTTATCCAGGGGTGGCACTGAGTGTCTGCAAATTGCATTTTTTATGGTTTGATTGAGTACAGGTGGATTTTCACTGGGGACACCTGAGCACACCCTTGGGTGTGGGACAGTGGAAGGTGTTCCAGCTGGTGAAATCATGAAATTAGAATGTCAGTCTCCAAGCATTTGGAAGAACATTTTTGAAGGGCACTTCTGAAAATCTGGGTTATTTTGAGTGTTATTAACATGTGCTAGACATTCCAAGGGTGATCAGTCTTGTGAGACAGAGGTTTTTTGGGTTAGAATCAAGCAGATCAGTGGGTGATCTGCCACCCACTGTGGCAGTGACCTGACTCATGCCTTTAGCAGTGTGTTGGTGTCAATGTGTTGGTGTCACTTGAGGGACTCAGCTCTGCTCAGAGCCAACACAAAGTGCTGGGAAGTGTCACTGTAGAGGAATGCCCTCTTCATGGAGCTTGTTTCAAACCTATTGCTTGGCTTCTGTTTGCAAAGGTGTTGAACTGTCCCAAAATGGGTCATGTTTGTGCAGGGAGCAGACACAGCTCAATACAGGGCTGTAATTCTGCTGAATAAAGTGCAGTGAATAAAAACCAAATTGATTATTTGAAATTTTCCTTTATTACATTCAGGCATATGTTTTACCTTTTGCTGTTTCTTTGCCTGCTTTGCATTAGCTGGGTCAACCATCTGATTCCAAAACTGAATTAGACAAAAAAAAGAGCTAAATCCACATTTCACCTCAATTTGTATGCATAGAATCATTCTACAACAGTACAGTTACATTAAGAGGAGAACCTAATCCTAATTTCAAAGTAAATTCTAAAATAATCTCTCTTAAGCCATGTCCTCCTAGATTTAATAAGTTAATTTTATTTCCTGTTTGCATTTTTAAGGGCTAGTATCTCATTTAAACATTACAAACTGAATTTGGAAATATTCCAGAATATTGATTATTAAATATGAGCACATTCTGTGCTTTAGCAAATTTGTAGAAAGCTGCTTTAAAGTGTGGATTAATTGAAGTTCCCCATCAGCCCCAATATGGTCCTGAGTCTCTGAGCCAAGGAAATCAGACACTGAGGTTTTTCAGCTGTGCCTTGTGCAGGATGTTTGTGAACATCCCACTGACTTTGCAGACCTGGAATGGAGAACTGGTCCCCAACTATAAAAGAGTCACAGGGAGGCTGATGCTGATGAGAACAGGATAAAAGCACACCTTTAGACCACAGGTTGTGGTGCTGCTGTGACAGAAGATGCTGTTTTCATATTAATAGTGTGTATGTGCAGTGATGGAAAAGCTCTGGAATGGCACTTTTGACTCTCTCTTGTTGGGATAAGTCACTCCATAAATGTCACCCCTTCCTTGGGAGTCCTTTTATTTACCTGTTACCTTTTCAGACTCATGTTTTCTTCATTGTGTCTGACTTGTGCTGCTGCACTGAGTGCTGGGTGTCTCTATTGACCTAGAACACAGCAATTCCCTAACCATTCCCAGAGGGATAATCAGCCCTTGGGGAGTGAAGTGCACGTCCCCTGTGTCCTCAGTGTGTATTTACCAGGACACAACTGCTAACAGGATGGATGCACAACCACAGCTGAAACATTTCTTCCCTGAAGGAGTGGTTAAACACTGGAACAGGCTTTCCAGGGAAGTCGTGGAGTCACCATCCCTGGAAGGGTTCAAAAACAAGCAGATGTGGCACTTCATGATATGGTTTAGTGGGCACAGGGATGTTTGGTCAAAGGCTCGGTGATCTTGGAGGTCTTTTCCAACCTTAAGGATTCTATAATTTGATGATTCTTCGTGCAGAGCCTGCAGGAATCAGCTCTCACTTCAGGAAGGAATTGAAGTTTCAATGTGGGAGTGGGGATGACAACAGGAGGAAAACCCTTGGTGCTGCTCGGAGCAGTCTCCACCGAGGAGTGAATCCCTCCCCTGTCACAGCACCCTGTGCACACCTGTGTGATTGTGCTTGGGCACCCAGCCTCATCCCTTACAGAGCCACATTCATTTTTACTGGTGACAGTTCATCTCCAGCCATATTTCCAAAAGTGAAAAAGTGAGGAAGTTAGCATGTTTGTCAGGGAATGTGGGCACGTACCTGAAATATGGCAGCTCCCTTCAATGTAGCATCTCCCAGGAGAACAGTGCCTGTTTCAGACTCATCCCTCACCGTATTGACATCCCAACATGCAGCTAAAGGGAGCATTTGTACCTCCCTGACATCACCTCTCTCAGGTTGCTTTCCTTATTGATGCTCTGGTTAAAGTCTCTGTATCATTTTGACATTTTTAATGGCATCTGCATTTACAGCGGAGCGCTTGTGTGAGCTTTAATCAGCTCTCTGTTCACACGTTGTTGCTGTTATTATTTATCTCTATTACAGTAACACACTGAGGCAATCAACAAGAGCAGGATCAGACTGTGCTAGGCTGGGGCTGGGGTTTAAAATGATCTCTCCTTTCCCATGGGAGAAGAGATGCTGATGATCCCAAAGTGCAGCAGGATCCCATGTCTCTGAGCCTGCTCTGCTCTCTGGCAGAACCTGGAGTCACTGTCACACACCAGCCAGGATTTGCCACACTGATGTATGAAGAAAAAATAACCTTTTGGTTGCTGAAGTCTTTGATTTTTTCTGTTTTATAGTTTTCTACCAGGAGCTACTGGAACCCAATCCAATAGCCAGTTACACACTTGAGTAGTCTCACACCTGAGTGAGCCTGTTGAGCTCAGTGGAGTTAATTGTATGAATAAGTACTTGGATTTTAGCTTATCATCCCTGTATGTACCTTTGTAAAGGTACAGAAGTGCCCACTGTGCAGATCTTGGGAGTTATCATTTTATCATTATTTAAATATCACATCATGTTCCAATGAAATGACTCCACAATCAGTCACTGCAATGTGGGACTTAGAGGAAAGAGGAAAAGAAAACCAACAGGAACTGATAAACTTTGAGCAGCAAAGATCTTATTTTCCTGTGAGGTTGCTGCAGTGAGGTGTGGATGAAATCAGGTGAGGATGAAATTTCATTATCCCAAATTTTACACTGACACATTGGTAAGAAATTTCACTCAATTCCCTTTGGTGAGATTGTGGGGTGAAATTTGCTACAGGGAGGAAGCAAGCATGTGGCCAAATACTGATAGTAAATAAGTGTTCAACAGGATGAACTTACAGAAAAAGAGCTGTATTTGGGGCAGGCACTGTACAGGTGAAACAAGATGCTTGAACTAATGATGGGAGATGGTTTTCCCTTCCTATAAATGGTTTTCTTTTCCCTTCACTTCCTTTCAAAGTGAAAAACACAAACCCAGCAGCCAAATCAGATGCTTGGAGCACCCACCTGAGACGTGAAAGAGCAAGGATGGAATCGTATCTTCTAATGAGCGTTGTTTATTCATATTAGGGAAATTAATTGCAACTGGAGCTGTATCAGCTCAGAACAAGCCACGGTCTGCAGCTGTGGCTCTGATGTGAGGTGTAGGAAGGCAGCAATCAATCCCCAGAGCAGGCAGGGTGCAGTTTGATCCCTGAACTCCACTTTGCTGCGCTGAGGGATATCAGCTGTGCTTGTGTGGTTCACATGTGTGTCCTTTGTGGAGGTGCAGAACTGCATCCCTTGATGTTCAAGTTGTGCAGAAAACAAATCAGTGTTTCTGGAATGGAAATTTCTGGGGAACTCCAGCAGCTCCAGCAGCTTTGCTCCCTGCCCCAGAAGGCTCAGAGCCTTAGCAAGTGTCTATGGGAAATAAAGATAGATCATCTCTTCCCACAGATTCTCAGTAATAATTTAAGTCTTATAAAGAGTAAGATTTTCTTTGCTTGGCTCCCAGTAGCTTTAGAGAGGAGCTATCATCCCTGTTTACAGCTGTGGGAGAAGTGAGGCAAAGCAATAAACGAGCTGGGGTGAGGCATGAGCGGGATCGTGCACCGGGTACTTGGTGTGCTCTGCTCCCTGCAGGACATGAAACCTCTGCATCTGCATTCTCTAACACCCTGCAGATCTTGTGGAGACCTTGGAATTGTCTTCTGTGCATTTATTTTGGCTTTTAACACTTGTTCAAGAAATACAAATCTGTAAAATGGTAATCAGCAGTGCAAATTAAGAGCTGTCTTCTTTTTCTGCTGGATATCCTCACACTGACCAATGAGTACTTTCCTTCTCAAAGTAAAGGATAATAAATAAAAACATTGCCAAAATTAATAGATAGAGGCAGTTTTCCAGCGTGGATTCATAGCCAAGTACTTTAGAAGGAGAAGGCTGTGAAATTTCTAGGACAAAAGCATCAGGCTTAAGTGAGCTTTACATTTACCTCACTAATCCTGGAAACAGATCCGGGCCGAGAAGCAGAGCATGTCACCTGGGATTAGTTTCCATGTTTGCAAATAAAAGGGTTTGTGAAGACAGCCCTGTTGCTGGGATTCCACTCTCCTTTCCTGCCTGGCAGTGGGATTTACACCACTCACAGAAGGGTTTTTGGTGAAACTGAAACCAGCTCAGAGCACAACCAGCTGTACCCGGAAAGCGAACAGTAACTGTGTCCTTCCCCGTAGCCTGTTCTGAATAGGATGAGGGTTTTCTTCACCCTTGCCATAGCCATGGTGAAAGGCTGCTAAGTGGAGGGTAGGGCTGCTGAGGGAATTCTTGTTTTCCTGCTGACTTTTTGCTGAGGAAACCTGGACCTCAAGTGTTTGCTTTGAGCTCTGTTCAGTGCATGCAGCTCAAAGAGGTGTTGTGCAGGTGCTGTTTCGATAGCAAATCAGGATAAACTGTTCCTGTAAGGTTGACTTCCCTCTCCCATCTTCCACATGGTCCTCAAAAGAGGAGAAGGGATCAGGCAGGATTGTCACATGGAGGGTTCTCCCTGTGCCTTTATGCATTCCATAGGGAACCTCCTCCCCATGTCAGTGGCCAGAGGGTTTGGGGTCCTTCTGTGTTGCTATTATTGGCACAGGAATTACCTGATAATTCACTCCATACCTTCATCCCTGAGCTTGGGCAGCCTCAGGATGTCCTGTCTCCAGTGTTATTTTCTTCCCTCACATTTATTTAGTCCAGACAACAAAAATAAATAAATAAACAAACAAATAAGAAACCAAACAACACCAAGGAGAAAGCTCTTTCTTTAGATTATCTTGTATGTTATCTTATGGGAACATAGCAAAGAAACAATATTTGATGACATTATTAAATCGACAGGATTTGCTTGGCAGCGCCACCTGCCATTAAGTGCACTGCAGGCAGGATGTTACCCTCTGCATCTAATTTCACTATAAATTCATTCCTTCCAGCAATCTAAAAGCACTAAGAAACAGGATATTAAAAGATTTCAGACCTGATCCAATAAAGTGTTAAACAAGCCCTCAACTTTAGGTGTAACAGTGGCGATGTTGTGTCCTTGCACCCTAAAACTGGGTCTGGGGGGAAGATGCTGAACCTTTGTCTGGGGGGAAGATGCTGAACCTGGGTGTGGGCAGATGCTGAACCTGGGTCTGGGGGGAAGATGCTGCAGCAGGGTCGGGGTGGGGGCAGATGTTAAAGCTGGGTCGTGGGGGCATTTTGGGAACGGGATTCCTTTGGAAGGCTCTGACCGAGGTGCACACGGGGCTATGGGGTGAGGCAGCCCCGTGTCCCCGCGTGGGTAACTCGCTGTGTGTTCGCAGGCTGTGACAGCGAGCACTGGGGGCCCCACTGCAGCAACCGGTGCCAGTGCCAGAACGAAGCGCTCTGCAACCCCATCACGGGCGCCTGCGTGTGCGCCGACGGCTTCCGCGGCTGGCGCTGCGAGGAGCTCTGCGAGCCGGGCACCTACGGCAAGGGCTGCCACTTCCAGTGCCAGTGCCACCACGGGGCCACCTGCGACCACCAGACCGGCGAGTGCCACTGCGCGCCCGGATACACCGGGGTGTTGTAAGTGCAGCAGCAGCCGGGGACTCCCGTGAACTGCTTTGGTTGGGCCGCGTTTAACGCGACGAGTAATTGACTGAATGTACAGTCTGTTATACATTTGGCCGTTGTAAGAATCAGGGAAGGGGATTTCAGAGAGAATTAATAAGGGGAACCTCTGTTCTTGCTGCTGGTTATACCTGTGGCCCTGAAGGGAGCCTTCAAGAGAGCTGCAGAGGGACCTGGGACAAGGATGTGTAGTGATAGAACAAAGGGGAATGGCCTTAATGTGCCACAGGGCAGGGTTAGATGGGATATTGGGAAGGAATTCTTCCCTGTGAGGGTGGGGAGGCCCTGGCACAGGGTGCCCAGAGCAGCTGTGGCTGCCCCTGGATCCCTGGAAGTGTCCAAGGCCAGGCTGGACAGGGCTTGGAGCAACCTGGGGTAGTGGAAGGTGTCCCTGCCCATGGCAGTGAGTTGGATCTGGCTTCAATGTCTCTTCCAACCCAAAACATTCTGGAATTCTGTGATTCCATGCTATTAAAATAAAATATACGCTAAAATAAGCTTAAAAATAATTTTTATTTTTCAACTTGTGCAACAACTTTACCTGTTCTTAATTTCAGAATGTGAACACAATCTAAATTACAGTGGGGTTTTGATAAGCAGTTGGACTCTCTCCTCATTAGCAGTCCAGTGCAGCATCAAATGGGACTTTTCCATCCCCAATTTATTTGACTTTCAATCTAACTGAGAAAGCATTGCTGTTAACTATATCAGCTTAATATCTAGGGGGTAAATTTTAAGCATAGAGAGCAGGGATTTAGCAGTCTGACTCCTATTAACTTTAACGAGAATCATGTAGCTAAATCCCCATCCACCACACAGAAAGTTTACCAGTAGGATTCACAAAATCTGCATATTAATTTTAGGACAGCAAGCAATAGTTTCTTGTTTAAAATTGCCCACAGTGTAACATCAGTTCTCATTAGAGATCTTTCAGTAGTTTCAGAAGTAATTATGTTTTTCAGAATTATTTAAGGGGAAAAGAGAATTTAGTCACTGAATTTGGTGGGAGATCTATTGCAGATGAGTTAATACTTTTGCAGTCTATTTTTATTTGTTGACCTGCATGAAGGGGAAGGTAAAAAATAAGGACAGTGTTAACCCTCATAAATAAGTGATAGGCCTTGTGAATATTTTATTTAGTACCTGATTTCCTCCTAGACTTGTGACCTCAGTTGTGGAAGCACTCACTGCTAAGGACTCTGCTTATTCTTGGGAGTGTTCCCCTTGACATCAGCATGTCAGTGCTCAGCAGGGCCTGCCCCTGATGTTGTAGGAACATCCTCATCAGAGGACAGTCAGTTAGGGGCAGAACATCCTGTAGTTTCAGAACCTCGATGCTGAAAGCTCTGATGTGCAGATGTAGGAAACACTGGGTTTTGCAGGGATTAGCCTCACATTGCCCCCCCACGACTACTGAGAGAGACTCAATGAGCTTAAATAGCCTTTAAATTATGTTGAGTCCTTGCCAGTCCATTATAGACTGCAAACGTTAACATTCAGTAGAGACTGGAGAAATTTCAAGCATTTTAATCCCATCCTTTTATTCTGTTTGCAGCTTCTTTTATTGCCATGTCATATAATTCACATTGAAGGCTTCATCCTGCAACTTGTATTTTCCTGGGCTATTTTAATAGTTATGAGTTGTCCTGCTGAGATGGGTGGGATTTGGTACATGCAGAAAGGTTACACACATGCATCAGCCTTACAGGGCTGGATGCATGGCACATAAACAACCCCAGCAGAAATAAAAGGAATCTCAGCTAATTGGCAATGCCAGCTGAGCCTTACTGAGGTTTCATCATTTACATGAGGACTCCCATGATGACCTGTGTTGTGGGTTTTCCTCATTTACTGTTTCCTGTAAGTTCTTTGAAGTGATCTCTCTGTTTTCTGTTGTTCTCTCCCCGCAAAGCTGTGAGGAGCTGTGTCCCCCCGGCAGCCACGGAGCCCAGTGCGAGCTGCGCTGCCCCTGCCAGAACGGGGGAGTTTGTCACCACATCACTGGGGAGTGCTCCTGTCCTGCTGGATGGATGGTGGGTACTGCTTATCCTCAATTAGGGTTTGGAATTGGATGTTAATTGTTTGCTGTCTCAGCTGATGCGTGTCTGCCAGGCTCTAACAATTCCCAGACTGGGACCACATTTGCTGGGTTTGCACAGCACCTGCACAGACAGGCCACCAGTCTGGGACCTGCCACCATCCCTGGAAGTGTTCAAAAAACATGTGGGTGTGGCACTTGGGGGCAGGGGTTAGTGGTGAGCTTGGCAGTGCAGGGGGAAGTGTTGGACTTGATCATCTTGGAGGGCTTTTCCAGCCTTGGTGGTTCTGCGATTGAGTGGTGGGTGCCATCACAGATTTTAAACAGCTTGCCATGAGATAAAAGAGTTGTTTGTGAGTTCCAGTTCCTTGGAATATTCCCTGCAGCATTAGACACTGCCCTCCCACAGCACAGAAAGCTCAGAGCCCAGCTCAGCATTGTCAAAGGCACAAAGTGTCCTGTTCCCCTCTAGGGGAGAGGGAGAAGCCAGGGGAATCCCTGGCTCAGGCCGGCAGCAGAGCTGAGCCCAGGGCACAGAGGCCGGGTCAGTGGCGTGTCCTTGCTTAGGCACCTCTGCCATTGATTGCCAGAGATTTGCTGATGTCAGGGCTTGCACTGCAGAGACACAACTGCCCTAACCTTTAATCCTTTGTGTCAGGAAAGCAAGGCCAAGCATTTTCAAAGTCCTTAACTTTATCAATAATGTAATAATGAACTCTCTTGGGGTGTGCCAAGTCTCACAGGCCTTCATCCCATTTAGCTGTTCTAAACTTCCTGGCATTTCTCCTGTATCTGACAATTAAGTCTCTTGGCAAAGTGGCTGGATTTTAAAGCATGCAAGTACTCTGAGTTTTTATTTTTATGTGGAAGGCCCTGCAGGTCATCACACAACTGTGACTTCTGATGGGGACCTTCTACCTGTTCAAACATATAAAAGCTGAGAGAGAGGTTTATGCTCCTTCCCATTCATACATCAAGTGCTTTGAGTTCAGAAGTATCAGCTATGAGATGTTGCTGTACATCAGCAACGTGGGAGAACATTGCTGCCCATACGTTTTGGTGGAAAATCTTTCTCTAACTGGAGAGCTGGAATCTCTCTAACACCACCAGTCATGGCAAAGGTGGTGATGAGGTTATTCCATTTCAAATGAAAAATGCAAAACTTGTCAGAATTATGAATATGGCACCTGGCAATCAGTGGAGGCAAAGAAAAGGTTCTTTCCTTGAGTGCTGGAGCTAAAGCATTAGAAAAGCAATTTGCATATTTTTGAGGGCCTATCAGTCCGTTCTGGCACTACCTCCTAAGTGATCAATAAAGTGATTCCCATAAAAATATTACTTTTTTCATCTCTCCTCCTGCATGCCAAGGTTTCTCAGGATCTGAGTTGTTTTGCTGTATTTTTCCTTACTTGTATTTTTATCAGGAGTTTTCTCTTCTTTTCCAAAGTTAAAACATCACCAAACAAATAAGAATATCAGAATAGAACAGGAATTTTTAGATGTCTTTTAGGCTGCAGCACAGACCCTAAGAAGAACCAGAGCACTGGGGCTGCACAGCAGCCGTGGTTGTATTCTGGCCCAGTCCTGCCCAATTCCTAACAGCCTGGAGTTCCTTTTATGCATTTTTAGGAGCCCAGAGAGACTTTTCTAAAAACTGTGTTGTTGGCTGCTCTGTCCCCAGAGGAACCCTAGAGTTAACAATTGATGTTTGAAACAAGCATAACTGAAAATTGAAGAGAGAGATCAAGTATTCTGCAGAAAGAAACTGAAATTATAAGTAAAAGCACTCAGCTTGTAAATGTTGAGATTTTAAGTATAAAGGGTCTCTCCAGGGTTTTAATGAAAAGCTGGTAATTCAGTGTACAGAGAGGGATAAAAAGTATGTTTTCATGCTATATTTTTAACTCTTGGTGGTTGGAATGGTTTGGGAAGTGAGACTTGAGGGGGCTGTAAACGAGCAGGCGAGATGGGGTTGCTAGACAGCATTCATTTTATTTCACACCACGGATTCCTGTGACACCAGGAATTTTACTTGCTGATTTTGAGGCTTGAGACTGCACATATATATTGAATATACCATCATTTTGGAAGGAGAGAATTCTCCCTAGATTTATACAACTGCAAATCCACTTGGACTTTATTGCTGCTGGATGAGCTGCAACTTTTATCCTTCCTAGGCTGGCTTAGTAACAGGAGCTCAGCTCCCTTAGGGTTTGGTGGGATGGGGAAGGGGAGGCAGTGACTTTAAAAGGAGGAAGTTCTGGGGTTCTGAGGTTCTTCCTTGCATCTACCATCTTCAAAGCCTGGTTCTTTTATGACTTGTAATTTCTTTCCTCCCACCAGTGCAGAATCTCCCAGCAGCACGAGTTCCATGGATGGTGTCCTGTGGGATTTTACTGCCCCATGGGTTCTTCACCAGGAGAATGGTGGCCAGCAGCCTCTATTGTTGAACAGCCAACAGAACATGGCTTCCAGCATCCCACAATGTTGGGCTTTTTCTGTGCCTTTGTGGCTCTGGAGTTTAGTGGGTGGCTGCTTTAGGGCCTCATTAACAATTTACAGGTTTAATTCTATACATCTTTCTCATTTGCAGTATTAAATTCTCCAAGTGCTCTCAGAAAGTGGGGGGAGAAGTTAATTTAGCATTTACAATGTTCCTCAGAAACTCTCTTGAAGGACTAGGTCTCTGTGCTCAGGAAAGCAGCAGTATTTCCTGACCTGACAGAACATTTGTCACTGGCAACACCCCCTGTTTGGCCCCAGACCCCCTTCCCAAGGCATCGTGGTGTTGTGGTAATACAGCACATTCTGCTCATCACTTCTCTCCTATTGATTCTGGCTTTCATGAAGCATCATTTGTATTTTTGTCTATTTTTCTTTCTGTTGTGGATTTTAAACATGGGGGTGTCTGAGAAAATGCAGCAGAAAAAAATCTTTTCTGTCCTATAAAATACAGCAAACAATGTCAAAAGCAGAAGTTGATGAGATCAGGGCCTTAAAAAAGGTGCTGATGGGGTGAAGTTTGCTGATTAGATGTATAAGCAGCAGGAAATGTTGGTCTGACATTTGATCCTCTAGAGAGGGATGTTTTGAATTCCCTTAGTACATATTAATGCAAAAAGTACAGCTAAAGATTCTCTTGGCTCCAGGGGGATGCATCTCAGAGTATTGCTTTCTCATCATTTGTTGATAGAAATCCTGTTCCTTTTGAGACGTGAAGGGAGAAAGTATTTATTATCAAGATAAATGGACACTTAGGTTTTCAGATATATAGTGTTGTGTATTACTCAAGTCCAGAGACACCAGTTTTTAACACTGTAGTCTGAAAGTTCTTGAACCGAGGCCAACCTGTCTGTTTTACAGCCAAGGATCCACATAGCCCTGGTTGGGAAAGGCTCAAAGTTCTGTTTTATGGTGACTTTGAAGAGCAGCAGCCTCTTCACTTTGGGGTTGTTGATACAGCTAAACTTCCCAAGCCCCGAGGAGTGAAAGCAGCCATTATATTCCTGGTTTATATTTTGAATAAGTTGTGTCTGATACGTGCTTTGTTCAAAACTCAGAGCCCCCGGGGCTTGGTGAGGGAAACAGAGAAATTAAACCCAAATAATCCTGTGGCCAGACACTGTTTCTGTCTCACACTGGGCACTGTGGTGGCACTGGCAACAGCACCACTTGCTGCAGATGCCAAACATTTTCCATTATAGGACCACAATTTCAGGTCCCAGCAGTGCCAGGCTTGTTTTGGCTGCAGTTCCTCAGCTGGATGCCAGCCTCGGGCTTTATATTTGCTCACAGGGAGAAAAACATTCATACAACTTCTAAGAAAGTCTGGGGAAATCCTTGTAAGGCCTTGATACTTGGCAGGGACATTATGGGATATCTGGGGGGAAACCCCCTGAGTCAGGCAGGTAAATTCCCCGAAGACACCAGGCCACAGTAGGGTGAGCATTCCCTGCCTTGGGGCTGAGCAGCTGGAGCAGGGATTGCCTGGGAGCTGCTTCTCCTTGTGAGCAGTGCCAGGGGCACAGCAGGGACAGGCTGGCTTTGCTGCACTCCCAGGGCTGGTTAAGCAGGGAGGGGAAGGAGGGAACATCTCAGAGATGAGCATTTGGGTCTGAATGGAGGAGAGGATTAAAAGGGAGGCTGCAACAAGGGTTTGGAATAGACTGGAATAAAGAAGCATGAAAGCAGAGGGCTGGGAATATAAAATGGGGAAAGGAGGCTGCCACCAAGATGTGAAGTTGACTCAGGGACTGATCTCAGGGGTTGAGATGTGGCTTCAAGGTTGGGGCTAAGGAGGATGCTGGATGGTGCATCCTGTCACTGTTTAGGGATTAGGCAGATATTCCACTGCATAATTTCCTCTTCTGGCCGGCAGGCTGCTGCAGTGTTGATGTGGGCACTCACATTGTTTCTGTGCTGTCACTGGGGGCTTTCTGCAGCTCCTAATCCTCATTCCCATCCTGCCCCTCCATGGCTTTCCCAAAGCTCTGGCAGATCCATTCTCTGAGAGATGGATGTGGGGCTGGAGAGAGCAGAGGGAGTGGAGTGAAGGATGTGAAGGGCAGCAGAGGAATCTCCAGGAGCTGTATTTGGTTGGATGAGTGAGACTGGCTGAACAGGAGAGACCATCACAGACCATCAAAGCCAGCACAGCTACACCCTCCCAGTGCAGCCTTTCCAACAATTCCTTCCTTCCCAAACCTTCTCTGTGCAGGGTGTGGCCAGCAGCTTTTCAGACTCTATTTCCCAAAAACCCCCGGAGCACACAAGCAGCTTTGTAGACTTCTCTGGTTGCCTTTAACTTCTCCCACATATTCATGTGCCTGCTCAAGGGGCAGTGCAAGCCCAGCTGCAGTCTGTGAGGGAGATCCAAGGAAGAGAATTATCCATGAGTGTGCAGTGGTGAGAAAAATCCCTTCTGGAGTCAGGCCAGGCAGGCATTTACTGTGGTAGTGGAGTTTTCAGACTGTCTTTAGCACATCTTATGCAGATAAAATATTGCTGCTACACTTATATCTAGTTTTAGCAAGAAGGACAATAAAATTCCAAGCTGCATAGAGAAATTTATTGCATTATGAATGTTGACTGAAATATTGCTCTTTCTGCAACCTTACCAGGGGCTGGTGTGTGCACAGCCATGTCCTCCTGGAACCTTTGGAATTAACTGCAGCCAAGACTGTCCCTGCCACAACGGAGGACACTGTGACCCTGTGACAGGAAAATGCCTCTGTACTGCTGGCTATATAGGAGACAGGTAAAAATCAACCCCCAAAGCCTTTCATTTTAACCATGGACTGTCAATATTTATGTCTCTTCTAGGACAAACTTCCTCCCTGAAAAATGGTGTTATGTTTCTATTGCTCCAATTAGGTTCATCCTTCTGAAGCACTTCAAGCAATATAAATGTGGCAATGTTATTACTTTTTATTGGCAGTGCTCTCCATTTACAGGGGTTTTTAATATAACTTTTAAAATTTAATGGATTAAATTTAATTTAGATATTTACTGTGATAAATTTAATAGAGAGTATTACATGTTTACAAGATATGTAAATGAACTATCTTTATACAAATTAATATCCTCAAGAGTAAGCAATGCAGCAGCTTAATGTCTCCTTCATTCCTCTGTGCTGCTGTAGCGCTGATCCATCTCAGACACTAGCAAAAGGTGATAAATCCTCAAAATTTATAAATGAGAGCCTTCACCCACGAATCGATCAGAGCAGATGATAATATTGTTTTACCAAGGTGTCATGGATTCAGCAAAATGACTACACAGCAAAGTCAATGAGGGATTGCAGCACATGCTGGCTTAGCCTGCAGCTAATCCTGGCTAGCAAAGGTTGGGAAGTGCAGTTAGAGCAGCTCTCAGGATCACTTTTCACTGAGCTGGGGCACCAGGGTTTGCAGAGATGCACAGCTCACCAGTGGATGTTGTGCTAAAGCACTTTCTCCTCTATGTTCCCTTTTTTATTAGCTCTATACTGACATATGCTACAATTATATTTTTATGCAACAAAGCTCATTGGAATTTCTCATTTCTGCCTTCACTGTATAATCAGCAGGTCGTTGTAGCACAAACATCCAACCCTCAGCCCTGGGAGAGGGTCAGAAGGCTGCTCCTTCCCATTACCGGTGGAGCTTCCCTCTTTCCATTTTATGGACAGTTATAATTGGAGGGGATTCTGGAGTTTATGTCAGGATTTGTGTGGGGTTGAATATGGAGGAAATACTAATTATTTCCAAGTAATTTAGAGGAGAAGACATCAGTGTGCCTCTCTTCCCCATTCTCCATCTGGAGACTCTTTCCAGACATGTGGTACCATATAATTCCTGTTTCTTTTCCTCTGCTTGTGGGGACTTTTTCACTAAAGGAGGCAGCTGTGCAGCCTGAGCCTTTTTAGTGAATCCTGAGCTGTTCCCAGTGCTGGCCATGCTGGGGAAGGCTGACAGAGCCTCTCTTGCTCTCCTCACTTGGTTGTTGCACACCCTGATGGATTCCTGGCTGTAGATGAATCAATCCCATCAAGTGTTGGAGCTCTTGGGAGCTCCCAGCCAGCAGCTGCATCCTTGTTGGGGATGAGGGAAGGACATAGGAAGAGAGATTTTACTGCTGATTGCCCTTGAGAGGGGCTGGAGAAGGCATCTCGGGGAAGACATGGCAGGAGCTCACAGGGATTGTCCTTGAGCTGAGGGAGTGTGGACTCTTTGAGATCTGTACTTGGAGAAAAATAAGAGAGGTTTGAACTCCGAAGAGAGATGTAACTTGGGAAGGGAGAGAGTAAAAAAAAATAAGGCAGAATCAGCTGGGAGAAGCAAAGGAAGTGAGGGAAAGTCACGTTCTGGACCTGCATCCAAACAAACCCCTTGGGAACTGCTCACCTTCCCCATCCCAGAGCAGGGAAGTAAAAGGCACTGAGGGGAGAGGCAGGAGAGCAGAAAAGCAGGTGTGTGAAAGGATGAGTGAGAACAGGATTGAAAAGGTAAACAGGCAGTTAAGAAAGCTCTGCTGCACCAGGGTAAAACTGGATTAGCCTAGAAATTCCCACTTTTCCAGTGCGTTCCTGAAAAGTTAAACATGTTCATCTCTCAGCCTTTAATCCCCCTTCCATAAGGGAAGGGAAACCTTCCCCTGTTGTATCAAGCTGCTTGCTTGGGCTGGGCAGCACTGCTTTGTACTGGCTGTACTGGTTTGTTCTGGCCACACACCTGCCCTCACCTGGCTGGGGGCCCACTGGTTTCAGTGAGGGACAAGGTCGTTAAAGAGCCTGAGTGGCTTTCCTTGGTTTTGTGTTCACACCACAGGGGCAGTGGGACAGACCAGGCAGCTCCAGTTCAGCTCAGAGTCTGTTTGACCCTCTATGACTCTTGCAGTGTCACAGCAAAAAGGAGAGCAGGAGAATCTGCTGCACAACAAAACACCGCTTGCTTTAACATTTTACAAGGCATTGAAAAAAATCTTCTTAATAATGACAGATACTGTGAATAACAGCAATAAAGACATAAATACATTTTACCTACTATCATCTTAAAATTGTCAATAAGTACTATATAATGCTACAGTTCATCATCGTGTGCAGAAGATAATAACATAGAGTTAGATAAATATCTGTGGAGATGAAATGGTCATAAAGGTCTGTGTGAGTGTAATTGCCACACTTTTGTTCCCTACCTGTTTTCCAAGAGTGGCACTGCACTAAATCTCTAGGAAATTGGCAGCACTGTTAATAACTGCAGGATGCTTTGTGCTCACTGAAATGACTGGATCTGTCATGGAAATGTGTGTTTTACAAACTGGAAAGGAAAAATAGCAGAGGCACGGTTAGAAGCTGTGAATGGAGTGTTTCAGAATTCAGTGGCTCATGGGAAAAGGGAACGTGCTGGTTTAGCTTTGTTTTCCATATTGCCCTTAAATCGAAAGATTGAATCTTAACAGGATGAATCTCACATTTATTAGAACTGTATGGGCACATTTACTCTCCTGGTGTTGTGTTCATACCTGTATCTCTTATCTCCCTGTTAGTGCATTTTGGATAACTTTTCGTATTTGTCTGTGCTACATAAATGTGATCACTTTTTCAAAACTAGGAGGATAGCCTAAAAAACTTTGCAGCGTTATTCCTTAAAAAAAGAAAATTGGGGGGAAAAATGTAGATGCATGTACTAAGTTCATCTGTTAAGCAGGCTGTCTTCTGTTTAATATTTTGTGAAATTGCTTCCATTAATTCTACAGGTGACAGCCATATTATCCTATCCCAACCCAAATAATTATGGTACATATTAAAGTTCAGTGGATATTATAATACGAATCTCCCCAGATAGGCAGAAAGCAATGTAAATTAAACAAGAAACATAACTAGGGCTTAGCAGCTCATTTTGTAATTTAATTGAACAATGTATCTGGTTGTTAATGGTGCTATGGACACATTAGATTGATATGTTGCAAAGGAAAGATGTTTAAGTAGAAAGCTAATTCCTGCTGTGATTATTCTCATGTTCCAGAGGAGTCATTATTAGTATTCTTTGTATAAAATTCATTAGCAGTAGCTGCTTGATCTCCAAATAAATAAGTTGGTTAAATTGTTAGTAGAAAAAGGCTAATTATGTAAATGGACTAGGTCGTCAATATTTCATTTCCAGATGCTTTTCTCCCTGCTAGGTAATGCTTCATCTTCTATAAATATAGAATGATACAGTGCACTATTGACTAAGAATTCACCCCGTGGAGCTCAGAGCTCTCCTGCTCACTCAGGGTCTGTGCAGCAGTGGGGACATGAGGAGCTTCATTGTTCCTCCTTGCATTTCATTCACTGTGAGTGTTCCAGCCCCACTGTTCCCATTCTTTGCTGGCTCTTTCCTTTGCAGCTGAACCCCCTGAGACCAGCAGGACTCTCTCTCTGTCTGGTGCCTTTCCAGACTCTTTCCTTCTTTATCCCAAACTCCTCTCACTTTGGGTCTCATATGAACTCCTCAACTCAGATTTGCAATCAGCAACTGTGTTGGTGCCTGCTGGAATTAAATTGCCAGCCAGGCCCTTTGCTGTGTTCATTTATTTTTAGTAAAACGTGATAATCTGAAGCTGCAAAAGTAATGCCCTTCTTATATACTGCCTGTGTTCATTGCAGTTTTGCCTGGCTTGCATCACACATTAATCTTTTATTACTGATCATTATATTAACTCTCACCTGCCAGCTGTGAAATGACCTGCAGAAAGACATTTAACAATTGCCTCCATCCACTGAGTTTACAGTATACACTTTAATCAATGCTCAGGCTTAAATTAATGCTGATAGGCAATTTCCAATGCCTGGCATCCATGTGATAAGGGAATTGGGCTTTTCTGGGCTTCTTTTTCTGTTTTTATTAACTGGAAAAGCCTATCTGTATTTCACGGTGGATCATGTAAACTGTGGTACTGACTCATTGCAGAATTTTGAAACCACTGAATTTTGTCAAGCACAGAATCAGTTGCTTTCTTCAGGACCTTGGCTGAGCTTCTCCAAGTAGGAAATAATGTGAACTCTTAAATTGGTTGTGTAGGACAACGAAACAGACTTTTTGGCAGATCTGAGAACGTAGCCGAGTGGGGAGATATTTTTAACAGTGCATGGAAGGTGCAATTTAAAACAATCTGTGTAAAGTGTTTGCAGGTTCCAATTTTATGCGCATCAAATATTAAAAGTGTTGAGCTACCCTGGAGTAGGAGAAGAAAAGCAAATTTAAACTTTTAGTTACTCGGTACACACACAAAACACAAAGGGGTTTCTTTTCTCCTCATTGGTATAAAACTGGTGCAATGACAGCAAAGAGGACAAGTAAAACTAAAACATTGCTGGAGAACATTTTGCTCAATATTGCTAAATACACTTTCCCTTTTAACTCTCCTCATCACTGAGAGGGCCATGTGCTTTCAAGGGAGGTGCACAATCCTCCTGTGAAGAGAGAAGTCCTGATAGAGAAGTCAAACAGATGAGGGGTTTTATAGTAAAATATTTTATTGCCTATCATTTTCTTACGATTGATGAAGGCAATTGTCAAGGTCCAGGAAAGAAGAATGCACTTTGTGAATGAAGGTAATATGAACTAATGCAAATTTAGCAGGATTTAATTGGGCATGGATGAATGCAGTTTCTCTTAGCAGCAATTTGCAAGCCCAGGATATCCCATCACTCCAGTGATAGCATCAGTTCACAGTATGTTACTTAAATAAATGAGCAATGATTGGTCTGGTTTGTATTAAATCCATTAACAAAAAGGTTCCTGTGTAAAAGCCATGTCCTGCTGAGGTGTGGCTCTGACTGGATGCTGTCCCACACATCCCATGGCAGGTGTCAGGAGGAGTGTCCCGTTGGCACCTACGGCTTCCAGTGCACACAGAGCTGTGACTGCCAGAACGGGGCCACGTGCTACCACGTCAACGGAGCCTGCATCTGTGAGCCTGGCTTCAAAGGCATCCACTGCCAGGAGAGAATGTGTCCTGAAGGGTTTTATGGCCTCAAATGCAACAAGAGATGCCCTTGCAATATTACCAACACTCTCAGGTATGTCCATTGTGTCATATTCTAGAGCGGGGACTGGTCAAATAAAAGCATTGGGGAAGAATTCAGTTAACTACACCTACTGTCCTTTTCTCTGTAGTTTTAAGTACAAACACAGAGAATTTGTCTGTCTTTGATTTCAATAACCTCAAGTTTGGAACCATAAGCCTCAGTCCAGCTTGTATCTGTTAACAGTTCTGGTAACACCTGAAGCAGCCTGACATACAGCTTTATTCTAGGCATAAGAACCAGCAGCTGATGCCCATATGTGTGGATAATAACCCACTGAAGTTTAAAAAATAGATACATATTTCTGAAATCCATCACTTGGCCTCTTTTTATGACATGGGTTTGCTTGTTAGATCTATAAACAGCAAGGGGACTTTCAACATGAAACCTAATTTGCTTCAGCTGATGTCTCACGGCAAATTACCTTGTTGGAAACACTTGAGGCAGATGTATAAATAGACTGAAATCAATATCCCTGAGTCAGTCTGTGGAACTGTAACACGGTTGACATTGTCAAAATAGACTCCTCATATGAGCCTATTTTTGTTCTTCATTTTCTATGTGTATGTGGGAAATATTCAGGAAAATAAATATCACGGAATTATACCTACAATGGAATGAGCCTCACTTAAAAGGTCAGGGCTTCATGTTTTATTCCCTTTTTTGCTATTTTTAAGATCTGTTTCTTGAGGTTCTCTTTACTATGAGATGGAGCCACAAACAGACTTGAGCACTTTGAATTTACTTTCCCGTTGTAGGCTTGAATAAGTTTTCCAAACCTTGAAAAGAAGGAAGAATTTAAGACTCTTCCCTATTATCTTTGTTACCTTTAGTAACTCCTTGCCTTGTTTATTGACTGCTGGAATTGCTGTTTGGAGAATCCTCACTCCCTGTCCTGTAGTAAAGGGAGCCTGGACAGCCAAACCCCCCTGGCCTGAGCTGTCTGAGCCACATTTCCTCACCTGCTCACTGCTGAGCCCCCCGGTTCCCACTGGATTCCCTTCTTTTTCTGCCCATTCCTGTTCAGCAGGCAGAGCCAATTTAGGGTTGTGTAGGCTCCAGGGGGAGGTGGAGATAATTGATGCCCAAGCAAACATGCCCTTGGTACAGACATTCTTCAATTTGGAAGCAGACAGGTGGGGACCTGACTGTCCTGCTGATGATGACAAACCCACCTTGCCATTTTACTGCTGCTAAAATATGAACACACTCAATTCTGTATGCAAGAAGTGGCACCTCATTTGTGTGCACACACAGACACACACACACAAACACTTCAGGCAAATCTGTCTGTGCACTTGAGATAGACCCTATTTGTCTCAGTCTTGGAAATAAACAGGTGATTTTCCTTGTGAATTCAGCTGTGAGTGGTGAGGCTTTGCTTAACTGAAAGTCAGAGATCACAATAGATTATTTAAAAACTTGTAGTTGTGGTGATACAACGCCTGTGGAGCAGGAGAGCTCCAGCACAACTGTGTTTGACAGCCAGGATCCAAAAGGTTTGAGGCTCCCAGGGAGCTCTGTACAAGAGTCTGCCATTGCTTCTGATTATGTTGTGTATCATGAAATCACTGCAAAAAATATCATCCCTGAGGCATGAGCTGCACATTATATACAAAAGGTTAGTGCTATGTTGTACTGAGGATGGGGGATGCCTCAGGAATTACTGCAGAGTGAGCTGAGGGATAATTCCTACGTGTCACACGACTGCAGCACCTGTGGTAAATCCAAGCTGAATTACTCCTCAGTGTAAACTGTTCTTCAGGTGTACAGGAGGGTGAGAATGTGCTCCTGGTCAGCCGCTGACACTTGTGTCCTCAGCCCTCCTGAGCCTGCAGAAACCTGTTTGTTTCCAGAAAGGTGGAAATAGAGTGGCAGGACTGCAGGCCACAGGCAAGGCTGAGCTTGGCTGCTATTTCTCTGCTATGTGCTCAATTCATTAAAAGTCTTTTAGGTGGGGTAAGATTGTGGGTTGGAAGGTGAAAGAATTCACCCTGTGTTACTCAGAACTACCTGGGAGGTGCTCTGAGAGTTTGCCAGAGGATCTTTCGTGAAAGAACGGACTTGCACCTTCCAGCTGTGAGGAAAGAGGAGGTGTCAGAGAGGTTTGAGAAAGGGGGAGGATTGAATCTTCTCCCAGCTCTTTTCTGGGCATGTGGTCATTCCCACACACCCTGCCTGTGCCTGGTTGCTGTCTGATGGGAACATTTTATTCCTTCCCTCCCAACATTGCTCCATCAGCTTCCCTTGCAGCATCCTCTGCTGAGATGGTATCTCTGGTTCCTTAATAAATGAGTCTGGTCTCTCTATTGATAAGATCTCCCTTTTTCCTACATCTTATCACTGCTGTTATGGAACAAAGAGATATCAGCAAGCTGTAGATCGGGAAATGTTCTTTCATTCATCCATGGGATTTCAGCTGTCCACTTTTCCACCAGCTCTGCAGAGTGCTGTGAATTGCTGAGCCAAGGAGCGTCAGAGCTGATGGAAAATGACCTTTTCCAAAGGCACTCCATATTCTGAACAAATCTTTGTGCTAATTGTTTAACCAGTCCCATACAGTGCACTTCTCTTCCCACCCACCTCTTCCCATTCCTCCCTGAGTGTTTGTCTTTGCTGAAACTGGGCTCTTCCAAAGTGACTCATTTACCCAGAGCCATCTATTTTCCCCAGGAGCAGTTTAAGCTGTTGGCTGCTTGTCGTGATCCCCAAGTGTGGAGGATAATTATTTAACTCTTGTAGAAGGTGCGGGAAAATCCTGTCCCTGGATTTGTCTCATTTGATCTGGTTACTGGAGAGTTGACTGGAATGGAAAATTCTGAGGGCTTTGAGGAGTAGCTGAGAATGAACAGTAGGAAATACACAATCAGCTTTTCCATTTTCATAGATCTATCTATTTTAATGTCTGAAGAGATCAGAGTGATCATCTAGTCTAACCTCCAGCATGGTAATGACTGAAGGACACCATTCAATAATTTCTGCATCAAAGCACACTGAAAGACACTTTGTACAGGACTTTGAACAACCCCACAATTAGCTGATTTAAATGTGGTGGTGACTTGGACTGTCCTTCCACAGGAAAGGGTACACCTGTAAAAAACTCCCCTCTGCAAAAAGTCCATGTTGATACAGCCTAGGGTGGCTGGAAAGAAATAATCCTGCCTTGTCCTTCTGTCAGGGAGGGAAATGAAGAGTTGGAACAGTCCTGGCCACCCACCCTTCCTGAGCCCTGCTGTGGAGCCAGCCTGGGGAGCCCTGTGCCCTTGGTAATGACTTTCCTGGGTCAGAGATGTGAGAAGGGAAGGAAGGCACTGGGACAAAGTCAAATGGAATGGGCAGATCTGCAGAGGCTCCAGTTACTGCCTCAACACCAGCAAGTTTGGGAGGACCAAACCCCCATGGGGCTTCCATGGAGTTCTGCTTTGATCTGATCAATAATGTGCTGGACAAGGCTTTGAAGATGTGCTGGACTGAAGGGGTGGCCCTGCAGTCTCACTGTGGCCACTGCTTGAAAGCAAGAGGCATCTTAGTAAGGGAAACTGGATGTAGTGTGGACACCATAAACCAGAAAATACTGTAAAATAACGATGAGGCTGTTGTTAACCAAAGTAAGATGGCAGGTGCTGCTGTATAAACAGAAAGTCAGGAAATTCACTGGGAAGGTGTTGCTTTGGCTGAAAGATGTGTGGAGAAGAAATTCAGAATTTGGAACAGACTGTGCTGTATAAAACATTTCTTTTTCTAATTTGCCTTGAGAAATTTACCTGATTTGCTCAGATTTCCTCAAAATTAGATGCTTAAAAATTTAAAGGCCAAAAATGCCTTTATGCTTTTCAGTTCAGCTAATAAAATTTTTTAAAATTAATCTTTTATTGCTGTAAATGTGGCTCAGAAGCCAGGGATTGTACAGTAGCTTTCAAAGTGCAGCAGGAGCCCTGGAATTCTTTCCTTGTCAGCCCTGATGTATTCTGTGGACAGCTCTATTCCACCTCTGCCTGGCCTGGAGCCACAGGAACATTTGTCTGCCTGTGTTCACTCCTGCTTTCTACCCTGCTTCTTCCTGTGATGCAGGAGAGTTGAAGAAATAAAAGTTGTTAAGATTCAATGCAAACTACAAAGGATAACATTGCCAAACTCTCTGAAGAGTGTAAGGTTCCCTTGCTGCTCCCAGCAAGGGCTGGAAAACAGATGTTGGTGGGTTTGCCTTTGGGATCCTTTTGGAACCCTCCCATTCTCTCACCCATCCTTTAGTGATCCTTCTGCAGAGGAATTGTTTGTGTTCATTAATTTCAGTTTCCTGGGGGCTGGAGAAGTGCCTCACATGCACTGTGACCTGTGCTGGCAAAATGTTACACAAACACATGGCCTGGGAAGGTGCACTCAGAACAGGAGGGGAGGAATTACACAGATATTTATACAAATTTCTTGCTGTATTTGCTATCCAAGCTTTATTCTGCCTCAAACTTTCCAACTTCAGCCCAAATAGCGTTTAAGTCACTGGGCAGTCTGGATGCATGGCTGTTTGGATGAGTGATAGATGAATTTCCTGCTCTGTTCTTTATCTAGTTATGTAATTTGACCGGAATGTAGTTGTACAAAATGCCAACAGAAGAGGAACCTTCCTAACACACACATACATCCACACATACACTATTTCTACATCATGAGCTGCGATATATTTTGTATGTAACTCTGCTCACTTTTATTTCTGGACTAGTTCATACAAACCAGAGAGAAAAAAGAAATAATATAAAAACTTTGTGCTATTTAGTGATATCAGCTGCAGATCTTGAAAGGGTTTCCAAAGGAAGAAAGGCAGAATTTTAGAAATGGGAAAAATGAAGGCAGAGGAGTCAGTTAGGTAGCCAAGACTCCCTGGCAGGATTGGGAAGAGAGCAGCTGCCTTGTGCAGGTTGGGAAAGCATCTAAATCTCAGCCCTCCTCAAGTTAACGCTGCATCAGGCACCTGGATTGTCAAACAAGTGAGGAGAAAAACAAAGCCCTGATCTGCTCAGGCTGATAACAAAATTATCCTTTCTTCAATAGGAAGTTTATATGGATGGAGGGACCAACATTGCATCAGATTTTCCTGGCTCACTGTGCCATGAAAGGTGTACAAGGCTTTAGTGGGACAGAATGTGCCCTCAAACTTCTGCTGGCCTTTGTTTTGGAGTCCAAGTACCCTGTTTCCAGTAGATTCTTCTGGAAAGCCTGTTTGGTTTTGATTCTTGTTTTAGTCCTTAATACATAGCTTGTATCCCATGCAAAAAAAAAGCTGTCCATGCTGATGAAGGAGCCAACCTCAGAGTAAGAATTCTTAGTGAGTGTAGTGTTTTCAGCTGAGTTGTCATAGACTGATTCAAACTGCCCTGGTCATAAATTGCCTCTGAAATATTTAATTTAGCCACCAGATGCAGTTCTCATGGAAGCACATGGTACATGTAGTAGTAGTTGAAACAGAGAAACACAAAATTCACTTCAAAAGCCTTCTTTAATGTTGAGCTTTCTGCTCCTATTAGGTAATGATTAATAGACACAGGGGGGAGACCCAAGCTTTTATTATTTTCATCTGAATGTTAAGAGGTGCTTTGTGGAAAACCATAATTTCAGGGACTGCTTTGTCAGAAGAATTTCATGGATGGTAGTTTGTTAGGCTGATGAATTGTTTTAATTAGTCAGTAAAACACTATTTATGATGAAACGTTTGACACTTAGAAAATTTGATCCTTTTTAGTTGCAACACTATATGACCAACCTCTCCTACCAGTAATTGCCTGAAACATAGCTGGAAATTACATTTTATGAGGTTACCTTGAAAATTAACATATACAATATTAATTTTATAGGTGTAAAAAAACCCATTCAGTCATGTCTACAATCTTAAACTGCAGCAATAAATAACCGTAAAGGAAAAGAAATTGTTTCTGTGATGCAAAAAAATAGGAGACAGGCCCAGAGAGAGACCCCACCTTGCAGAAGCCTATTCTTCTTCTGAGAGTAAAGAAAATGGGATTTCTGGCAATATTATTTCTCATGTCTCTCACTGAGGACTGAGCAGTGCCATTACTGGGCAGTGCTGTGGTGCAGAGGCCTCAGAGCATCCTGAGCTCTCAGGTGCAGCCTCACACTCCCAGCTGGCCTCAGACAACATCCCCCAGAAACCTCCATCCCTTCAAAGCAGAAGTTAACACATCTCCAGCCTTCCCCTCCTGTCCCAGCCCCAGCCTCCTGCTGTGGGAAGGTGGTGCCCTGAGGAAACCTCGAGGAGGCAAAATGCCAAATAAAGATAAACTGTTTCATGCAGGGGGAACAGAGGGGTGTGAGTGTTCCACCTACAGGTGCAGAAGGACCAGGCATTGTCCAGTCTTTTGGGCTCGATTCTCCTTTCTCCTTTTTTCTCACAACAGTGTGGAACTGACTGAATAGGAATGAAAGCCAGAGGATTAATGTTGTTCATTATCCAGCAAAAAGGAACTTGACTCATTTCCCTGCACAGCTGTGACAGTCCCAGGGCTCCTGTTAACTTCTGTCCTGAGCAAATCCCAAGGCTTTAGGTGCTGATCAGTTCTGGCCACTGTGGCTGAATATTCCCTGCAAAACTCTCCTTCCAAGCAGAGTTTTCCCTTCCAAAGCACTTTCCTTTCTACCTGTGCCTGCTGGAAAGTTCTGCTGAGGCGGCACTCACTTTTATAATACAAATGACAGTGGGATGGGATGGGATGGGATGGGATGGGATGGGATGGGATGGAATAGAATAGAATAGAATAGAATAGAATAGAATAGAATAGAATAGAATAGAATAGAAATGTTGTGTGCTTGAACTCAGGTTTATCTTCACAGCTCTCTGGATTGCATTCCTCCACCCTCTGGAATTTCTCCTATCCCTGAACATCTTTAGCTGGCTGCATTACAGCCAAATAGTGCAGCACATACCTGTCCTACAGCTGAAAGGATTAGTGGTGTGGTAACGGTGTGGTCAGTAATCCAAGTCACATTGAGTTGAGAATGGAAGAGCATAAACTTCAAGGTGTAAACTACCCAGTGCTGTGGCAGTTCCAGGTGTTTGGAAATGCTGTGCTGTTTAGCACTAGATTCTCTCTTTACTTCACAAATTATACAGCTTCTTATCTTCACCACCCTAAAGAGTTTCCAGGCTTGTCCTGTTCTAAGTGTGACATGTGAAATGTTATGAGCTGCGTTTTTCCTTCCTGCCCACATCTCATTAACATCTGTCTCTTTGTTAGTTGCCATCCTCTGTCTGGAGAGTGCAGCTGCAAGGCTGGCTGGGCTGGGCTCTACTGCAACGAGACCTGTCCCTTGGGCTTCTACGGCGAGGGCTGCCAGGTGCCCTGTCCCTGCCACAACGGGGCTGACTGTGACAGCATCACTGGGAGCTGCATCTGTGCCCCAGGGTTCATGGTGAGTGGGGCTGAGCATGGGGAGGGGTTTCTTAAAGTGGCTGCAAAAAAGCAAGAGGGTTTTAATCTGATTTGAAATAATACTTGTATAAAAGCGGCCAAACACAGGTAATTTTCACCCATTCTGTGCTAAGTCCTCATCATTGTCCTGTGAGCAGTGTCAATGGATGGCTGCTGGTTGTTTAGTTAACATCACTGGTCTAGGTTTATTACTGTTATAAAGATATGGTTTCCCATAGTATATTCTAAGTCAAGACTTAACAAAAAAGGTTTCAGATTATTGTCTGCCTGGAAGAGCAGAGAAAGAATTCTCATGGCCTTTCAGCATGTTCCTTGTCAGTCACACTGTGATTTTAATAGATGAAGATAATTGAAAATGTTACAAATGATAGAGCAATTTATGTCTCTTCGGAGCCTGTGTGGCAGGTGTCTTTTACCTGAGCATCAGAAAGAGCTTCAGACATTCTGAGGTAAACAAGCATTACATTTTTAGGTGAGATGTAAAATGGCTGAAGAAACCAGCCAAGATGAAAACATCAAAAATTCAGAGTTAACAATTGCCAGGCTGCAGCAGAAAGTATTGGAACATGGATCCAGGTGTCCAGTCCTGCTAAGGCTGGGCAGAATGGAATTCTTGTCAGAAAGTTCCCTGGTTACTTATATATGAAGCCACTCCCTTTCAGAAGCACACCATGGAGGAGAAGTGCAGGCTGTGTTTTAGAAACAATACTTCCTGAAGGAAAAAAAAATACTTTAAAGAGAGAATTCCACCAAACTTCACAAAAAGTTGGCTTTTTGTGTCCTTCATTTTACATGATCTGTCCCCACAGGCCTATCTATGTTTTCTATACTATTATAACAATTATGACATTTAATTACTAAGTTTACTAGAAATCAAGGGACAGGCTGCACAGCTGGGACAGACCCAAAATGGGGAGGTCCTGTATGAGGTTAGTGGGATGCCAAAGACTTTTTAGCCTCTCTTGCTTCTAATTCCACACCTGAGCTTGTGATCCCCAGCTGGCATCTGCAGAGCTGTGCAATGGGAGCTATGGCTTAAAGACAATTTTGTTTTCTGCCTCGTGTCAGCAGCTGAACCTGGAAGCTGGAGCTTCCACTGACTGCCAGGGGTTGTCTCAATGCCAGATATTAACTGATTTATTTAGGTGTGAGGGGCTGGACTCAAAAGCATCTGTGCAAGTGCTTAGAGATGGGGGAAAAAAAAGAAGAAAAGGTGTTTGAAGTTTAATTCCCAACTCCACAAACAGAAAACAAGAATTTTTCTTCTCCATACTGTAGTTGATACACAAGTGGAGGAAGGGTGAAGGCAGCAGCATGTTAGTAACAACTACAAAATAAAAAGATACCAAAGTCCTCCTTCTTATCAGGAATGCTGTCCAAATTTGCAGCACAAAAGCATTTAGGGACCCTTTACTGTACACGGTTTTGAAAAGCATACCTTGTCCAATATACATTGCCCCAAGGCAGCATTAGTGCAGGCAGAAAGCCTGGGAAGTTCCTATTGCATTGCTTCAAAATAATATTTAATCTCATAATAAAGAGCTTTCTTGCACTGACATTTAAACAGCTTGGTTATTGAGGATAGCTCTATAATCACTGAAGCATATTTAGGCATTAGTATCATTGCTCTCACATAATATACTATAATCTCTGGCAATTAGTCCATGAGGGGAAGTAAAGCCTTGAAATTGCTAATTTATTGCCTCTGAAGCATATTTGTCATTCGTGTGCATGCCAGATGAGCTGCAATGGTTCTTTCAAGTGCTGCAGAACACGGGCTGTGCACAAAAGTTGCTGGGAACCTTTTCCTCCCAGGCTGGGGCCTTGTCCTGCCAGGATGCTCCGGGCAGGGACGAGGTGAGCTGGAAAAGACTGGAAGTGCCTTATCCCAATGACACACTCCAAGCCAGGCTTTCCCTTCAGATATTCCTGCCTGGCTCTTGCTGAGGCAGCAGGGGAGCTTTGCCTGGGGACAGAGTTTTGCCCTTGAATTGGGCGAGTCTGCGAGCGCCGGTTCCGAGCGCAGGATGTGTCCTCTGGCAGAGCTGCCAGTGGAATGGTGCTAATGCAGAGCTGGGCAGAGCTAATTATTCACAAAAAACCATAAATGAATCCCTCCTGCTTTCTCGAGCATGAGGCTTGGCTGAGGCAGCCACACGGGCAGGAATTTTGCCATATAATTGGAAAGAATAAGACCAGGAGCAATATCTTAGGTTTTGCAGCAATGTTTGATCTACACACGATCCTAGGGCAGAGCAGGCTGAGGGGCTTCTAAGGAAGGGGGGAAGGAAGAGAAAATGGTGGGAGATGGGATATAATGGCAGAATTTCATCTGCAAAGGCAGAGAGGTCGGACCCACAGGACTTTGGGATTACTGGCTGCCCGGAATGCGCAGTGCCCAAGGAAGGACAGCGTTTTCCTGACAAAGCACTCCTCCAGCCCACTCCTCCAGCACAGATGGTGGGTTTTTAACTCACCCTGCCTGTGTCAGGGCAGCTGGGCTGGGTTTCAGGATGAATCATCCGCTCTCGCAGCCAAAACAGGGACATTTTGTTGGGATGCAGAACAAGCCATTAAAAACACAAAGCATCTGGTCACCTTTATTAAATGTATTAAGTGAAAAGGCAGCCATCCCATAGGCTGCCATGTACGTGAGCAGAGCCCTTAACTTTTTGAAATTTAAAAAGATTCAAGTTGTAAAATAAAAATGTATATGGTAGCTTAAAGAAAATACATTATTTATTAGCTGTGACATTTCCAAAAATTAAAATGCCAAAGCTAAATAGTGATGAGCTTGCAGTTTAGGATAGAATTTCAAAACATTTTCTGTCTTACTTTTTCAATGAATGTTTTGGGTCAGACTCAAGAGTCAGATTTGCATGTTTGGCTCTAAACCCAAATGACAATGTTGTAAAGCTGTTATTGGGTAGCAGTAGAGGGTATTTGTGTGAGGTGTGGCTGTGACTGTGATCCCATGGGGGGAAAGCTCTGTTTTGCCTCCCTGGGTGTCTGAACCACAGTGCAGAGCTGGGTGTGGATTTGACTGAGGGATCCACAACCCAAAGCAGCAGTTCTTGGAGGCATCAAACAGGGCAATGAAAACAGGATAATAGTAGAGGAGACACAACAAAATCTTCTTCCCCAAAATCACAGAGCTATTCCCCATTGCTCCACAGGCCTCTTGGGAATGCTGTGCTTCCTGCATCCCAGTTGTAAAGGAAGATAAAGGCTTTATCAGTTTAACTCAGATGATTGCAGGGAATCATCATTACAAGTACACCAAGAGGCCATATCCCTCCAACTGGGACTTTTAAAATATTTGAGGGTTTCCTCTTAGCACTGGTATGATGAATTGCCAGAATGCTCTTCTGAAGAATGGTTTTGTAAAGGTGTTCTGCTGCCATCTCGTTTGTGAGCAGAAGGAACCTGGCAAACACACACAGGGAGTACACAGATCAGCCCTGAAAAGCACCCGGGGAGAGTCTTCACTGGTGGAAATTGGATCCTCACTCCCATGTGGAAGTGGTCACTGCTTGCAGTGAATTACCTGGGTGCAATTATGGGCATGGTGAGAGGGGTTATACTAACTTGTACCTCCCCCTCCTTCCAAATTCTGCTCCTACATGTTCTCCTACAAGTCCACTGAACTCAGGTGTGCAGGAGGGACGTAAAAGAAATCAGGACTTGCCATGTCCTCTCTCTTCTTTTGTTTTTGGTTCATTGAATTTTATTCCTGTAATTCAATAAACATTGTGCAGAAGGCCAGAGGATATGAATTAAATATGACAGGAGACTACAGGAATCCTGACCTTGTGTCTCACAAGGAAATCTTGAAACCAACCCCCTGCACGTACCTATCAGCATTTTAGCTGCTGAAATCATTATAAATGCTATTGAGATACAACGAAGTTCACCTCCCCCATTGCACAGCTAATTGCAGCTTCCCTGAAAGCAGTGGCTATCTAGAGACCTCATCTCGTGCTATGCCTTTGTTTCTTTATGGATGCTTTGTTTTCTTCTTTTGAAAAATGGGTTTAACTTCAAACGCTTTCATTCTGTGTGTTGTGGCAAGGAGAGATGTAGTTAAAACATTTCTCAGCCCAAGACACTCTGAGAAAACTTTTAACACTTCTCTGTGGAATGTGTGGTCAGCTTTTACTTCAATGGGCACTTAGGTCTATATTTCACATCCAGATGACAGAAGTTATATTACTTTAAAGAGTTCATCTATTTATGCTGCTATTTTTTGAAGACCTGTCTGCATTTATTGAACCCTGCATGCTGACAAGCAGAGCAAGCGCTCCATCACCAAAATGAAAGAATCCATTTTGACATTTCTCTATTTCTTCACTATATTGGTAGATCCCACACAAGCCAATCACATGCAGCAAAGTATGGAAACTCCAGCAGTGGTGATCTCTTACCAGCAGATTTTTCAGCTTTTGGAATGGCTCTTGGATTCCCTAAAGCTTTCCAAGATTTATCCCAGTGCTGTACACCTATAGCTATTTGCATCTTCTGGTGGCATTGCATCAAGATTGCATTTTAAAAGCACAATTAATGCCTTTCAAATATATCCTTATAGAAGTGCTTATGTGTATAGATCTCTGGCTGGGCTCAGTGGGAATCTGGGCACTTAAGCACTGAAACAGAGCCTTCGTTTGGGTCTGTAAATCCATAATTTTATCTGGCATGCCTGAATTTCTCAACATAATGCTTTCTCTGCCACAGGGGTACAAATTGCTCCTAGGGTTTACATCAGAGTAAAACTTTACAACCTACCTGCACATTGAGTAAAAGTCAGCCCATGTAATACACAATGAACAGTAGCTTGAGCACTTAGTAAAAATAAGTATAAATTATAGTGCTCTAAAGCTATTCAAATGCACAGCAAATGCACACCAAATTTTGCAGTGAATATTCTCTTGGTCAGTACAGACACCCACACACAGACTCAGACCAGTCTTAATCTGCTCTGTGCCTCCTCAGTGAGTAAAATGACCAATTTACTGTTCCTTAGAATGAGGAGGACCATGATTATGCTCCTTTAGAGGTCATAAACACTTAGAGGTCCAATCTGTTGAGTATTCCAGCCATAACTGTCTTCCTTCTGGCACATACCCTATCTCTTGTTCCCTGAAAAAAACATACAGGAGAGAAAAAACAGTCTTTATCTTTATATTAAGAAAAGTGGAAGCCTGTTCTCCTGTCCTACACCTTTAAAATTCTCTCTGTTGTCTAAAAGAAAAACCAGAATAAACAGAGAGGAGCACCTTATCTTATCTTCAATTGAATTTTCCCTGAAGGACCCAAGTCCCAGGTAGGTCTGGAGAAATTTGAAGCATCATTGCCTGTAGGTGTTTTCTAAACACACAAGGTACAAATTTATCAGAGTATTCCCTCTCTTCTACATATTAACTTTCATCTTTATTCTAAATGTATCATTCTTCACCACTTCAGAAGGAAGCAGGGAAAAATGAATGAGGCTTCTTTTTGTTATAAGCCCGTGGTTCAGTAGTAAAATTATTTTATAAATTTCACAAAATTCTTAATATAAAAAATGAACATAAGGCTGGAGATAGCAGATCTGGTTTGGGGGCTTTAACTCATTTAAATGATCCATTTCTCTTTGAGATAATTCCAAAAGTACTTCAGTGGAAGCTCATCGCAGAGCAACAGGGCACCTCATCAAAAGGTTTAAAAAGAAAAGACGAGGGGAAAAAATCTTCAATAGAGCCTGTGTCCTTTTATCCTTGATTTACCGAGCATATCAGTTACCCCCCTTTGTTAAGAGCTCTTTTCATTTCTAGGTATAAAATAAATTCAACCATTTTATCAAGATGTTCTTGTTACCAACCACCAGTATAAATTTTACTTGCTCTAGGTGGGGGAGAGGTTTTCTGGCACAGCAGTTGTCCAATTAACTGGAGTATCACAGGCTACAGGAATGGTTTGCAGGGTCTCATTTCATGAGTTACCCGGGTTCAGGGGGAAGATGCATTTTCTCCTCCCTGGTTTCCCATTTGTGTCCATGACCCAACGTCTCAAACCCAGGGAGGAGGGCGAGGGGCAGAGGCAGAGGGGACGAGGACAGGCACCCTCACTGTGCAGGTGGGTCTGAGCCTGGCCTGCAGGTGGCAGAGCATGAATTATTAATTGATAATAAAAATAAAACAAGTTGTCTTAGAAGTTGTGGAGCTACAAGAGCTTTGTTTGCCGCAGGTTTCTGTTCTCAGTCCCCCGGCCTCTCCTGGCCTGCTGCAGTACCTCTGTCAGGTCTCCTTTGACACTTTACCTGGCAAAGGACACTCAGGTGGGCTCAGGGACCTCAGACTCACTTAATCCCCTCACTGCATAAGGTTCAAAGTACCATGGATCACATTCCCTAAAAAAGGAAAGGGTTTTGCCTGAGCAAAGGCTGAGTATTAAGTCGAGGCATAGAAGAAATTGATTCCCATTCTCCCAACCTTTGAACTCTTTACTGGTTATTGTTTTTCCCTTTGTTTCACCTCAGTTATCCAAAAGTTCTTAGCAGAGTTAATTTTAAGAAGTTTGGGAATATCCCTCTGTAGCCCTGACTAATTCCTCAGCTACCCCTGAAGTAAAGAGACAGACAGGGGAAAGGCCAAGGCAGCCCAAGACTGTCCTGGTGATCCCAGAAACGGCTCAAGAGGGAAAGTCCCTGCTTGGATACAGGGAGCAGTGAGATGCAGCTGAAGAATCACCAAAAAACCTGGGAGATTCAGTGTTTTGAGCAGGTTTGAGAGGCTCATTTTGTCAAAACCTGCAAGAAGGAAATGCAGTCTCTTTGATAGCAGATATCAGTGTCAGTTTTAGGTCTGGAGGTGATGTGAAAGGCAGAGATATGGGAAATTCAACTACAATAACTTTAAAAATGGAAGATGTAGCTGTGCCATGGGAAACCATGATGGAAGTAAAAAATTATATTCACCCCCTATGCTAACTATGGCTGCATCCCAGATCCCTCTTTCCTGATTTTGGTCTCTGAGGAATACACTCTCCTCTGAACTTGCATTTTCTTGGTGTCTTCTAGATAAAGGTAAGTCTGAAAGCTCAGCTGATAGTTTTTTGAAGCTTACAAATTACTTTGCAAGTGGATGTAGAACAAGAAGTGGATCTCAAGCAGGCAACAAAACCGTCTCTGTTCCATACAGCCTAAGAGTGAGCTGAGAAAATGTTTTTCAAAGGAAGGAACTGACACTTTCCCATTGGACAGAAGTTTTCCTGTCAGCTGGGCTGCAAGTTGGAAGGTCTGAGTTTACAAACAGAAATCAAAACACCTCACACCCAATGTTTTGGTACATTTTCCTCATAAATAGAGCTGATCACAGATCATTTGCACTGGTCAAGATTTTTGCACAGTCACAGACCAGATGAAAACTGCCTCTGAATCACATCTTGATGTCCCTTTTCATTGATGACACCTGAATTTTCTTACTCACTTCTCAATGCATACAAAAGAACATATTTGTGTGCATGCAATGGCTGTTCTTTGATTTTTTTTTTTTTCTTGTGGTCCATTGGGGCTAATAACACTATAAAATTTTTCATACCAAAGCTACTCAGCGTGGTCAGTACAGACTGAGAATGATCTTCCCTTAGCTGTGCAGTGCCCTGCATGGAATGACTTGGTCTCAGTCCAGCTCCCTGTGGATCAGTGTGTACATCACAATCCCCATTTCCATCAGCAGCCACCAGCAAATTTCCTGGCACATTGAGCCTTTTTACCATTTTCCCTTCACAAACCATTGCTTCGGGTCAAGCCTGGTGATGTGGCTGTGTGATCCATCCCAAGGTCCCTGTAGGGCTTTTTCTGGGGACAAAGAGCACAGGTACTGAGAGCTTTTGGAGCAGCACCCCTCGTGAGCACTGTGAGCACCCAGCTTGTCCTGCACCTTTCCCAAATGGCAGGTGAAGCTGGAAAATCAGTCCAGCTGTGGGGTGATGCTGCCACACGTCATTTAAAGAACAATGGACATCACCTCAGTGCAAGGGAGCCGGATATGGGCTAAGCCCAGGATTTCAGTAACAACTCGCAAAAGGATCCTTCTGGCTCTGCTGAATTACAGGAGGAGATAATCTCCATTCCTGTGCCAACAGGGAAGATCATTATGGGGAGGCCACCTGTGTATTCCAGGCTTGCAGACCAAGCCGCTCCCCTATTGATTTTGATATCAGTGCTTTATATCAGTTTTATAGAGGTTTTTTATGGCAGTGCTGTCAGTCAGGCCTGGTGCTGTTCTCCCTCCGAGCTCCTCTGGAGCAATTAGGGATTTCTGCGGGAGCAGCGGGCTCGGGAGCCCGTGTGTTCCCAAAGCCTGCAGTGCCCCTGCCAGCACCCGGCTGCAGGAGCGGGAACAAACGCTCTGCTCCCACCTCAGGGCATTTGGTGGATGCTTTGAGCAGGTGAACTATTGTAGCACAGTGTTTAACAAGGTCACTGAATGCACAGGACACAGTGGCTCCCGCTCAGCTGTGCAAACTGCAGCCCTTTCTTTGAATTCAGTGGAATTTGCAGAGCCTTTTATGAGCTATTCAATTTCATTTCCTCTGCTCACTCTCTTGTCAATGCACAAGCTGCAGAAATTGTCCGTGACAGCTCCAATTCTACTTTGTCAGCCCAAGTTTACCTGAACACAACTGCTGCCTTCAGTGGGATTGTCCCGGATACACAAGAGGGGGGTTTGCCTCAGAGTCTGCCTCTACTAATGAGAACTTATTCACTCACGCACGGAGTTTATAATTAGCTGAGAACTCTGACCAAGTCCCAGATCTTCTCTTTCTTCTCGTATTTACTTTACTGGGCTCTGCTGCAGTTTTATTTACCCAAATAACTCCAAAGTTTTCGTAAGTGGGTCCAAAGGAACCAACTTGGTACAGAAAGCCTGAAAGCCTTTGCCTTTGTTGCTAGTTGACATATTTCATGTGTTTTATCCTTAATTGGCAATGTGGCTATGTCAAATTGCATTTCCCTTCCTGTAGCCTCATTCAGAACCAGTGGAGCTAAATATTCTGCTCAGACTGAGTTATTTGATCTGAATTTTGCAGAGGGATGAACTGCTTGCCAATAGCAGTGCCTCCTTTCATCTATTAGGCTTCCAAATGAATATATCTTTATCCCCACTATCTGTGGATCTGTGCATGAAAGTGTTGGTAGCTGACTCTCCTGGTAGTTCAAATTGCAAGCTGGCTTCATTAAAATCTCCTAAGGACAGGATTTAAGTCACAGGTTAGTTCTGCATTTTATTTTCTGTGCAACTGTGCTGTCAAAGACTTGGTCTTTCACAATCAGACAAAAATAAATGAAAAATCATGATTTTGTTTTCTTATGCCAAAGAGCAACTGAAATTTTACCAGATCTCTTTTGCCATAGGCTTTGGGATTTAGGAATATCTGTGAGAGTTTGAAGGGGATTTCTCTTATCTGTTTGTGGTCACCTGGTAATTAACCAGCTTCTCAGAATTACATCACAAACCCCATTAGCTTAGAGTTGACATCTTTTCTTTTTTAGATGCTTTTTTTTGCTTTGATCCTCTCACCTGTGGATCCTGCAGCTCAGCACCAAGGTCCACTACAGGTGTTTGCAGCATCAACCCTGTTCCTCTGTGTTTTCCATCCACATTGCTGCTTCCATGGCTCCAGTGCTCAGAGCCAGTTGAGAATTCCTGCTGTTTCCAGCACTTTTGGCTCCTCCTGGACTCAGTCCTTCGGGGTGTGGACACAAGTTCAGGTGTGCACTGATGGACTGATTTGAGCCTGTGCTTGTCCTTAATTGTACAATACAGCACTGGAAGAATTCTAAAAGAAAGTTTGCAAATAATGCAAAACTATTGGGATTGTCAAGGCAGTAGCAAATTTGGGGAAAGGTTCCTGTTCCTGAATGACTGGGTTTGTTGAAATTCAGTGTTTAACAATGCAGGGTAATAGATGATAGGGAAATAATGTTAGGTAAATACATAAAAGATGAGTTCTAATTTAATTCCTGCTATTCAGGGAAAGAGATCAAGCAATCACTGTGGGTAGTTTTCTGAAAAACTCAAGCCGTCAATGAGTCTGAAAAACTCAAATGAATCCAGAGCGCCTGACAGAATTGTTAGAATGATCAGGATGAGAATAAAACAGGATGGAAACCCCATTTTTTGGTATTGTGTAAATCCATAATATATCCAATTCTCAAATTACTGCACACAGCTTGGCTGGTTCCTGCTTACGAAGAATAGAATGGAAATGGTGACAAAGATCATCTTTTATATGGAATGATTTCTATAGAGAGTCACTCGATAAGCGGGAACTGGGCTCCGAAAACAGATGGCTGAGGAGGGACCCGATAGAGATCTGTGGGACTGGGGATGGGGCACAGAACATGAACAAGGAATGGTTATTTACTATTTCTAATAACACAGGAACAAGGGCCAACCAATTAAATGATTGCACAGCAGGTTAAAAACAAAGAGAGTCCTTTTCACAGAATGCGTAATTAAGTTGTGAAATGGCTCCCATAAAATGGGAATAACAGTGGGATGATTTTGCTTAGAGAAGGGGTCACAGAGGGTAGGGATGTGAGAGGTCTCTCACTCCATGGGGGAAGGGGAAGAAGGAATGCATTCTTGCTACTTATCACAGCATAAGAAGTTTCCCAATTAAAAATCAGGCAGTGGGTTTGAAGCAAGCAGATAAAGGTGTTTCTTCTCCTTTGTATTTATAATTAAACTGTGGATCTTCTTGCCAGAAAACATCATACAGGCTGAAGGTATAAATGATGCCTTTTATTTCCTGTTTTAGCTGATGTCCTTTTTGCAGAACTGTTCAGATTTGTCAGTCAGAGCCCACATTTATTATTGCAAAAAAGTCAGGAGGCCACAACTGTTTTACAAGGTGGATCTTGGACTGTGCCACTCAGGCTGCGTGGATAGAGCAGAAACTATCTCAAATTTACAGGCAAAAGTATTTCCATAAAATAGCTGGGGGAGAATTGTCACAGGCAGCTCTGGGTTCCCACTCTGAAGGTCACTGCCTGGCACTGAAATGCTCATCTGTATTTCCAAATAGCTCCTGTTAGCCACTGATCTGCTCTGCCCAAATGTGGGCAAGGAAATGATAGAACTGCACACAGTGTGTCAAAATCTTTCCTTTGCCACCATGGTAACCCCGATTTTGATGCCTCCATTTAAAAAAGGAAAAAAAAAAACCCCCAGCTTTTTTTTAGTCTTCACCAGTATATTCAAGGAGACTGTGGTTTGGTATTTTGATATTTAGCCACCTTCCATCCCCAGTTTGGACACGAGTGGCTTGTTGGGCACATTATGGAGAGCACATTTGCCAGGGATATTCTGCTCAGGGATGGAAAAAATTCCCACTGTCTTGAAACAATGCACAGGATGATTGGGCCATTTTACCTTTGAGGATATTTGATTGTGATCTGGCCATGGGTTTTGGAGCATTTTAAAACAGCAGCTGATCAAAACTGGTTATAGTATAGTGAAAGCAATGAGCCCCACAATGTTTGACTCTTTATAGCTTCCCCAGAGTTAAGTTTAAAATATTCTGAGAGTTTGCTCCCTGCCTCACCTGCATAAATCTGCAGTGGCCCTATTCCAGGTTTAAATTCCAGGCTTAAATTGCTTTAACTAGAGAGAACTTGGTTTCCCAGCTGGCCCCACACTGGACACAAGTAATTCCTCTGGTACAGACATGATTTACCTGCCTTGATAATCTACCTGGTTTACCCAGTCTAAATCCAATCCCCTGTTTTTAGAGAGGTCCATCCTGGATAAATGTGTTTTGTGATATTCTATTAGGTGAAAAGTGCTGACTGCATTAAAAAATATTCTTGTTCAGAGGTTGATGATCATCTTTTGTACTCTCCACACTACTTTCCTTCTGAATACATTTAATTATATGATGCTGTATTCATTGCCTTGCTGACACTAAAGGGCTCTGCAGTTAAGCCTAAATACTAAACCAGGCAGATATTCAAGTGTTGTAAAGTCAGTCTAGTTTTTTTTTGCCAGCAAGTGCTGCCCTGATTTACGGGAAGCAGGAGGGAGGGTGCAATCTCTTGCCTGCTTTCTTTATTGAATTCTCTTTCCTTTTTTTAATAACCACGTTTAGCTAACTGGTACTGTAGGAATGGATTTTTTTAATTGCAGATAACTGACTGGTATTGGGCATACTTTTAGTGCAAACTAGAAAACTGTTCCCTGGTGGTGAGGGGGATTATAATGCTTGCTGACAGAAATCCAGCTCAGCTTTGCTGACTTTTAGTATGCAAAATCCAATATTTTTAATGAAGGTTTTATTTGTGTTTGTTTTCATTGCATTTCATTGAGGGGAAAAAACCCTCCCAGAGCTAGGATTTGCTGCCTTTATTCATCAGTTTTATTGTGCCAGAGCATTGTTCCTTTTGGCTGCATGGAGCACGTTGGAGCCAAGGTGCTGGAGGGCAGGAGAGGGTGAGATTCTGTGCTCTCTCCACTTGAAAAGATGAATTTCCAGTGGAGTCCCAGTGTGAGAGGAACTTGAGCCAACAGGCAGTGCCTGACTCCTGAGATGCACAGATCCCTGCATCCTGCACTATAAATCCCTCACAGCTGGGGTTTGCTGGGCTGCAAACCATGAGCTCTGGCCAGTTAATTCCAGTTTTCTACATGCACACGGTCCAAACTGGGGACTGCACAAGTTCTCCCATCTTAATGGGTTCAAATTATTCCTCAGGCAGGCGAATCCTCTCCAAAGGCTCTCCTAAGCTGTAGCAAAGGATTCCCAAGGTGCCTGGGCAGTGGGTTGGGAAAGGGCCCTTCTGGGAGGATGGATGGATAATTGTTGCTCTGAGACCCGTTGTAGCCCTGGGACCATAGGCTGGGTACTCTCTCTTTTTATTTTTTTTAATAAAAGTAGCCCAAATAAACTGTTAATGTATCTCAGATCAATTTTGAGGCTGTGCAGTGGGAAACAGAACCACCCAGATGTGGAGTGAGAGGTTCTGGGGACCAAGAGGCCAGATCTGGCCTTAATGGGGGTCTGATGTGAGTTATGCCAGTAACAGGCCACAGCAAATATCTTTGGGTTTATAAAATATGGATCCATGAAATTTAACCAGATTTTGTACATACAGTTACTTTGTGGTAACTTTTACTCCCCTCTCACTCAGAACTCACAGCTTTGCTAGCAAAAACTATAACCAGTAAAATAAAATGAAATTGTATCTAATAAAGTACTGTGAGTACTTAAAGCTGACATTATTTATAATATTTTGCTTACTCTCTCCGTATAACAAAGTTTCCATTTTGTTTGTGTGCACGTTCTGCTGAATACTTCTGATCCATCATCAAATTTAAGAATTAGTATCAGGCTGACTAATTCTGAACTTGGCATTTACTGTGAAATTTACTGTATGAATTAGCATATTAGCACAAATTCAGAGGTGAAATAAAATGCTGACATCCATTTGTAAAGGTTTGTAAATCCTTGTAAGGTTATAGGAAGCAAAGGGGGAAGTTCTGCTCATTCCCAAAGGGGTCCGTGCTTAGCATGTCCAGGTTTTGCTCAGAGAACTGCAGTGTCACCGAGTTGCAGATTGGGGACAGCTTTGCAGATGGCTCTTGGAGGGGTTGATGATTTTGTGAAAGACTCTGGCATTCAGGCTGCCAGTGGTTCTGTCTTTGGATGAGTCATGAGCTGTAAAACCACTTTTTTAAGTGTCAGAAAGCTCTTCCCCATCCCTTCCGCCTTACCCTTTCTTTCCCATGAAAAGGGTGTGGGGAAAAGGAGACTGAATAAGGTCATTGGTGGTTGCATTTTGTCCTTTTAGATGTGTATCAAACCCCAGCACAGCTTCATCACATCGTGTTACAAGGTGGGTAAAGGAACTTTTGTCAGTGCTCAGTCACAGCGATCACCTGCACGCAGAACGCTTGGCACAGGAGCCTTCCCCAAGCTCTTTACTGCATTTTATCATCAGCACCAATAATAGCCTCTGCAGGGAGTAATTAGTAACACCCAGAGGGGAAAGGAATTCTGCCAGAGGACATCATTATGTCTGGAAAGCTAAAGATGCCGTGTAGTAAGGTCATGAATAAATTGTTTGAGTCCAGGGTGGAGGACAAGCCCAGTGCAAGTACAAAGTTTCCCCCTGCTGCTGCTCCGCTGATGAAGGCCGCAGTAGTTTCCACTGAACACCATTAAGGAAATTAGTTTGTTCTGACAGTTTGTGTTGCTGGATACCATATGTTTACCTTGAGGGAATGTTTATGGAGCACCACTTTGGGTTAATTGTAAATGTCACAATTAAAGAAGTAAATATACAGAAGTGTATCTGTGATCTGCATCGGTGCACAGACACCGTGTCCCAGCACACCGGTGTTCCACGTGCTGTGTGAACACAGAAATACACATTTGTAGGGGCTAAATCCATGCTGATCAGCTTATCTGGCCACACAGGCTTCGGGTACAAACAGCAGCAGCATTTTGTCTCCCTGATCTGTGGATCAGCACACACAGGAGGCTCTGCACCGTGCCCTTCTTTCCACTCAGTGCTCTGGGCACTGAGCGTGGAGCATCCCTGGGCTGGTGCCGGGGGCTGCACCTCTGATCCACCTGCACAGCCTGGCGAGGAGGGGGCGAGGGAGGGGATCAGGTGTGGTGTTGGAAATCTGTGTTTAGCTGGAGTCCCACTGCACGTTACCAAAGGTTCCAATATTTTGCCTTTCAGTGCTGTCAGTCACCCCCAGTAACCTGTGGGAGTTGAGGAATTTCAGCACCTCGGCAGATTAAACCTCAGGAGCAAAGCTGTCACCCAGGTCTTTGTCATGCAAACTTGAGGCCAGGTTCAATAACATCCTGTTCCTCTTCTGCATTGCGGAAGCCTTGAAAAATTGGTTTTCTGTTTTGCCACCGACTTCAGTGGAACCAGACTTTAGCCCTCCAAGGGAATTGTATTCCTGTAGATTGTAGCTACTTCTGAAATTCTTAATTCTACATCCTTAAATAGTCAAACTTTGCAACAGACCAGGTGTGGGTGCAGATTTTGTTGGGTGTTGTTGACCATGCTGGGTTATTAACACCCTTTATTTTCTGGGATACCCTTTTTTTTTCCCTTTTCAAAATGCATTTCACAGACTTAAAGGCGTGATGCAAAATGCACAGGAATAAATACAAATTTGTGTATTGATCACCAGAAAAGGATTTTTAAGGGAGTTGATCACTGCTTATAGAAGGAATGTATTTTAAAAAGAAACAAGTAATGTAACCTGTTCGGGTAACATTAATCCAGGGAAAACACTTTCTGGAGCAGCCAGAGCTTGTTAACACAGCCAACACCTAAGGCAGCACTGTGTCTTTAAGCTCAACTAATATTGAACAATAATAATTTTGGTGGAAGAAAATCTTCCCCTCTCCCTGAACAGAAACAAGACATATTATTGACTGCCACCTGGAAAGATGGATGCTGTGGCCCTCAGAGTCTATTAATATTTGATGCTGATGGATGGGAGCTGGCAGCCTGAGTTATTAATGGAGTTTGGTTCCTTGGACCTCACCCTCAATCCATGGGGGAGAATTAACCATAACAAGAACTGGATGCCCAAAGCTCTCGGAGTGCTGGGAAGGGCTCTCTGTTCCAGCAAAAATGGGTGTTTCTGAAGCATGGAAAGTGATAGGTGGGGCTGCTTAGGTCACTGCCACCATTCGTTCTGATTTAAAGGGGACTTTTAGGGTCCCAGGGATTGCAGATCCCCTCCTGTATCTTTGCCATGTTGGGGTGCTCCCATCAGGTCTGGATTTCAAACAAGAAGAGGCTCAGTTGTGTTAATGTCTGAGCAGGGCTGAGGTGTGGGACACCCTGTCCTTGGTGGCACTGAGGTGGCCTCTGCCAGGCTGGCAGGGGTGGTGCAGAGCAGAGGGCAGGAATGTGCTGCTCCACACAGGGCAGGGCATTTCCCACAGCTGGCCCTGACCCCACATGCCCTAAAGAGACTTCTTCCATTGTTTATGTTAAAGTCAAATTTGACCCCTGAAATTAGAAATAATCCAGTGGATAGATGTTGGGGGTTTATTTTGATAAGATGGGCCTTCTAAGTGAAAATACTGAAAATGAAGCACCTTTGAAAGTTTGTCACGTCCATATGGGTCATTCTGATTTGGAACATAGAGATGGAAAATACCAAGTTATTTATAGCTCAATTTCTTAATATAGCTTTAACATTTGCAGGGGTATATTTTTGATTGAATTAGCTACTCCTTCCTAGCATGGATACCACATCCAGGCATTGCACTATCCTCATTAACCTCCTGATCTTAATAGGAAAAAAAAAGAATAATCAACATAAGGAGCACAGCTGTTGATTAATTTTACTAAATAGGATAGAAATATAAAGTACCATATTGCAAGAGTGAAGATTCAATACACACAATCTGAAATCAGTTTATTAGAATATATAACTCATTAACAGCTGGATGCATACACTGCAGCATTATCCACTCGGGCAGGTGGTGAGAGGGAGGTGGAATTTACATATCTTTAACAGTACCTGAATGCATTTCATTTCAGAGGTCATTCTCCCAAATCAAGTTCAAAATGTTAATAACAAGGTGTGCATTTATAATTAATAAAATCTTAGAGCCAGTACTACAGTTCAAGTGGATTTTCCTCTTATGTAATTAAGAAGTTAAGTGTATTTGGCAGTTGTCAGTCAGAGAGCTCTGAAGGTCTCACTTTTCAAACCTGGGGACAGAAATCTCATTAAACCAGGTGGGGTTTTTTTTCAGTTAAGGTTTGTTTGCAAAGTACATGAGTGGATGGTGGGCAGCCAGAATGCCCAGCTCTGTCAGTCCATAAAGCCAAGTACATTAAAATAAATCCCAAAACTCAGAGGTTTGGAATAAACAGCCTGATGTTCAGCTTGTGAGAATCACAGAATTTTTAAGGTTGGAAAAGGCCTCAAAGACCACCAAGTCCAACCATAACCAGCACCACCACTGTGATCACCACTGAATCATGTCCTCAAGTGACACATCCACATGTTTTTTGAGGACTTCAGGACTGGTGATTCCACCTCCTCCCTGGACTGCCTGTTCCAATGCTGGACAGCCCTCCCTGTGAAGAAATTTTCCCTAATATCCAATCTAAACCTGCCCTGGTGTGACTTGAGGCCATTTCCTCACCTTATTGTCCTGTCACTTGTTACCTGAGAGAAAAGACTGACACCCACCTCACCACAAGCCCTTTTTCAGGAACTTGTATCCCTTTTCTTTGGGATAATCCAAAGTGATTACAGAAAACCAATGAATCCACTGTAGTTGTGCCTGGCCAGGGAACACTAAGCCCCAACAGGAGCTGCTCTGTGGTCACTGAATGTCAGCTGAGACACTGGAAATCCTCCTGCTGCCTCCAGCCCTGGCCCAGATGGTGTTTTAGAGGTGTCAGGATGTGACACTCGGGGATGTGGTTTTGGGGTGATTGATGGTTGGACTCGATGATCTTAAAGGTCTCTCCTAACCCTGATGATTCTGTGGTTCTGTGGTTGGTTAATGGGATTCCCAAAGGGGTAATTTAACTCTGCATCACTCTGCTCCCCTTTCCTTTTCAAAGGAATTTTCTTTTCCTTCTGGATCACTAGTTCAAATCCAGAGAAGGTCAGTTGTCATAGAAATTATTAGCAGTACCAGCAGTTCTGTGTAGTACATGAAATGAGTTGGGAGTTTCATTCACACACGGTAAGGGTTCCTAAGTGGCACTAATTGGCTGTCTAATTGTCACACACAGGAGAAAGGCAGAGGATTGATTAGGCGTGGAGACTGAATGCCCCTCTGCCAGCCCGGGTTCCTGGAGCTCATTCCATGGGCATGCTGGCAGGGTAATGAGGGGCAGCGTGCTTTGGATTTTCTGCCTGTCAAGGCAGCATCTTTTCCTGCCAGGCCTTTTCAGGGCAACTTGTTTTACTCCACCAAGGTCAAAGATAGCATCTTTTACAAACAGTGCCTTCACTCAAAAATCAGAGACTTGCAGGATTTACTTGTGAGCAGCATATTTTAACCATTTCCTTTCCTTCCCCCGAAACCAAGTTTTTGGTTTAAAATAGGATGAGTCACACTGGAGAGAGGCAGAACTGCTCCAGCAAAGCAGATGGGGGTTTATGGTGCTCAGAAATCTGTTCATATTTCCTTGTGCTGTCTGGGTGTCTGATGTGTGATATACAGGCTCCTGGAGGTGCTTGTCACAGCATAGGGAAGCTGACATGGTGAACATTTCTCTCCTGATAAATGGATCCTCCTAGCAAACAGTGAAGCCTCTCACATGCAAAAATACATTTGAACCAGTATCTTTTCCCCTGAGCAATGGCACAGGTCACACCATGCAATGGAGTTACTTTTTAACTTGTAGTACGTTCACTTTCCCTGGCATAGAACTAAATTATTTAAGTTTAACTCACTGAAGTAGTAAATTTAGGAGCTAATTTGCAATGTGAAAGCCAGGATTACACACAGAGGAAAAGGAAGCGAAAATACCTTGTATATGTTAATATGTAGACCCAACTATGGGACTCAGTAAGTTTACTAAGGCTTAAACCTCAATTAGTGAGGTTAAACCACAATTGCTTTAAACCTTATTGTGCTCACATTTTAATTCCCTTGTTGTATCAGATGAACAGCATTAGTAAGAACTGCATCTCTCCTTTCAACCACACAAGCTGATCAGTGCATACAGCACACCAGAATGTAGTGTTAGAGCATTCTATATTTCTGTAAAATACAAGTATTTATTCTCCTTTCCCTCCCTTTGCCCATACCTAGAGCAGAACTAGGACAGAGACCACAGTTCTGTGTTCTGCTGTGTGCCTCCTGTCTCTGCCATACACATCACTCCTGTTCTGCCTTCTTTCTAAAGCCACAATCTCGTGCAAATTAATTGAAAACTAATGCAGGTACCAGCTATGCATCAAAAAGGTCTAATGCACCTGCTATGTCATTTTCCTCTCTGCCAATCTGTGGAAGAGGAGCATGTACGAGATCCTTTAGGTTTTTAACAACCCTATTCTTAGAATATATTTTCCAGGAACCGCAGAGCAATCTCTGCACGGTTTCAGACTGTATATTTTGTGATTAGTGTTTCGTAAGTGATGTTTTGCTTAATGATCTAACATCTGTTCTAGGAGGTTTGTTTTTGTAACTTCCCCACCTCCTGCTGAATGAATGCCAGAAACTTGTCCCTTTCCTCCAAGTCAATCAAAGCACTAATTGCATCATAATCATGGGAAGCAGCAGTGACTGCTCAAGTGTTGAAGACTCAGCAATCAACTCACAACACTCTGCTCACTGTTCAGAGAGAGAAAGCTTCCCTGTGCCGAGCTGGGAATTTCCTGCATACCAGATTTCTTCAGCTGACTCTGACTTTTCTGGGTTGCAGGGAGACGACTGCACCGTTCCTTGCATGGCAGGAACCTACGGAACCAACTGCTCGTTGGTTTGTAACTGCAAGAACGATGGCTCTTGTTCCCCTGTGGATGGGCTGTGCTACTGCAAAGAAGGTAAACAAAATTCACATTTAACAAATCCCTGCCATTTGGCCTCAATGCCTGTCCCCTTTTAAAGTGGCACAGCTGTGCAGTCAGGAGCTCCACTATTTTCTTGTCCTCCCAAGTGTTGCAGCTGAACAGGGGCTGGATTGTACGTTCAGTCTCTGCCCTGAACAGGGGTCAGACTTCTCTGCTCTGCTGCAGAAATGTGTCACAGAACTGAGTGTAGGGCAGAGGCACTGCTCCTCTCCAGGGGAAATACAGAACAATCTCCTGGCTGCTGCCTTTTTTATCCCTTTCCTGTCCTGTTTCTCCTGGATTCCAAAGCCACTGGGCACGGGGCTGGAGGCAGCTTCCTGCCTGTCTGTCCTGCAGCCCATTGCTCTGGGCATCTCCACCAGCCGTGACCGGACTCCTGCCTGCCCCTCTCCACCTGGGGCTGGTGTCATTCCTGCTGCCCTGGGCTCCTGGCTCATCCCAGCTGCCAGCCCTGCCCTTGGGCACTCTGGGGCTCTCTGCCCTTGCTGCCATCCTCAGCTGCCCATCCTCCTGTACCCTGACACAGTGACACCCCAGCCTTGTGCAGGTGTCCTTTGTCTCCTGAGCCAGCACAGGGTTGCTGGATGAGGGTCTCATTTATTTTGGGAAATAAGTTTTGCCTGCTCCAGAGTGACTGACATCTTTTCTTCCCACACGTGTCCATAATTCCCTCCTGTGCTTGGTAGTGAGCACATCCCATCCATCCAGTAACCACCTGAGAATTCCTCCACTGCTCCGTGGCACAGTGGCTCTTCTGTTCCCCCAAAATCCCAGCATGAGCTATGTCTGTATGACATACATAAGCCCTAAAATAGAAGTGAGGCAAATAACAATAAAATCTGGCATTTCAAACATGAATTAATGGATCACTGTAGGACCCCATTTAATGAGGGTGTATAAACCATGAGTTACTGCTCAACTCCATTACATAGAGCTGTAGTGTAATGAAAGTCATTGTGCTCCTGGTAGTTAAGATTCGAGCCTTAATGTCTAGAAATGATGGCCTTGGTCTTTTTTTAGGTGTAATAGCTGCTTTATATTAAATAGCATTCTGGGAAAAAAAAAAAAAGCAGTTAAGAAACAGGCAGCATCAAATGAAAAGTTTTTGCAGTCCCGTGGGTCAGAAGGTCTCCAGCCTGACAGACAGGGACTGTCCCAGCAGTTCCCAGAAAGGCATCAGGCACCTAAATCTGGTTACAGCCAAGACAGTGATACCTCCATCTGTGTGTAGATGAGCTGGGAGATGGAGGTGGGAGGTCACAGTGAAAGGGTCAGCCTTTGACCCCAAGTTAGTCTTAATTTCCACCAAGAAACTGGTCCTAGAAATAAAGAGCTGCTGCTTGCCAGCTGCCTTTCTTGCTGTTTTCATGAAAACATCCCCGATGCTGTTTCTCTCCCCTGTTTCCTTAGGGTGGCAAGGAGTGGATTGCTCTATTCCATGTTCAAGTGGAAGTTGGGGTCTAAACTGTAACCAGACGTGTTCCTGCAGCAATGGAGCATCCTGCAGACCAGCTGATGGCTTCTGCCTCTGCTCCCCAGGATGGCAGGGGGACTTCTGTGACCAGCCTTGTTCTGTGAGTGCAAATAACAATTTGGGGTGGTCTTGCACCCCCTTAAATCACAGTGCCCATAGCTCTGCTGAACAGAGAGCAGGGCAGGATCTCATTTTGTTTGTGATGTCTGAAGGAAATCAAGTGTAAATAACAGATTGGGGTTCTAGCAGTCAACTGGATGTATTATACTTTGCGTTGTATTTTATCAGAGCTATTGCTGTGTTATCTGCATTTTCTTGAACATCATTTTTTAAAGTGATCCCTCATTTGGTTCTGTATAGAAACATTAGGCACTGAGTTTCTGTCTGTTCTGTATGTTAATTTAAAAAATGCAAGTCAGCATTAAGAGGGACGTGATAGATGATTTTGCACATTTCAGAACAAAAAGCTGATCACTGAGAGGCTTTTTTATTTATATTTTTGAAGGATGGAACATATGGCCTTAATTGCAGTGAGCGTTGTGACTGTAACCACGCAGATGGATGTGATCCTGTCACTGGGTACTGCTGCTGCCTTGCAGGCTGGACAGGTAAAATCAGCAATTACCTTTGTAAACCTTGGGGGTTTGATTGGTTTTGGGGTTTGGGGAGTTTTGTTGGTTTGTTTTGCTTTGATATTGCATCAGTTATAGCCCTGGACTTGTGACTGCAAACTTCTAAATAATAGATTCAGACAAGATCAGCTGAACTTGCCCATATTTAAATCACTCGTGATGGTGACAATAATTGGCATTCATTAAATTTGTATTCAGATGAGTCAAAGATGGCTCCAAACCTGCAGCCAGATGTTAGCCTTCTGGAAAAGCATCCTCAGGAGGGATGCAGATCATCCATAATCCTGCAGAGTTTTTCTCCTTGAACTGCCCTTTCCACAGGGTGCAGCTGTGGGACGGTGAATCGTGGGTCCATCCTACCTGGGATGCAGACAGAGCACTTCTGATGAGTCATTACAGCTGCTCCATCATACAAAACTCAGATTTTTCCCATTTTCCAATGGTTCTTGTCACAGGGTAGTTGCAGAGAGCAGATTAATGCTGGTTTGACAGAGCTCTTGTGATTCCACAGCAAAGGAGAGGAATATTCAGTGAAGTTGGAGAGTCCAAACTGGAGTTCTCAGTACAATTAGACCTGCACTTGACTCCACACTGATGTTCTCTTTGCCAGCTTTTGACAGCAGTAGGGGGCAAGTTATTGACCCAACCATTTCACACTTTGCTGCCTAAAATGCTGGTTAATCTCTCTCTGCTCTCTGTCAAGGCCCTGGGTGGAAATAAAGTTACATTCCATATACTACAGAACCACCAGTGGCACTGACAGTCAAAATGCATTTATATTAACAGCAAGTCATTTGGAAAATTTAATTGTTTTTCAAACAAGTACAAGATGGGAGGATGCATGGAGCAAGGCAGGCTGATCAGGCAGGTGACATTTGGAATACTCTCACCTTTCCCATTGATTTAGGCCTCAAACCAACACATGCCTTCTGTTTCTGGTGGGGAGGACATCCCACAGCAGCCCAGCTCCCAGGAGCACGAAGCAAAAGCAATGAAATCACACCTGAAACATGCAATGGAAATAATCTTTAAAGAATTAAATAAAATGTTTAAATACTAAGTTCTACACATTGTGTACAACAAAGCTACTTTTCAAAGATACTGGGCATGTATCCCTGAAAAGGACATTTTTCCCCCAAGAAAATGCATTTTATAAGCTCAGTTGTATCCCCTCCCTCGTTCTATTGCCTTCCTCACTGGCTGGGCTGCATTTATCTTTCTCTGAGCCTCTTTGCCATCAGTATATCCATCCATCTATCAGGCTTTAAAACTCTACTGTGCATTATTGATGATCAGCAGAGAAACAGCTGGTGGGTTTTCCTGTAGTCACTGTGAGCTTCTTCAAGGGAAAAAATGGCTTTTAAAAGTACAATAATTTGAAGAGAGATATTTATACACATCTACTCTAAAAGTTTATTCCACATCTTCTGGATGGAGCATTCCAGAGGAAACGGCAGGGACTGACCTTTGCAGGCAGTACAGACTGAAGATGTGGCTCTTTCACAAAGGCATTTGTAACAAATACTTTGTGCTTACTCCCATGCACATCTGTAAATGAACATTAAATGCAGATACCAATTAATTAAAGGTAAGAATAATTTCTGATGTCCTTCTTTCAATTTCCATATTGGGCAGGGTAAGTGTATATCAACTTGCAGGGGACTTGCTGCAGCCTAAGCACTTTATGCTTCAATGGGTTCCTGCAGTTCTGGAATTCTTCCCTTCAGGATCACATTTCAGAGAGGAAAATACTACATCCATATTCGAAACCAGGTTGGAGTTGAGATGTTGACAGGGCCCTGTAAGGTGGAAATGTTGATAGACAGAACCAACACGTGTTTTGTCAATTCTGTTCCAATGTTTTTTCCCCTTGGCTTGGCACCAGACACGAGGATAAATTCTACTCACACCAGTTTGAAAGTATGTAATTTAAGAAATTCTTCAGCTAGATAATTATATTTTCATATTAAGGAGTATGGCAACAGTGAAAGATTAATCTTATCTGCAGTTGTTGTGAACTGGGCCATGATGTGTATTGCAGTGCATTTTATAAATATGAGATGATAAATAATTCAGGCTGAAATTTTTGCTTTCTGATTTTGGTACTAATTAGGCATGGCCTGAAAAAGATCAGAAAAGTTCAGGATCATGGAACTTCTGAAGGTTCTCCTGCCCACTCACACTAAACAGAGAATTCACGTGGCTTTCTGACCCTAATAGCCACAAAACTTCAACTGAAACAGCATATTCTGTATGTTCATCCCAGACATGGGACTCCCTCTTGATGTCTGTGTTTTATGTAAAGATCAAGGGGAACATTGAACCCATTTTCTTTAAAGTGGTTTCAAGATGTTACTGATATAAACCTGCAGGGACTGATAGATGGTAAGAGCATGGAGGAGGACTGGCAAAAGAAGGAAAAAGGCAGGTCAAGAGTAGCATGGAATGTAAGGTAATAGCACTCTGCCATCCTTTTATTATGTCATGACTGCCACCCAAGGCTATTATTCAGGACAATGCCCTTCTGTGGATACCAGCTGGGGGAAGGTAATTTTCAGGAGCTGAGTGTCCCTGGCAGATGGGGAGATGATGAAGAGATCCCCACATCTCAACCAGGAGATGACAAAGCTGTGCAAAGCAGCTGGATACATAAATAAGCACAGTGGCAACAAGCTGCTCCGAGATGTGCACGTTCCCTTCCCGTCAGGTTTAAGGGGAATTGCACATGTGCAGCCAGAGGCAGGAGTTGGAGATGCTTGTGCCTGGTGGTACTGCTGCAAATCACCCAGCCAAGTGCTCGGGCACGTGGTATCACCAAATGCTTTTGGAGACAGCACAGCAAGCACAGAAGCCCAAAACTACGTCAGCAAAATGGTCTCATGTGCTGCAAACAAAGTGAAACTTGTTGAATGTTGGCCAAAATCAGGTCTGTGACCTGCTGATGCCGTTTCCCTCCACAGGATGGAAATGTGGGATGCAGTGACACCGAGGGCTCAGCCTTGCACTGGATGTTCTCCAGGTGGCACATGTGTAACCTCATGTATATGAACAGCACCCTGGAAATCCAAACAAGACGTGCCCATATCTAGTCCTGGGTTAAAAAGGAAAAGTCTTGCTCTCAGAGGATCAGGTCTTGACTGCTCAGGCTGTTTTTTAAGGATTAATAAGAATCTCTTTCTCTGCCTTTGCTGTGCATTTCAGGTACAGACGCTTCTGTGCTTGCAGCTCTGGTGTGTGCACAGGTCCCTTAGAGCTCCCAACACACCAGGCATTTGTGGAAGAGGTGTTACTTTATGTACACTCAGGTTGAAATGAAAATTCTCAATGCTACTTAAATTGGTTAATTAAGGATCCTACACACACTGAATCCACAGAGGGAATGGAAAGACAGAAATGCTGTGTGGTAGAGCAGCTCCTGGAAGTCCTTTGCAAGCAAACGTGTTCTGGAGAAGCAGGATGAGTCTCACCTGTCCCAGGTGCAACCTCCTCTCCTGGATGCTCAAGTGACAATGACAAGGTTATAAATTTCAATTAGCCCCTCTTACTTAATAAATACCCTGAACCTGGACAGGAAAGGACCAGCTGCCCTGGTGGCCTTGCTGGGTGAGCACTCCTGTGCCAGGTGCAATTCTGTGGCTCTGGAGATGCCAGCTCCAGCCAAGCCCCGTGGGGATGCAGGATGAACTCCAAACCCCCTCAGCTTGGTCCCACCTCAGGCAGCTGCTGGCAGCAGGTTTTGTACCAGAAATGGCTTCCTCACATATTCCACCTGGTTAAAACTACAGAGCCTTTAGCTGCTTCCCTCAGTAATCCCTCAATAATTAAATTAGAGCTGCTGGCCTGTCCTCTGATCTCTGGAGGTGCTTGATCAGAGCCAGGTTAGACTCCCCAGGAAGCCAGACCCAGATATTGCCCATCCTGCCCCCAGGACCCGAGTCCATCAATTTTCCTGCTCAGACATCCTGCTCCCACACTGATCACAGAAGGAAAGGCACAGGCCTGGCTGCTCCTCCTGCTGAGCTCTGCTCCTCCCTGAGATGAGCCAGCGTGCTCCAGGTTAATTGTGGCAGTGTGTGTTTTATTATCCTTTCTGTTCTTACACTGGGATTCAATGGGAAGTGATCTGCAGGGGGATATATACCGCTCCTCTAAATGTTAAGGTCAGTTAAAATCCTGTTTATCTGAATTCCTTTAATCTGAAATGCTGTCTTATCTGCATCTTGTTCTGCCTCTTTTCTTGTGTGGTGCTCTGGTTTTGCAGAGCTGCTGTGGTGATGGTATCTCAGCTCCCCACTGAGCTGGGGGACCCAGAGGTTTCTCTCACTATCCAAAGCCAAAGTTTATTCACTATATTTTAACATCCCAAAGAAATGTGGGGAAAATTAACCTGCTGCTGCAGATATGAGATGGAGAACAGAAAAGTGTGCATCCCACAGTTAATTAAAAAAGAAGCCCATATAGATTTTCCTTAATTAATCAGGATGGCAAACACAGGTATGCAAATGATGCATGCTGCTGAGGAACAAACATCTTGTTATTATCTTGGTGCTTTACACCTTCAGGCTCCGTTGCTGGCTGAGTAGAGCAGCCTCCCTCTTCACTGTTACACGGGAAAGCAAAATACCCATTTCACTGTCCTTTACAACCTCAATAACTTTCACAGGTTGCCAGCAACACAAACCCTGATTGTGTCTGGTGGTGCCCAGAGCTCCAGCACAGTGGCTGGGGGACTCTGGAGCTGTAGGATTCCCACGTAGGGGGTCTCAGGGAGGGATGGGGTCAGGAGGTGCTGCTGGGCACCGAGCAGGGGACGAGGCTGCAGGGCTGGGAACATTTGCAGGCTGGCGGTGACATCTGCACTGTCACTCAAACACAGAAACATGTTTCTTGCCTCCTGTGGACACATTAATTCAGGAAAACTGATAAGCCTGTTACTCAAGGGAAGGCCTTTTTGAATTTTAAAGGAACAGTGACCACTTTGACGGGGAGCTCTGAGGTATTTTTAACTTCACTTTCTCTGAGTTCTTTGCAAGAAGGTGAAAAATTCTTGAAGAAAAATAATCCACCCTTTCCATAAAATGCATTTTGTTTTTACCAATATGACTTTTCTTCCATTGCAGCTGTATCCAATTTATAATCTTAAGGCCAGATCCCGTCCTCAGCTGCACTGGGTTGAAGCCTAAATCATTCTCTTGTCATTAGTAGATCAACCCCCACCTGTGTGATGATAAACTGGGTTTCCAGGCTTATCTAAAAACAGAAAAAATCTAGGACTTGTTTCATGCACCTGCAGCTTTTTAGCTAAAGATCCAGAGTGTTTCAGAATTCACAATGTCATGGGTTGACATTTTTTTTTTCCATCAGACCTTTTTATGCCATTGGTTTGTAAGACACAGCCTAAAATACCAGAATGGAGCAATAGTAAGTTCCTATTAAAGATGCATTTTCTAGATGTCTCATCCCATTATCTGCACCATATTTTGCATTTATCACTTCTGGCAGTCTTATCCCAGATTTTTAAATTAATAATTTATTTCTGTGATTATTCTGTATCCTTGCATTAGCTTTAAACAGACAGGAAAACTAGAAATTTCTAGAGTCAGTCTAAAATGGTGCATTTTAGCCTCTCTCTTGGCCTCTGCCTTTCCAGTGTGAAAATCTTTTCCATATGAAAGGTGTGCTTACACTCTGGATTCGACAAGTGCCCTTTAGTCTGTGAATGTAAGATAAGCTTATTAGAAATTAGCTTTAATTTTTCATTGACTTAATTTCAAGTGAGCTGATAAGATTTTAATGTCGGGCTGTGCTTAAAAATTCTCTCTTTGACAGGAACCTTTAAGGATGGTTCCTGCTGATATAGGGCTAATTTTCAAAAATATGAATTATGAAGTTATATCAAAGATTTCATTGATGTCCTGACATTAATTATGTCTGTGTCTTCCTTGGCAGGTATCTGGGGGGCTCTGATTTTCATCTGAGTGAGGTTTAGTTGTGTTTGTCCTGTGCCAAATTTTGTATATATTTCACCTTTTGTGAAATCAGTTGGATTTTTGCCACTCCTTCAGTGGGAGTTGGATCAGACCCTCAGATTATAATTAGCAGCTGCAGTAAGGCTACTGCTAAACTTCAGCATGTATGCAAATCATTGCAGTAATAGTCTTACAAACATAGAAGATACACAAGTTTGTTTATCTTTGTATTTATTTTTGGGTTTAATTTTGCTTAATAAAGGACAGCTTTTAAATTTCTGAGAGAAGATGGAGCTTGGATGGCATCCTGGGTGATGCTAATTTAATGGGCTCTAAAAACATGAGACTTGACGTTAGAGGTACCCAACCCTTGGAAATGGAAATTTTAATATGGAGACATTCTATATATATGCCTGGCTGTGTGTACAATAGTCACCTATAAATAAATGTGGGCGAGAAGCAGGGAAAAATTATTTGTGCATATTTCAGCAGACTAAATCCTGGCTGTTGGCATACTGGGTGTGAAAGGAGGAGAGAAGAGTGCTCAGCAAACAGCCTGCAAGCTAAAATGAGGTGTGTGTATGTATTTATATAGTGGAGAGAGACTATTGATGAGAGCAGGTAGTGACAGGTCAGGGGGCAATGGCTTCCACTGACAGAGAGTAGGGTTAGGTTGGATATTAGCAAAAGTAGAAATATTCTTTGTACTCCCTTCCCTGTGAGGGTGGGGAGGCTCTGGCACAGGGTGCCCAGAGAAGCTGTGGCTGCCCCTGGATCTCTGGCAGTGCCCAAGGCCAGGCTGGATGGGGCTTGGAGCAGCCTGGGACAGTGGGAGGTGTCCCTGCCCATGGCAGGGGGTGGGAATGGGATGATCTTTAATGTCCCTTCCAACCCAAACCATTCTGGAACTCTATGATACATGATGTTATTCCTGAAAGAATCTGCGATGAAAAATGTTGTAAACATCTTCCTTCCCCTTCCAAACATCTCCCTTCCCCTTTCACACCAAGGTGAGAAGGTGGAATTTCAACATCATTGACCACCAAAGGCTTTGGTTGTGGCCCAGCTCTTGCTCAGCTGTTCTTCACTCAGAGTTTAGTTCAGGGGCTTGAATATTTCCAGCAGGAAAATGCTCCAGGTTTTCCCAATGACCGGTTCCGTCTGCTTGGATCTTTCCCAGCTTTCTCTTCCCTCCTGGCCTGAAACTGTTCCCAGCATTTGAGAAATAGGAAAGCTCTAAAGATGCACCAGGGCTGTGTAGGGCTTGACTCCTTTTAACCCCATTTTCTGCAGGTCTGCCCTGCCTGCTCAGGGCAACTCTTCCCCTGCAAGAGTGCACCCTGGAGAAAACCCTGGAGCAAAGGGAACCAGATCATCTTTAATTTTAGCAAACATTTTGACTTACCTAATTTCTTGTGAGGTAGGTCTCTTGCCTCAAAAGCTTTTATTGCATAAATTCCCCAGGTTGGGTGATTCATACCTGGATATTTCTCTAGATAATTAAAAATAGGGGTAGGATTAGAGCTCCACAGAGGTGCATTAGGCTCTAAGTGTATTACTTGCAGAAAAACACTTACATTAATGGCTGCATAAATCGTCCCTGCACAGATGAGAGAAGGGACAATTTAGAATTTTTCACTGGCTGCAGGGAAGGGCTTATTCTTCATTATTTAGGACCAGATCATGGAGCTTTCATTTAGACTGATGGGCTGTTACACTCAGGAGCTCCCCCTCTGAATCCACAGGTGAGCAAGAGAAGGAAGGGCTCCTTGGCACAAATTAGGAGAAAAATCAGTGAAAAACAGCATTTGAGAACACCACAAAAGTTCATAGATAATGTGAGTGTGGCTGTTGTTCTCTCTGCTGAGTAGTTTCACTATATAAAAACAAAAATAGCTTATTTGCAGACTAGATGAGCAGCCATCAATTCTTAATGTTTCCATTTAATTTTATGAGAGATCCCTTTATGTTTTTCTTCTATCTGCTGCCCTCCCATACTGATTTTCTCATTCTTCAGCATTCTTAAATGCTGAGCTGTCAGGAATTGTTCTGTGGTGCTTCTGACTGGCTCAGAGTCAAATACTTCGGGGTTTGCCTCAGGTAGGAAGAAATATAAAGATTCAAAAAGTGATGGAAAATCATCAAGAATTCTTTGTGAACTCTTGTTTGTGCTCTGTGATAGCCCCTCTGAGCAGCTGATCCACAGCTTGGACAGTTCTTTCTTGAGTCCTTAGCGAATTGTCTTTTACCTGTTAGAGACTGAAACAGCAGAAGAGTTTCTGCTTAGAAAGAACATGGACCTAATCTGCAATACAGTTTAAATAGAATTTATAGGGATAGCAGCAATAGAAGTACCAGGGAAAGACAGTAAGCTTAAAGAAAACATGAATGTGTGATTATAGAACTCATTATCAGAAATAAAGGTACAAACTAGGAGGCCAAGGCAGGATTCAGGGTGACCTGGGTGGCCTCTGGCTCTGCCCCTGGCACAGCCAGCTGGGCTGGGTGGGAGCTGGGTGGGGGATGCTGCCAGTGGGATCAGTGCAGGTGGCACAGAGACCAGAGGGAGGATGTCCACCAGGGCCCAGCCCATTCCAGAGGTCACATCCACTGAGACATCCCCAGCCTGTTTCCAGTACCTTCCACTCCCTGCTGGCCCCCTGCCCACACCCACCCACCCAAAGCAGCCTTGCAGCATCACCTGCAGGGTGTTTGTCTGTTGTGGGGAACCCTAAGGACCCATCCTCCCAGAGACACGAGCCACCAGCATTCCACATCAAAGCCAAGCGTGACTCACCAGACCTCAGGCCTCCACAGCATTGCCTACATAAATCCAGTGCCTATTTTTGCATAAAAAGCAGTTCTTTCCAAAGCTATTCAAATGCCAGAAATAAGAGATTATTATGACTTCATGTCATGTTGAAAGACAGGTGGAGGAGAGCACAATGTTTGTGTTGGATTCAAATGTCTGCTGAAATCATTCCTGTCATTCCTAATTGATGTTGCATCTGTCTTTAGATTGGGACTATTGAGGGGGAAAAAAAAAAAGCTGAAGATCTTATTCAGAGAAATAATTACAGTTATACACTGGTAGATGTAAAATTAAAGCATGTGGGGGGAAGGGAACTACATCCTATAATTTATCAAATTCCTATGTCCCTGAAAAATAATTAGATGCTGGGCAGTGTGCAGGCACTGCTGCAGAGGCTACTGTCAGGGGGATAGCAGTGGTCAAAACCAGGCCACTGGTTCTCATTTATTCCATCCATTTTTGTTCTTCTATTGTGTTTGGAGTATTAGTTTCCAACTATCCAGAGACATAGCAGAGAAACAATGGCAGCTTTATTAAGAGCCAGAGACGTAATCCCCAAGCACGAGTGCAATTGCAGAAGCTGGAGAGGGAAAAAGGGAATTCTACTTATGTCTGGCTTTCAGGAATTTCACCCTCCAAAGTACTTCAGTGTGATGTAGTTACAGGCAGCACTAAATCTGCATTACTTTGACAAACTTTCTTGAAGCCACTGAAGATTATTAATGGAAGCAGCCTGTGAAGGAGCTCTTCAGTAGATGCCTCACATCCCAGTTGTACGGCTTGGGGGGTTTTTTCCTCTTCTTTTTCTTGCTCCTTTTCCAGATGCTTGTGTGGATGTTGGATTAATCCATCACAGCTTGATTTGTTAATTTGAATACAAGGACTGACTTCATCTGGTCAAACTTCATGCTATTCCATGTAAGCCAGACACAGCTTTCTATCAACAGCTTCCCACTGACAGGGGGCAGGGTTAGATGGGATATTGGGAAGAAATTCTTCCCTGTGAGGGGGGGCAGGCCCTGGCACAGGGTGCCCAGAGAAACTGTGGCTGCCCCATCCCTGGAAGTGTCCAAGGCCAGGGTGGACAGGGTTTGGAGCACCCTGGGATAGTGGAAGGTGTTCCTGCCCATGGCAGGGGGTGGAACAAGATGAGCTTTAATGTCCCTTCCCACCTAAACCGTTGTGGGATTTTGTGATTCTCTTCCTCCTCTACCTCTCTCCCTATTGCTTTACTTTATCAAGATTATCAGCAGCTCCACGTTGGAAGATCCCTGCCCAACCCAATGGCTTCACCCTTGGGAATTCTGGGCTGAGTTACCCCAGATACTGCCATGTCCCAGACAGAGCTGCTTGGCCACTCAGTAGGAAATTGTCCTGGAGGGGCCCAAGAGGAGCAAGAGTTGGGAGCAGCTCTGCTGTGTGGTTGTCCCTTAGAACAGTGCAGTTGTGACTGCTCTGGTGGGCCGAGTTCAGCCCAGTTTGTGTTTTCCACAGAAATTCAGGCCCTTTGGGCTGAATTTCCTCCCCACTGTGTGTGCAAAGGAGGTTGGTGTGGGGAAGAGGGAGTAAAGGCACTCCTGGGACTGTCAGCTAAATCCATGTACAGAGCAGTCCAAAGGGAATCCCACTGCAGAGCAGGCAGTGTTTGCAGAAATCCAATACCCCAGATCCCTGCTGGGCCATGGAGAGTTTGTGGCTGCTGTTTCACAGGCTGAATTAAAGCCTCAGTGGGCTCTGCTCTCACCTGGAGTCTGCCTTACTGCAAAAGTGCAAATCCTTTGCCCATGTCCAGTGGATAACTACAATTTTATATAAGTTATGTGGATTTCATTTACAATTCACCCCCAGAACATTGTTTAAAAAGGTCTTGGAAGTGTAATTTTATACCAGTGTCTGCAATTGTGAACCACAGCCTCGGGCTGGCAGATAATTCCCTGGTATCCAGGCAGTAGGGTTTATGTATAGAACTGCTTCCTGCAGCTTCAAGGACTTCTTCTGATACTTGTCTTTGTAATTTCTACACCATGAATGTGAAACCAGGACTTTGTTCATAAATTAGGAATCTGTGGTTGTAACACAAGGTAATACAGAGGTGTGTCAACTTCAGCAGTTTTTGTAGTTCTGGAAATTGAAAACTAATTGCTTATCAGAAATGTTCATCAGCAAGTTCCTAAATAAATATTAAAGTTTTACATTACAGAATCTTGCTGCTTCACTGACTCTGACTGTAAAGTAGCTGGGAGGGATGGACTCCCCCTTCACACACTGTCAGGTTAGGGAATTGTGAAATTAAGGTGCTTTTCCAGCACAATTCCATAAGACTTGCATGTCCAGATGCAATTTTAACTTCTCATTTATATTTGCAATTCAATGTGTGTAGGAGCCTTCAAAAATGAAGTCTTCCATGAGAATTAACTTAGAGTAATAAAAAGTAATAAAACCTGATTGCAGCACCATCTCAGTTGTCTTCTGGAAATGTATAAATAAATAAGGGCTGTAATGGTGGCAGGGGCTTCTGGAAAGTTTCCTTTTCCCCCTTTCCATTTTGCTACAACCATCAGCTCCACAATGACTCATTGCCTTCGTTAGGAGAGGGAAGACATCCCTCATTACTCATTACCAAAGGAAGGACTTTGCTGCTGCAAGGAACAGCCCTGGCATTCTAATTCAGGTACCTTCCACGAGAAGGGAGTCAGTGTCATTCTTCCCCAAACTTTGTCAAAAGAGACAAGAGATAATGCTGTTTAATTGTCCCCGTTAATAAATAGCCCATCCACAATGACAGAATTGTAATTTTAGTGCTGCAATCGGGAGGAAAAATGCACATTTTTCTGTGTTTGTGTCTGAATTTTAGTTCAGGGAGCTCACGCTGAGACTCAAGGCTATAAATGATCATATATGTGTATTTATAAATACAAAACACATTTATTTACTTGCAATTTATTGTCTGACTTTTTAATTACAGAGCACTGTAGATACATTACTTAAATGCACACACAAAGCACTTGTGAATTACTTGAAGTAATTCAAGGATATATTTGATTTCAAAGGGAACAGGGAAGACTGTTTAAAATAATTGTTTTTCTTGATTTTACTAATATAAATGTTCCTTGTCTCTTTTCATAGTCCCTTTTTTCAGATTTATTTACTTGGATATGAAGGAATTGAGCTTGCATTAAGTTTTTACTGTATTTTAATGTGGTTTTTATTAAGCTGTACGGAATGGTCCATGCCTCTTTATAAATAAAGCTAAGATCATGTATTACTAGAAATCACATTTCAAACTGTACTTTTGCCAGACTTGGTTAAGATTTTCTAGGAAGGGACATTATAATTGTGTGATTAATCTTCAGAAAAGGGAAATTTTGGCTCTGCAGTATTTCTTACTGTATTAACTTCAGAGATTTATAAAACCAACTTGAAAGTGCACTGTAAGTGTGTTTATAATGACTTTTAGCTGATTTAATAATCCTCAAAGTTTGGTGCCTATACAGATCACAGCTCCCCAAATGCAGTGCATTACCTGTAGCATCCAGATGAGGTTCTCAGAGGTGGAGGAAATTACTTGGATTGTGTTTCTCTGCACTAATCCCACCCCTGGGCTGCTCTGATCCCATTGTGCAGCAGGACATGTGCATGGGTGATAAAGAACATCTGGGGTTGGGCATGAGAAAGAAAAGAACATCTGGGGTTGTGGATGGTAAAGAACATCTCAGGTTGGGGATGATAAAAAAAAATAACATCTCAGAGTTGGGGATGATAAAGAAAAGAACATCTCAGGCTTGGAAGCCCAGCTGAGGCCTGTGGGTACCCCCCGATCTCAGGGCCAGGCTCCCACCTTGGTTGTGTTCTTAGGAAAATTTCCAAGCCAGTCTCTGATCCATTTGAGCTGGTGTTATCAGTGCTCCTGCCTGTGCCACTCCCTGCAGCTGGCACTGCTCACTGCCCCTCTTAGTTCATGGTCCTACAAACGCATCCAAGGAGCCCTGGATCATGCAAATAGCCCTGCTAATTGCAGGTGTTGGTACTGCCTTATCCCAGAGGAGTGAGAGCGTCTCAGACACATTGTACAGGATCAGCTCCTTCAATCACATTTTTATGTGACAAGCCATGGCACAAGGTTGTTTTTAAAAGTCACCAGTTTAAACAAAACCAGCTGAAACCATGCCAGAAGCCTCATGTGAAGTTTGCTGGCTGTGTGCTTCTTTCAGTGTTCCCAAGCTTTGCTTTTCGTAATAATAAATATCAAACAAGCACCTTGAGAAGTGCTGGGAGCTGGATTGGCAGCTCTCAGTCTCCATTTATCATGCAGATGCTCAGCCTGTGCTCACATGTGGCCACTTGCTGGGTCAGAACTTGGTTCATTCACACAGAACTGGGGAGCTCTGGGTGGGTGTGGGATATGGGCACAAAAAAACAGCACAGTGCTTTGAGCCAGGAAGGGAACAGAACACAAAATAGAGCTGAATTTACTTGTGTTCAAGTATCCAAATACTGAACATGTTTTTGCAAAATCCTGATTTTTCTTTTCATGGTCTTCCAATTCACAACAGGTAAGTAATCAGGCTTCAATCAACTGCCTATTTCCAGACCAGTTATTTGAGCTATTTTGTGACTTTAAAGCAATTCCTGACCTTCATCTCTCAGATGACATGCAGAGTTTCTTTAATGGTGCTGAGGACTGAACAGGAGCCCACTAACACCTTCAGAATTCACCTCTCTGGCGTTTTCTTAATTTTCACTTTATTAAGCAGATAAAAGAGGAGCTGTTTCCTTCCCAGACTCCCCCGTTGGCTCTGTGAGGGACTGTGAGGCATCAGTCCAGGCGAGCATTTCTTTGATGAATGAGCAGAGTGAAAGTTGTGGGAAGCCTAACGTGTGGCTTTATGTCCTTAGGCATCCACTGTGACAACATCTGCACCCAGGGCCGCTGGGGACCCAACTGCTCCATCTCCTGCAGCTGTGAGAACGGGGGGTCCTGCTCCCCAGAGGATGGAACCTGTGACTGTGCCCCGGGATACAGAGGACCCCTGTGCCAGAGAAGTAAGATTTTCCATAGGTGGCAGAGGCAAGGCGGGCAGAAATGCTCCTTTATGGCACCAGCCAAAGCCATAATTTCTGAGCTGCTTTAGCTCATGATTTCCTAAGGGCAAAAGAGCCTGAAAAATGCTCCTTCATCAAGAAGTCAAGGCTCTCCTGCACCGAGCTGGGCCTTGTGTTCCTTCTTCTGATCTTTCACTGCTCCTGAAGGTCACAGGTGACCTGAAAGGAGGAGCAACACCTTTACAGACCAAAGCTGGCAGGACACAGATTTGTGGTGAAGTCAGATCTATTAAACAGAGTCAGCCACCACCCATCACATAATGACAAGTGGATGAGCTTTGGCATCAAAATAACAAGGCAATGTTTTCTTATATGGCAGAAAAAGAAACACAGGAGCCTGAAATAGCTCCTGTTTTATGCTCTGCTGCTACACATGGAAATGTACAAACCAGATAAAAATTATTGCATTTGCTTTATCTGAGAAGCTGCATTTCCCCCATAGGGACCCTAATTCCATGATCCAAGCTACACCAACCATCTTCCCATGTAAACAAGAAGTGCATTTGACTTTCTTTTCTGCTCAGCATTTCTTCTTCTTCTTCCTGTAAGACATTCTGCGTGCCCAGTACATATATCCCCTTTGATTTCACCAGTTACACTTGACACTAGAACACACTCATCTCTAAAAATAATTTGTAGCTGACAGTTTTTATTTAAAGCCATTATGACGATGACCTCTAGCACTGCTGTAGTTAATGGCCTATAAGCATTTCCATTACAAACCCCAATTTCCAGGTGCTTCAGCATATCTGTGTAGCTGTAAAACCTCTCTCCAAGGCTAAAATGTGGTGCTCAGAGCTTCAGGGAGTTGGGGAAGAAAATGTTTTACAAATTTGAAAAGTTAAGAGTGCAAAACTTCCAGAAGTTAATAGTTTCTGACCTTTCCGGGATGAAAAAAACCCCCAGCTTAGTTCTATCAGCTGTTGGCACACAGGCTACAAAAGCAAACCCAGGAATCAGGCTGCTGCCTGAGGATGTTTGCTAAGGATCTAATGGGAATGAAAATTCCTCCCCACTGGGGTGACAGCAGAGGGGTCCTGTGGGTGTTTCTGCTGTTCCCTCTGTGAGCACATGGCCTGGGAATCCAGCTTGCTTCCACCTCTTCTGTGGGATTCAGACTCAAGAATACCTGGTGAGCAGGAGACTTTGCTGAGCTTGTTTTCCAAATCATCCACATTTTTCTCTTTGAAATTCATTTAGAAACAGAATTTAGGCTGTACAAGGCAGAGCTGAGGATGATACTGAAGATGATACTCAGCCAACTTGTTCTGTCTGTGTAATCAGGATTACATGAGACACTGGGATGGTTTAGTGCTCTTAAGCCTGCAGAAATGTTTCCAGGAATGATCCAGGTTGTTTTATAGCTACTGCATCATCAACCAACCTGTCAGCTAAGCTCCAGCTGGAAATGTGCAGTGGGGTAAGAGCCTGACACCCTCTGAGAACATACAATCCAAGAGAAAATTCTCATTTGCTGGAAAAATAGAACAGACATGATTTAGTAACCACTGAAGCAGAACTATAGAACAGAGAATCACAGGAGTAAAAATAAAAACATATAAAGTTATTTTTACTGTCACTTACTGCAATTTAACATTTCTTTGTGTTATCTATTGCAGTGAGTGCTTGGACAGTGGATGCTTTTTCACTCTACATGCTCCTAGAAGCAAAAATCTGCTTTTAGAAGAGATACTGAGCCATAACCCTGACTCTATACCTGATGTACAAATTCTATAATAATTTCAATCCAGGTTTTAGGCAAAATAAGCACACAGTTCATGACAAGTTTACTCAGCTATCTGGTGTGATTACTGATGCAAATCAGGTGATTTTGTATGGTGTTACATAATTACCATTATTAGATTCTGTTCATCACTTGATGACTTGTTGCTCCTGCCATGAAATGTATGAAATGACTGCCCCAGCAGAGCACAGGCATTGCACCAGATAGGTTTGGAAATCAGCTTTTGACATAGTAGTTTTGACATAAAATATTGTTTCCTAATACCCCTTCTCTGATTTCTTGGCTCAATTTCCCAAGGAAATGGTGTTCTGAGTTTCTCTTGACTGTACATGCGTGCCAGTGATCCTTTTCTTTTCCCTTTTGTCCTAAAACTTTGGATTGTGTGTTATTAACCATATCTGCAGTCGGCTGTGAGGTCTCAAACATTTAAACTCCTGTTTTGTCAAAGAGTTCAGGTTAGAGAGACTCAAATGAGTGTCCTGAGAGGCTGCTGAGAACTCCACTGTGTTATTAAACAGCCAAGGACTTCCATGAGGAAGGAAGGTGGGAATGTTTGAACACAGAAGCAGTTTCACCCAGAGCCTGCACGTTATTAGAAATGGAACAATTCAACAGGCTTCATAATTTCAGCTGTTCACAAAATCGGCGTTGATAAATTAAGAAATATTGGATTTGGATTAAGATAGACAGAGAATTCTCAAGCTCTCAATGATGATAAAACGCTGGAAAACCTGTGACAGCTTGGTTTGTTCTGTTTTCAGTTTGCCCCCCGGGGTTTTATGGACACCACTGCAGCCAGGCCTGTCCCCAGTGTGTGCACAGCAATGGTCCCTGTCACCACGTGAACGGACACTGCGACTGCCTGCCCGGATTCTCCGGCCCCCTCTGCAACCAAGGTACCACCCCAGTGCCACCTCCCTTCCTCAGTGTCTGTGACTCTCCATCCCATGGTTCTTGCCTTTTTCCCTTCTTTCAGCAGTTCAGATCCCAAGAAAATCTTTACTTCCGAGGGAAAATGCAAACAGGTACTCAGTCACCCTCTTGTAAATACGATGTGCTCCTGGTTTCATAAATAAACCAGGTCTGCCACACTGGATGGAAATGACTGTGGAATGAGACACCTGCTGTAAATACATCAGCATCCAATGGCTTCATTTTTCTTACTGCTCAGCCTGTCCTCACCTGAATGTTGATGGCACCTTCATGTGATCTTTGCAGCAGGACAGGGAGGTACTGGTTAAGGTAAAGGCCAGCTCAGGTGCACAATCCCAAACACCCAGTTGTGCACAGAACCTGGCACTGTGCAGGACCTGGCTGGGAATAGCTAAAACCATGGACACAAGTGCAGGAGTCAGGAAAGTTTGCAGTGAGGCAGAGAAGTGAGTTCATTTTCACAGGTGAAGAGGAACTTCAGCTCCCCCAAACACCCAGCACCTTTCTGTACCTTCAAAAGTTCCACATTTAACTCCAGGTTTCATTTTCATCCTAGAAATACCCACAGAAATCACTCAGCCTTCTGCAGTCTCAGTTGCTGCATAGTGCAGAGGCTATTTTCTACAGATATTTAAAAGAGGTGATTTGTAGTGGCCACTGCCCCTGTGAAGTCACCATCCCTGCCAAAATTGAATGACACTTTCAGTGATCTGCTTTCCAGTAAGCTGGGATTGCAGGCAGCAGTTACCCAAAATCATTAAACATAGATTAACTATAACCATGGGTTTTTTCTCCCCATGTGCTGTATAGTCAACTAAACATTACACCAATTAATTTATTAAAATGAATGTATTTCAGTGAATTTGTCCATCTTATGTGAAATGTTACCCGGATTTCAAAGCATAAGCAGGTCTAATTATCCTCTTAAGAAAACTATTTTATTTTTGCTCAGATGTTCAGCACTTCTGGTTTTACTTTGAAATGTTGATCTATCCAGCAAATTAATCTTAAAATATTCATGTCCTAATTAAAATCAATTTGTGTTGCAGTTTGTCATAATGAGTTAACATGTAACTTTATTTTGTAGAAGGAAAAATGCTAATTAATTTTCCATTAGAAAAACGTGAAATGAAGATTTCACTTTGGAATTTTCATCTCCTTGTGCCATTGGCAGCAGGAACATTTTTCCACCAGCAGCATGTGCATGTGAGGAGCTGTGTAACCCCCAAAACTGCACAGGTTGACTCGGTTGTGCCAAGGATTCTGAGCTGCAAACAACTAAACAGCTGTTTTAGGAATATCTTTCACAATCACGGAGCAAGATGGGTTGATAATAACTTGTTATCCCTGCTAGAACACACCTGACATCCCACAGGGACTTTGGGAGTCCCACTTCAGAGCTTTTCTAGCTAATTAACATCCCAATCTGTGTTGTACAGTCAGGTTGCTGCTGAAGAAAGCAGCATTAGGCCTTGTTTTACAGCTCTCTAAAAATGATTGAGAAATTTAAAAAATGCTTGGATTTGGATCTCACATCTTCACAAGAGTCACTCTGTCAGTCCACAGCCAGCTTGTTTAAATTCGGGGGAAAAACCATTTTGTCATCCCTCTGTGCTGACATTCCAGAGCGCATCATCCTATTTCCCAGAGGCCAGAGGAGCTCCTGGGGGGGAACCCCTCTGCCAGTTCTGCCTTTGTGCACCAAAGCACCAAAGTGTGACCTGGTGCCTTTGCCAGCAGCTCTGTTTGATCACAGATCTTGCCCTGATCCATCAGAATTCCACATTGCAGAACAAATCAGCTCCTTCTGTAAGGAGGTCCTCTGAGAACTACAATTTTTGTACATACAAAGCCCAGCCTTCATCGAGGTGCTGTTGCCTATCTCCATCTCAAAGATGCCATAAAACAGTGCCTGGAGCTGCTTTATGCAGAGCACTGGAAGGGAATAATGGTGTGGCCTGTCCCAGAGCCTGGGTTGACAGATCAGTTCAGTTTTTGCTGTCTGTTACGGGAGGGCTCTGCTTTCCTTCTCTCTATGTATATTCTTTCCATCATGGCTGTGTATTGTGTTTAGTTTTATCTCTTTTCACTTAGAAACTGTTCTGTTTAGCACACAGTGTGAAAGCCAAACCCAACTTTATCCACTCCTACAGATAAGTCCATCGTCTATAGAAACACAAGCAGAAAACAATACTCTGCTGTAGTAAGAGCAGAGGATGGCATTGGCATAAAAGCCAATGAATCACAGCTCAGGATTTCAATCTGTGGCTGATTCACAGTCAGGATAGATTGAGGTCACCTGCAGAGACTACTTTTGAGAAAGTGAGAGAGGCTGAAGTGGTAAAACAGCTGCATAATTCAGGGAAGTGCCTTAATCACTTTTTTGACATCACTATTATTTACCAGGATACAAGTCCAGTTCCATTTGTTACACTCTTTGCAAAGATGGACTGTATGTTTTATCTTGTTTTGAAAATACATCTGTTTTTGTCAGGGAACACAGCCAATAAGAGCCCAGGAATGAAACATTTCATTCGTTACTGAGCAGAGCTTTCCATCAACTTTAACGTTAAAGATTTCCAATAATTTGGTGGGAGGCTGAAGATCTACATGTCTATTAGTTTTCTGTCACTGTGCTTAGGATGTGAGAAGATGACTCTGGAAAAAAATTTAGAGTTTCTTTTCTTCCAGCTTCACTTAGGTGGGCACACAGGCAGTGGTGCTGATTTGGTTGGGATGCAGCACATCTGTTAAATAGCTCTCAGTCAAACATATATAACATGCATATATATATATATATAATATATAATATAATATATATATATAATCCTTGGAAACCAGATCAGTCCCTTCCAGCCACTCACTTGTGGCTGCTACTCATTGATTTCTCTCAATTTTTTTCTGTTGTCTTCCTCTCTCAATAACCCCTCTTTGTTTTGTCTCTCCTCTTGCCATCCTTCCATACTGCCCTTCAATAATTGCAATCTTCTGACTATATTAGCTTCATTTTCCAGCAGAAAAATGGATTTTGAGATGATTTTTTCTTATTGTTTTCACTCCTGGGATACAAGCAAAATGGGCTCGAATACTTCCTGCCTTTTCCAGCTTTCCAGAGGAATTTTGCTTCATCAAAGAAAAAGCACTGTAATTAATTTTATCTCTAATTGCTAAATGTTGAGTCCTGTGATTTCCTCACATTCCTTTTGAAGAGCCTGCAGTAAACTGCCTTGTGTTTCCAGTGTGTCCCAGTGGGAAATTTGGGAAGAACTGTGCTGAGGTCTGTCAGTGCACCGAGAACGGGACCTGCAATCCCATCGATGGATCCTGCCAGTGCTTCCCGGGCTGGATAGGGATGGACTGCTCCCAGAGTAAGCACAGGGTTGTTTTTCCACCTCCACCTTCAAATATTGTGTTTTTGTGTTTGTTTAGTCCTTCTTGAAAGTTAAAGACAGATTCTGGGGAAAATCCCTGTTGTATCACAGCCAGTGCCTTGCTCTCTTTAGACTTGATTTCTTTTAATTAATCTAAGTTAGCTTTGGATTGAATTAGTTTCTGCATTTGGAGTTTGCAGAAGCCGTGACTGGCTTTTATTCCAGGAAAGGGAGGTCACAAGCTCTTATCAGAAAAGAAAGCTCCATGCTCCCTTTTAATTTCTAGCCGGATTCCTTTTTATTTATTTTTTTGAAATCATTTTCTTTCAGCTATTACATTTAGACATTATTAACCAGTAAATGTTTTCATGTACCAAATCCCTAGAATTGAGAAATTAGGCAGCTGAAATATTTCTATTAAATGTAATTTAATTGTAAAAGTCAATGTGGCCTTGTAGGGATGAAGGATTTCTTGCTGAAAATTGCCCAGGTAGAAGATTGGCATTTGCTGATCCCAAAGTGTCATTTCCTGAGAGCATCCCTTAATTGAAGCTAGATCACACAGGGAGGCAATATCCGATCATTCAGAAATGTTACTTCATATTCAGGATACAACTAGCATATTAGACAGCATTCCAGAGTAAAATATATTAAACTCCAAGTGATAAAGCAGGAATCGGATAAAAACAGACGGCTGTAATTTTGCTTTTATTGTGTGTCTTCCACAAGCAGAATATTGCTGTCATTCAAAAACAGGGGAAAAAAAAAAAAAAAAAGAAAAAAAAAGACAGAAAGCTGTACATATTCCTCATTATATTTAGCCATGTAATTGGGAAATGTCTGTTAGTCCCTGTTAACCTTGAAAAAAGATGGTTTTCCTTACAGAGCAAGGCAGGGCAGGTCAGCAGCACCTGTTTAGGAGGCAGGACCTGGCTGTGGGCGCTCTGTGTTTGGGTGAGCAGGGGGCACGTGGCTCTTTGCTCAGTTACTCCTTGCACACAAAAGGAACCTCTCCCAAGGTGACCCCTTCCCACTCCAGGCTCCCATGGACACCTGGCCTCCCCTCCTGGGCTATTTCTGTCCCTGCTCTCCTGTTAACCTGGAATGACCTGCACTTGGAGCTGCACAGGGCATAATTTTAGCTCCGACTCCAGAGCCAGTTCTGGATTCACTGACAGCCCCTGCAGCTCTGCCTTAGAAAGGCATTGGAAAAGTATTTCTGGTTGCTTATAGCACAAACACTTCAGGCCAAACCCTGCTCAGCTTTACATTGTGTGAGTCCAGTGACCTTTTGTTTGATTTACGTCATGGCAGGGTTTTTTTGGCCATTCATTCTGGCTTTAGAGGTGTCTGTCAAATGCCAGAAACTTCCATTTATCATCCATGGAAATAGGCCTGGTGTCTTTACTTTCAGGTTTCCTGGGAACCATGCCTTATTAATTCATGTCTTTAGCAGGAAGCAGTGGAAAGTGCTTTTTAAAGCAAAAATATAGTTGTTATATTGAAGGGCTATCATAATTTCAGATCTTTTAGTCTGGCACTAATAACTGTAACTTACTGCATTCATTTTTGGAGGGAGGCTTAAAATAACTTTTTAAAATGTATTAATATTGTACCTGTTGAAATATAAAATAGACCCGGAGATTTTAATTTAATATTAGCCCCAACAACAAAAGCAATCTGAATTTGTGGATGGGAATTCATACTGGAAGAAGTTTTCTTTACATTTTTACATGATTGGAGTAGCACTCTGTGCTTCAAATGAATGTGGTAATTTTAGTGGTTGATTGCATAGCAAAATAAACCTGAATAGATGGGCTTTATTATGCAAGAATTTCAGAATGTCAAAAAGAAAATTAAATTACCTCCATATCTTGCAACCCTGCCTAAACTGGCTTCGCAGGAAATGCCAGAGAGGCAGGGAGAGTGGCCAGAGCAGAGCAGGGTCGTGTTGAGGGTCATTGGTTCAGTGCAGCAAAGACCTGATCCTGCATCCAGCCTTACACAGAGAATCATGGAATCACAGAATCCTGGAATGGTTTGGGTTGGAAGGGACCTTAAACCCCATCCAGTCCCACCCTCTGCCATGGGCAGGGACACCTTCCACTGTCCAGGCTGCTCCAAGCCCTGTCCAGGCTGGTCTTGGACACTTGCAGGGCTCCAGGGGCAGCCCCAGCTTCTCTGGGCACCCTGTGCCAGGGCCTGCCCACCCTCACAGGGAACAATTCCTTCCCAATATCGCATCTGTCCCTGCCCTCTGCCAGTGGGAAGCCATTCCCTGTGTCCTGTCCCTCCACCCCTTGTCCTCAGTCCCTCTCCAGCTCTCCTGGAGCCCCTTTAGGTGCTGGAAGGGGCTCTGAGGTCTCCCTGGAGCCTTCTCCTCTCCAGGTGAACATTCCCAGCTCTCCCAGCCTGGCTCCAGAGCAGAAGAGCTCCAGCCCTGGGAGCATCTCCATGGCCTCCTCTGGACTCTCTCCAGCAGCTCCAAATCCTTCTGCTGTTGTTCCCCAGGGCTGGGGGCAGCTCTGCAGGTAGGGTCTCACCTGAGTGGGGCAGAGGGGCAGAATCCCCTCCACCAACCTGCTGGGACAAATCCCTATGCCAGGAAGGGGTTACAGGGTGGCACCAGGGCTTGAAGAGCAATTGGTGGCTTGGAAGGAGCAGTCACTGCCCAAGGAGGACCTGTCACTGTCCAGGAGTCACTGCCAAGCTCAGGATTGCGAGTTTCTGCCTTTGCTGGTGTCTTACAGGTTCTCCCTTTATTGTTGCTCCTCCACAGCACTAAAAAAGTATCATTGCTTTTTTTCTTTTTTTTAGTCAACTGACAATTTTTCTTTTTTCCATAGCTTGTCCCACTGGGTTTTGGGGCCCTGATTGCTTTCATTCATGCAACTGCCACAACGGAGCACTGTGCAGCCCCTACGATGGAGAATGTAGATGTACCCATGGCTGGACGGGGCTCTACTGCACTCAGCGTAAGCCTTTCAGAGACAGGGAATCTGTCAAAGTATGTGCTGCTACCTCGTGTCTCTTCCAAGTATTGCACTTTTCCCTGGAAAACCACATGCTCCTTACTCCTGATAACCTCACATCACCCCTAAGAAATAGTCCTGAAGCTTTCCAAGGTTTTTTATGCCCTTGGCACTCGGTAAAGGAGTGGAAAATCATTTAGATTATTGATTCATTGTTAGAATTTGCACAGTCAGTGTCCCTGCTTGGTAATGCCGCAGTATTTGTGGTCTGATTTAGGAAAATGTTAGCGATTTCTCACCCTAGTGCCAAATTACCACTATGAAAGAGGAGATCTAATTCTGGTGAGCCTTTTAAAAAGGTTCTTTTACTTGCAAGTAATTGTTTGATCCCTGGTCTTCCAGAGAGTTTCTGTTTAGCATCTTCTTTCGCTTCTTGAAAATGTAGTTTGTATAGATGGGTCAAGTTTTCTTCTGATACACTTAAGAGGCAATTCTGTAACGATGAGAAACATTACTTCAAGAAAATTGGCTGTCACAGTATCTCTGCATTTAGACCATCAAATAAATATCATTAAATATACAGAGGCTGAAAATCCATAGATTTATAAACCCACATACTTTGTGCTGATAACACATCTGAGTTTGGGTTTCAGCTTATTTCTTACTCTTTCCTTGTTCTCATTGCTGAAAGGTTGCCCAGCTGCTTTTTATGGAAAGAACTGCGCTAATGTGTGCCAGTGCCAGAACGGAGCTGATTGTGACCACATCACCGGGCAGTGCACGTGCAGGACAGGATTTACAGGCAAACAGTGTGAGCAGAGTAAGTACCAGTGACCTCAGACCTCTGAGAGAGGGGGGGTGTTTCAGAATTCTTGCACAAAATGGCTCTAAATGAGGTGTTGATGTCAGCAGGACAGTGACCCCGGGCACCTTAGATAATCCATAGGGAGGAGAGGGCACCTCTGGAAAACTGGGCAGTCTAAGCATAAAGAAATCCTGTGGATCCCTGCAAACTGGGCCTTTCATTCCCAGGCTAAAGTTAGGTGAGGGAAAGCAAATCACTGCACTCAGTGCTGACTGGATGGGGCTTTCCCAAACAGCTTGGACCTAATTAATGCAAACCCAACCCTAAAGCTGCCTCAGGCCTTGTTAATGCTGCTGAGAGCAGCAACCCCAAGTTTCCCAGTGCATGAAGACAGACAGAAGAGTTAAAAGGAATAAGTCCTTCCTGCTGGAATATTGGGGATATGTGGCTTTTCCACAGAAGTTATGATGTAGACATGGACCAAATAAAGATTCATCTTTACAGTGAAAGCAGATAAGGAAAATGAGGTTGTTTGCCATTTTGGAAAGGGTCCGTGTTTAGCTTGAGCAGTGAGCAAGTGTTTCCCAATGAACCTCAATTCCCTTGCAAGGGATCTGGAATGTCTTGCTGGAATTGTTGTCCATATCCCACTGGAATATTTAGCAGACTGTGCCAAATGGATTCTTGAAAGAGCACAGAATGAGGGTCATGGAAGCTGGATGTGCTGTAACTGAATAATTACTTGTTTGTGCAGTGCAGTAATTCACAAGGAAATCCTCCCACATTTACTGGGATTCTAAACACAGGTGAAATCCACCTCACCTTCCCCAGGCATTGATTCCACAGGGTTCCCTCACTTTTTTTGGCAGTAAGGTAATTCAGTAACATTCCTGCCAGATTTGCAAGGGAAGGCTTTTTAACTGCAGCTTGCTGTGTGGATCTTTATGGAATTATTTGTGCATGTAACTCAATTCATAAATGTGTTCTTGCACATGCATTCAGCAAAATGAATATCTCAGGGCCAAATTTGTGTGCTCCTGGGGGATTGCACATGGCACCACTGTAACTCTGTAAGTGGTCAACTTCCTGGAATTTGGGGACACCCTTCACTGCAGCCAAAATCAAAATAGGAAACTAAAGAATCCCACAAAGAACTGCACAATAGCAGATTTTATCTAAGGATCTAGTTTATAATTTGACCTCTGTTCAAAGCCTGAGGCTTTCTTTTCTATCCGAACTACAAATGTATTTATTTACTTGTTTTTCTACTGTTTAATCTAAAAGAATCTCTTCATTAGGACTCCTTCCTTCTCCAAATCCTGCTGAATGGGCAGTCACACTGCATTGCAGATGAAATGCCTAATTGCAGGCATCATTTCTGTGGTGCAGTCCCAAAATTTAGGCCTTATTCATTTTAAGTAGGCTGCAGGCTAATAAAAGAATGAGCATTAATTGTAATAATTTTATTTTTTTCTTTGTTTGAGTACCAACAGATTAAAGATACAATTTTAATACACACTGCAAATCAATAAACAGATACTGGCTGTGATTCTCTACTTAATAATAAATTTTGGCTACCAGAAGCTACTTTGAGTCTGACTTTGGGGAGGTGTTGTCATGCAATGAAAAACATTTGCAGTGACACACAAGGAGTCACATCTTGAACAATATATTCCACTGTATCATAGCAAGGGTGCATGTTTTCAGTAATGCAGCTTCTCCATGGAAATAAGTGGGATGTGACAGACATTGTTTCTTTCAATTTATTATTGAATCCTGCCTCCAGAAGTACAGTAAGCTGCCTACAGATTTATTGTAATAGCCCATCATGGTAATTGTATGAATAAATTTCTCAGCTGGACATTCAATCATTTTGTCTTTGATAGAAACACAAAGACAGGATAGAAATTCCTTCTATATTAGGAATCCTGACACAGAAGCAGAGCAAATCAAACCATTCAGATGCTCAGTTCTGAAATTCCACCTGCAATCTTTATTCACCTCCTGGCACTGGTAGGGATGAGTAGGAAAGCATGTGGGATTTGTTTGGTAAAGCCTTTTGGGTTCATAAAAAGGTTCATGAAAACTTTTCTTTGCAACTCCCCCCATGAAAAAATAACAGGTAGTTTGGTGAAGAATGCTGAGCTCTGTTGCTCTACAGCTTCTGAGCTCAAGCTCTGTTAAAGTCTGAATATTTGTAATATATATCAAGTCTTCTGAAGCCTTTGTACCTATCATTGATTTCATTGTATGAATTTTCCAGAAAGTTACAGCTTAATAAGTAACAAACTGCACATGGAATACATTTAGCTTCTGCTTTAAACTAATAATAATTTCACATTACGGTGTTATCCTAGAGATCCCAAAACCAGGATGACTTCTCTACTGAATTTCCCATGGCAAGTGTTGTGCCCATTCCCAAAACCAGTAGAATTCTTTCCAATGTTTTTCTTTGCCTCCCCAGAGTGCTCTCCAGGAACATTTGGTTATGGTTGCAAACAGCTGTGTGAGTGCATGAACAATGCAACGTGTGACCACGTCACAGGCACTTGCTACTGCAGTCCAGGCTTCAAGGGAATCCGATGTGATCAAGGTACAGTGGCATTCTCTCTATAAAACCCCTGTCTTCCTCTCTTTCTCCCCCTCTCCAATGATGTACTTGCCTTTAAAAAAAACAGTGTTTCAAAAATGAAATGCACGATTCAATTTACAGTGTGTTATGAATTACTTTTAACAGCCGCTCTTATGATGGAAGAATTAAACCCCTATACTAAAATTAGCCCTGCTCTTGGATCAGAGAGGCACTCAGTGGGAGCAATCATTGGAATTATTATTCTCCTTCTAATCATTATGGTCTTGCTGGCACTCTTTGTGTGGTATCGACGGAAACAGAAGCAGAAGGGCCATGACATGCCAAGTGTATCTTACACTCCAGCCATGAGGATGACTAATACAGATTACTCACTTTCTGGTAAGGGTCTTTTTATGTTAATCAAATCCAGACTCTCATTCCTGTCTCTTGGGGAAATACAAGTTTCTGTGATGTGTAACCTGTGTTACTGAGCCTCAAAAATAATGACACTTCCGTTCTTCCCTGGAATAGTGTGATCTTTATACACATAAATGGGACAGAAAAGCAAATATAAACTGATTTAAGCTGCTTTCTGTGTAGAAGTTGATATGGGATATACCTAGGCAGGAAATATGCTGCATGGAATTTTGAGTCTTGTGCATTCCTGTTGTGGTGCAGAGATGTTTTCCCTTTGTGAAACCTTGGAAAGACTTTATTTGTTTAAGAAATGGGATTGGCTGGGCCAGTCATAAGGTTTTGGTTTTTTTCTGTGTTGCAGCTGGTGATTTGGGTATCTGTTTGTTGTCACTCTCTGCTGTGTGCAGACCAGTCCTTGTCACATAGACAGCTGGTGGGAATCGTCTTCCCAGGAGCTGAGGAAAGCAGGAGAGAGCAAGAGGAAGGCTCTTCAGGATCAAAGCATTCTTCCTTCTTTCTGTCCTCTCCTACTGCTGTTGAGGACAGCTTTTCTTGACAGATTGGCTAAATTTTGGAGAATGTGATCTCCTTTTCAGCACTGTCATTCCTATTCATTCCTCTCTGGCCAATATCAGGGACAGTGCCAGGCAGGAGATGCCTTTACTTCCTTCTGGTTTCTCCACTGTCTCAGTGGGGGTGTTCTCGGGGTTTGCTGCCCTCTGACTCCTTCTCTTCCCTTTAAATGGCTGAACTTTTAAGTCCAAGTAAATACAGGCAGAGCACAGCAGCTCTGCTTCCCCAGGCCTGCAGTGCCTTTTTCTTTCTGCTTTCTCCTCTAAATGCACGAGGCCCCTTGGCTTCTCTGCTGTCTCAGGGTGGCACAGCTGGAAGCTTTTTATGGACTTCCCTGCCAAGGATGTGCCTGGAAGGAGCCTCTCCCATTAAGGCAATGACAGCAATGCCTGGCTGCAACTGGAACTTAATCACGGAGCTTCCTATGGCAGGGTGACTTCTGTCCTCGTGCCAGGGACAATTTCCTGCCATGGTGTGTCCCACACCAGGGGCTCTGTGCTGGACACCATTGACTAAATTCAGATTTAGACCGCTCAGTAGAGCATTCCTTCTTCTGATAGCTACAAGATGAGGGGAAAAGTTATTCTTAGATCTCCTCTCATTCCGTCTTATTTTTGAATTTTAGCTTTGCTGGCTCTTACTTAAGCTGCCCGTTTGGATAAGAAAGAGATGTTCTTCACATTCCTCTCAGGTGCAGCCACCTTTCCCAGAGCTCCTGATGCCATATGATACTTAAGTATATAAGAAACAAAAGTATTTTGGAGATGGCTCAATTCCTGGATACATCCTAAATAGCTGAGGGATCACATCTCTCATCTGCACCGAACCTGGGATCTCTTTTGGTCCTTGGGCTGGGACTTTAATTCTGGCCTCGTGGCATTGCTGCTCTGTGTCTGCTCAGTTTGTACAAACCCTGAATACCAAGTCCTCACAAACCCAAATAGCACCAGGTCAGGGGGGTTTCAGGGGCTTCTCTGGAAAGAAATTGGATAATGGTTCTTTCCTGTTCATCTCAGTCAGTGATGGGGATGCAGAGACCGGGCCTTTTCTTCTTCTTTCCTTCTTTGTGCAGTCCTTGTAGCAATAGAAATTGTATCACTCAGGAAGCTGCAGCAGAGCGGGGTCAGGCATCTCTTTCTGAAGGTCACAAGGACAGTTTTCCTCCTCCTCCCCCTTGGAAAAATCTGCCCTCTGAGCTTGCAGAGGAAGATTAAGGTAGAAACACACTGCTCCATCTTCAGCTCATTATAAATCGCCTGCAGGTACCAGCATTGTTTCAAGTTTGGGTTTTGCCCTTTTTAGAAGGGCATTTACAAATTCTAGACAAGAGCTTCTGAAAACTCACCTGCCAAATCCTGACTGTCCTCCAGTACATTCCTCCTACTGAGGCTTTCAGTAACTGCCCCAGCTTTGGCCTTACCAATGCTGCTTCACTTCCAGCGAGCAGAGAGGCAGGAAAAGGTGCTGCTGTGCACCTTCCTCAGCAGAAAGAGGAGAAGTGGATATTGAGGCAAGCTCACAGATAAGGAATGTGTGGCTGGCAAGGCAAACACGTGTGTGTCTGAGGGCACGTGTGCACCTGTGTGTAGCAGAGGATGCTGAAGGACAGCAGCAACACTGCAGAGAGGGAACAGGGATTCCAGCCTTCACCTGCAGGTTTGCTTGTGGATTAAGGGCAGAATACCATGTAGATGTCCTTGTCCAATGGATATAATCCCATGTAAACCCCTGTATTTTGGCAGGAATTCCACCTGGATAGCTGCAGCATCCAGTCCTCTGTGGGTTGTAACATTATGGCTCTCCTGAGCCACCAGTTGTTATTTTGCCTGTTTACTCTTATTTGGGTAATGGTGGTGTTGTTTCTGAACAGAGTCACAAACACAGATCCCAAGCTCCTGGAGGCACCAATTTCTTCCAGCACATTTATTTCTGGAGGATGTTTTTGGTCTTTACGTCCTCAGCTCTTGTGAGGCTGATAATCCGTCCACATGTGTGAGAGAGATTATGAGGAAGGGGAACCCCCTGGGCAGCCCTTGGACTCTTTTGCATTTGTGGATGAAGGATGTGGCAGCAAAACACACACTTTGCCCAGCAGCCAGAAGAGAAGAAACCACCCGTGCTGGAAGAGCTTATCCAAACACATGGATCTGAGAGCAAACTTTCCCAAATAAGCCTGAAATCAAAATGGTGCTCCCCAGCATGAGAGCAGTGCTCTACATCCAAAAAAGATTTTAAAGTGTGGGTTGTTTAGTTCAAGGAGATGGGGCCAGAAGGGAAAACTGTGTGGTAGTGCTGGAGAGCAGCAGAGATTTCTTAGTGGGACTTTCACAAAGACTTGGCTATGGGCTGAAGTGATGTTTGAGGTCTTGTCGAGGTCTTGGCAAATTTTCTGGTATGGGTGAATCCTCTACTGAGAGCCAAGAGCTAAGCAAAGCTTGCTACAAATAAAACATCATGGATCCTGAAGCCTAGACAAGACACTTCCAGAAATGATCTGCAGATGATGGGTGGTGGGAGGTGGCAGAGTGAACCCTCCTGTTTGGAGCCTTCAGCCGTCTCCCTGACACTGTGTGGGCAGAGAAGACCCACACAAGGAGGAGGAAGCAGTTCCATTTAGCAGTTGAGAAGTCTGGGTTTGTATTTACTGCAGAGTGCTCACTTATCCCCTTTTTTGTGGCTGGGCTTGTGCCCAGTTTCCACAATACTGTCCTGCAGGATGGGGACTGAAGCTCTCTGTGTCACCCCACAGCCCAGGCTCAGAGCAGGAACTCAGTCTAATTCCCTTTCCTTTAGGCATTTAAGTCTTTCCTTACTGTTCAGACCAGAAACAAATTCTCACCTTTGGGAAGAGAGAGATTTTTTTATGGGTTGGGGTTTTTTTTTGGGTTTTTTTGGGTTTTTTTGGGGGTTTTTTTGTTGGGTTTTTTTTTAAACAGGGATAGCATTAGATTTGAATTTGATGTATTTCCAGCCAGAAGTTACAAGAGCTTCATGAATAAATGTGTAGAAAATGGACTGTGCTATCAAGGTAAATCAGCCTGGGTGGCTACTTAAGTATCGACCAAAGGGAACTGTGTAGAAGGAGTAATTCTGAGTTCAGGGGGCTGCGTGCAAAGGGGGAAAGAAAAGATCTTGGGGGATGTGTACAAGCTCAGGGTCTTTAATTTAACACTGTGCTAAGTGGTACAGCAGTCTGGTAGAGTTTTATTTCAGCTCATTTTGGGTGCAGAAAACAAGCTCCAGCCAGCCGAGCTGGGTGAGAACTCACATCGTCCCCGCTGGCTGCCGGTGACATCGGTGTGTGCCTCGGATCCCACAGCAGAGCCAGAGGGTCCTGGCACTGCCTTCCAACTCATCCCTGCCCCCAGCCAGTGGGTAAGGGAAAAGAGGAAGGCAGAGCTGACCCCACCAACACTCACTTTCAGAGCAGAAAGACACAGATCCAGGTGTCTGTGTTTAACTGGCACCGTGGGCTGGGAGGGAGGACGAGCCCTCGAGCCAAGCCCCCTGAGCAGGCTCAAGGCTGTGTGAGAGGAGCTCTGTGGGTGGTGGGCACACACTGACACGAGGGGCAGGTTCCAGAGACCCCAGGAGAGATGTGTTTCCTGTTGATTTGGTTAAAATGTCATGGAGTTGTAGCTGGGGGAGATGACAGAGCCCCGGCAGCCTGGCTGGAAGATGTTCAGTGCAAAGACTTCAGCTCTGGAATCACATCCTGATCTGAGATAATTTGTTAGCAGCAACTCTGGAAAACTGCTGGGACTCAAAGGCTCTGCACTTACCACAAAATAGAGCTGACCTCGAAAATACCTTTGTGTGTTTCAGCAGAAAAGAAGTGCTGGGTCAGAGCTGCACTTGCAGGAGCAGCTTCCCCCGAGCCCTGAGCCACAGCCCTTATGTAAGAGACACCCTGCAGACAAACCCACTTCTTGGAAACGGGATATTCTGCAGTAAATTAAGCTCAGTCTAGATCTCCACAAGATGTCAGCAAAGCAAAGTGCATGTTCAGAGTGAGGCAAACAGAGGGCAAGGAGAGGAGGGTGATGGTGACTGGAGATCCCAGGGCCAGCCAGGTCCCTGTCCTTCCTCACCCGCCGCTGCCAGCCTTCAGTAAAGGTGGTGATGGGCCCAAACAGCCACCTCAGCACTTCATCATCCTTTGACATGAAGGTGTTCCCCACAACCAACCTGTCTGCCTGCAGTTTGAGCCCTTGCCTTATTAAAGTCCATTCATTTGCTCCTTTCAGGGCCTCGTTGTTTAAAAATGATGCTGCTCCAGTTGAAATTTTCCATCCCTCCTCCTGATGGTACTTTGAAATGTGTACCCATTTGTTATGCAGCTGGAACCAGATTGGGATTGATGTTTTCATTAGAACTGCCAGTATAAATATGATGCCTTTCTTGGTAAATTATTCTGTTTGGTAAATGTGTTTATAACTTAAATTGAATACATAGATAAAATGTCTCGGAGCATACAATGTAACTGCCCAGGTTTGCCTTTCAGGGCTCCAGCTTTGGTTTTTAAAAAGCCTTTGCACACAATGTAAAACATTTTGGACTCCTTGCTACAGTTATAGCACTTCAATTTCAAACATTACTCCTGGTTTTGTAACAAAAAGGTTTCATTTGTTTTAACTGCAAGACTGCTCAGGAGCTCTTCCATAGGTTAAATTAAGGAGGCAGCTGTGTTGCAGCCCATGCATTTCCCAAGTTTTGCTTCATCTGCAAAGCAGCTGGACTGTCAGGAATGACTTTATTAACATCTTCAAGAAGATAACTCTGTATTTTTAAAATATTTTGTTTTCTTCTCTTATATTAATCCTAATAGTCAAGAGCTTCACATCACAATGCAGGACAGATTGCATCTGCAGATGTTTTAGAACACCCAGTACTCCAACAAAGATTTCTGAACTAGATTGTCTCTACCATGTTTTCAGTTTCTTAAGAAGTGTTGTGGCTTCCAAAGTATTTTGTGATGACTTGTTTTCTTCCCAGATATATCCCAAGGTAGCGGCAGTGTTCATTGTTTTTCCAATCCAAGCTACCACACTCTCTCATGTGGGGTGACTTCACGCTTCTTTCCCAGTAATCTGGATGGAAACAGCTCCTGTAAGGTAGATATTACCCCATCCCACTGCAGCAATGTTCTTATCAGTTCAAGGAAATCAACTAAAGCAATGTCTCTTGGGCCCTGCTCTCTGCCAGCATTATTTCAAACTCCAGGGTAGAATTCCTGACGTCTCAGACACAGAAAGGTTGGCTTTCCCTCCTCCCTGTCTCTTCCCAATCTCTGGGAATGGCAGCTGGAGCCTCATGCCTGTCTGGGTCAGCAAGGCTTGGTGTCTTAGCAACTCTGAGGTATGTTTGCTTCTCAGAAGAGATAAATAACTCCATAAATATAATTATCCATTAGCACAACACCAGTAAATCAATGAAGCATTAATCAGTAATCTCACTTTGCTGTTTCTTTGTTTCCCACATCAGTAGACACACAAATTCCCTGCTGACACAGACAAGCAGAAAGATGCAAGAAGGCACCTGGGGTGCTTTTGAGGACTGTCCTGACTCATCCAGGGACATTCTGGGAGCTCTGCTGTCACTCCTGGCTCCCCAGCAGAGCTGTTCCAACCCTATCGCTGGAACATCCAGGAGCACCTTCCTTATCATTTGTTGCAACTGATTCCCTCAGACCATTCATGAACAACGCTGTGACTCAATTCAGCACTTCAGCAGTAAATTTAGATATGGCCAATGGTAAAACAGCTCTTCCTTTGGAGCCTTAATAAGCCCAGGTGGGGCAAAGAAGAGGGAGCAGAGGAAAAAGGAAATGCAGTTGATTTCATCAAGGTTGTCAGCTTTAAAAATGATGGTATTTCAGGCTATGTCACCTTAATCCCAATGTAACTCTTCACTGGAATGCCATAAGAACAAGATTAATGCAAAAAAGACAGTATTGTACAGGACAGGCAAAAATACCTCTACATGTGCTCCACTAAGTCATTTCTTGGTTGTTAAAAGAAAATCTCATTAAAATGTAATAAAAAGGCTGGCTCCAGAGATTTCTCAGAGAAATGTTTAGACAGATGTGTAAATATGTTTTTTGATGTAGATGGTCCCCTTGCATCATGAATTTTTCCTCCTCAAATTGAAAGTGCAAACGCTCATAATGCCAAATATAGGATGAGTGTCCATCTGGACCACTAATCCTTTTGCAGAAATTTAAATGAATTCAGAAAAGGTCAAAGCCAGCACCTATCCTGGCTTCCCAGCCTGCAGCACCATCTTCTCACAGAACTACTTCAAAAATTAAGCTGCTGGAAAGGTTTAATCCCCAAGTGGTGCTTTGGGACTCGCCTGGAAGCTGCTCCCCCTGCTGCAGCTCTGGCCGTTGTAGTCAGTCAGGTTGTCCTGATAATCACTGAAAGACCAATAGAACTGGTATTTTCAGGGCATTTATCAAAATATATGGCCTGATATTTCCTTTAGATCTCCCACCATCTCACTTATTAATGAGAATGCATTGCAGTGCTGAATAGCTGAGGATGGCCAAAAATACACTTTGTCTGCCTGCAGCTCTGCAGCCAAGGAAGACAAAGGAGCATATAAAGCCCTAATAGCTGCCTTAACGAGTTCATTTCCAAATCAGTTTGCCTGGTGCCATTCCCACTTTCTGCAGAGAAATGTGCACAAGTTGTACTTGGAGGATTCATTTCTTTATAGTGCCAGCTGGGGTCACAAAGGAACCAGCACAGATGCAAAGTGGAAAAAAAACGGCAGAGGAATCTGTGAAGAGCTGAGCCAGAGCTGGGGATGTGTTTCCCTCCCTGTGCTCCAAGGAGATGAGGCCTGGAGGCGCTGGGCTGGAGCCGTTCCTCTCTCAGAGCCGGGGCAAAGCACAAAGGCAGGACAGCTGGGAGCCCTGCTCCAGTCTGAGGAGGGTTGAGGAGAGTTTTCTCTCCTGTGCTTCCCCACCCTTCTCTCTGTTCTTTCTGTGTCTTTTGGCTTTTCTCCCCTCTTTTCTTGGTGATCTCTCCACTCTATTTTCTTTTTTTTTTTCCTCATGTCTCTTCTCCTCTTCTCTTTTCTCCCCCAGCTCTCTACACATATAATTCCTATTTCCTTCCTGCTCTCCTCTCCCATCCCTCTCCCATCTCCAGGATCCCTGGCTGGGGGCTCCCAGCACTGTGTACTGACCCTGCTGCAGTTCCCAGGGTGGCACCTCTGGAGGGAAGGAGGTGGGTGAGGCTTTAGCAGGAGCTAAAGGGCCCAGCACAGCACTGGGGACAGTTTGTGACACGGATCTGTCTGCACAGGATGGGAGCAGGGCCAGGCTTCAGCAGGGAAAGGATCTCACCTCCTCACTCCCCCTCTGCCACAGACATTTGGCCACTGCTCAGGTCCTGAAGGTGAATTATTGAAGCTGCTGAGAGACAAGGACCAGTGGAGGCATTAAACCCTCCCCAGGGTGTTTGGGGCTGGGTGGTTGTGCCAGTGGAGCACAGACTGGAACACGGGCAGAGGAAAACAAGTGGGAGGATAAGGGGAAGCCTACGAGAAGAGACTGAAAAAGGCTTGGCTGCTTTTATCTGGCAAAATGAATGCTGAGGGGGAGCATGATTGCCATCTATAAATACAGCAAGGTAAACACGAGGAGGGAGGAGAGCTATTTAAGTGAGATGACAGAGCTGGCTCGAGAACAAATGAGGATGAACTGGCCAGGAATGCATTGAAGCTGGAAATTAGATTTCTACCATCAGATCAGTGAGATTTTGGAATAGCTTCCCAGGAAGACTAATGGGACAAAGAAATCTGATTACTGTTAAAATGGAGCTTGATCAGCTCTCTGAGGGATTATGTGCCTGGGTGTTTGCAGTGAAAGGCAGCTGGACACAGGGAGTGGGTGATCCAAGCCCTTCCAGTCCTGTCCCCAGGCCTGTGCCAGATGCAGCAGGAGCTTCTAGGGCTGATCTTCATCTCTGTGCAAGGTCCTCGAGAATGGATCTGCAGCTCTGAGGTTCAGGAGGAGGCTCCAGCATCTCAGTGCAGGTTTTTAACTCCCAGCACCTGCCACAAGTAACTGCCCTCCCCACAGGAGTGAACTTGGCAAGTCAGCTCAGGAGAAGTGCTGGAGCCACTGGAGTCAAGAGATATTTTACTGTGAGTTTAACTGAAGCCAAACCTTGACCTTTCTTCTACAACTAGGTTTGGCCTTTTTTCTCATGACATGTGCAGCACCAACCAGTAATGATGCTGCAAGTTGCCGAGCAGTATCAGACATGAACTCAGGTGAACTTTTGCCACAGAATTACAGCTTCAAAAATTTCCAGAGCAGATAAATAGAGATATACACTTACCTCCATACCTGACTCTTCACATCAGAGCTCTCCCTGCTGAGCCAAAGGCCAGAATTCAGATGCTGAGGACCTGTTTTGCTCAGAGGGTGTTTCGCAGGACCATTCACAGAACCACTCTCAATGGGGCTTCAGTGCCAGCTTTGTGTCTGAGTTTTTGAATTGTGCATGAAGTGAAAAAAGATCTCACTTTCACCAAGTGCTGCAAAGTTTGTGAAAAATCCTCTGTGTAAAGGATGAGGCTGTTGCACTGGTCACAAGCAAATGGAGGATTCTCACCTTGAGCTTTTGCAAAGCTCATAATTCCGTCCTCACTCCCTTCCAGCATCGCAGCAAAAGTCCAGGTGTTGGTTTCTACAGACATCATAAAAATCAATTGCTATTAGATGTCCTGAATTTTTAAAGCCAGCAGTTTCACATCTATTAAAGCAAGTTCTAAATTCTACCAAAGACTTCACATAAAATTAGAAACTGCTAAACAGAGGTCACTGGAAATGGTCTGACTGGATGTCACCCAGCTAATAAAAATGAATTCAGTACAGAAAGCATCATTAAAGTACCTTTGGCTAAAACTTGCTCAAGAAAAAGGAGGACTGCAAATACAGAATGGCTGCAGAACCTTCAGGATGGGCATCTAAAACTGAGCAGCACAAGCTTGGACCAGGGAGATCTAAAGTCAGTAGTCAGGGAAATAAATGGCAAATTATTGATTGCTCTCCTGGAGGATAAATGTGTGATGGAATTCCTGCCAGCACTTCTTTGCCTAATCACCATGGACTTAAACACCTGGGCAGTGACAAATGGCTGGTGGTGATCAAGTGGCCACTGTCATCTATCCAGTTATTTCAGACAGGCAGATAATGACTTTGCTTTACTCAGGCTGGTATCTTGTTGATCTTAAAGGAAAACTTGCCAGATACGAGGTAGTTTTAACCAAATTGCTAAAATTACCAGCCTGGAATTTAAATGGATAAATTTACTATGAAGGATTTCTTCCTCCAGAAAAGCAATTTTGCTTCACAGTAAAAATTGAAGTATTTTCTATCTTAAAAAAAAAAAAAAAGTTAACAAATTACAGTGTGTTAAGAAATGATAGTAGCACAAAGAGACAGCTATAATCACATTTCTTTCTAATTGCTGCATTCAGAAAAACTTAGAAATGTCCCAAAATCATTTCATTAAAAAAAATCAATTCTAGCCCATAGCTCTTCATGCCAAATTTTAGGTTTGTGAGCTGATTTATAAATCCTGCAAACCCACAGCTTTTAATAGAAACCCCAAGACTTTAATAAATGTGCTCTAAGTGGCGCAGCTGGGTTGAAAAATCAGCATTTGTATTCTGGCTGCAAGTTCTGAAGAGAAGAACGAAGCCGTGGGCTCTGCTGAGGAGAACTGATGGTGCCAAGGGTCGAATTCCTCCCAGTGGCCACATTCCAAATGGATCTGCCCTTCATCCCCCTGCCACTGCTGGGTTGTCCAACTGCTCCATCCAATCCTCCATCCTTCCTTCCATCCCTCCATCCCTCCATCCATCCATCCATTCCCCCATCCATCCATCCATCCCTCCATCCATCCATCCATCCATCCATCCATCCATCCCTCCCTCCATCCTCCATCCATCCATGGATCCACCCATCCCTCCAGCCATCCATCCATCCATCCATCCATCCATCCATCCATCCATCCATCCCTTCATCCATCCATCCACCCATCCCTCCCTCCCTCCATCCTCCATCCATCCATGGATCCACCCATCCCTCCATCCATCCATCCATCCATCCATCCATCCATCCATCCATCCATCCATCCATCCATCCATCCATCCATCCCTCCATCCATCCATCCATCCATCCATCCATCCATCCATCCATCCCTTCATCCATCCATCCACCCATCCATCCATCCCTCCATCCATTCCCCCATCCATCCATCCATCCATCCATCCATCCATCCCTCCATCCATCCATCATCCATCCATCCACCCACCCACCCATTCATCCCTCCTTCCCTGCCTCTGCTGTCACTGTTTCCATTCCCAGTTTGGGGAAGCACAAGGAGCTACTGGATCATCCAGAAATGACTCCTGGGCTCTCCAGGCTTCCTCAGTGCCCAGGGAAAGCAGGAGTACTGTGGGCACAGGGACAACACAGGGATGCTGCACCCCGAGGTGGGGTGGCAGTGGCACTGAGGGCTGTGGATGGGTGCAAATGCCTTTGGAATGTGGCTGCAGGTGCTGGGCCCCAGCCTAATAAGACAGCTAAGCAAAAAGTAATGATAGATCAGGAAAAATGAAATGTTGTGGTAATTTTGAATACTTTCTTTCAATTTTAAACCCCTTTTTGTTAAGCATTTTCTTGTAAATGCAGTAAAATAGCAGAGCTGAATGCTCCCAAGCACAGCAGGAGGCTTCCCAGTCTGGAAGCAGACACAGGAGGGCAGTGATGGCTTCATAACTTTTCAGAAGCAAGATTGGAATTTGTTCTTGAACTGACATTTCCTCAGGCCCAGCTGTATTCCAGCAGGTGTGACTTTCATGGGAAAAATGTGAGGTGGAAAACTCAGCAGTTTTAGCACCTACAGCGATTCCCAGACCCTCCCTGCAGGGCTCAGCTGGTGCCCACTCATCCCTGGAGCCCCTTCTGCTGTGTCCCAGCCCAGTGGGGCCGTGCACCCCAAAGCAGAGCCCCCTCTCCTCTCACTGCAGGCTCTGGGAGGTGCTGTCCCAGCAGCAGCAGCTCCTGGAGGGCAGCCCTGGACTCTCCTCCTCGCTGGCAGATCTGCACGGGCCTTTGTGCTCCATCATTGCCAAAGTGATTTTCCTTGAATTGAGAGAACTCGTGTCCCCCTGCACCTCCTGTCAGTGACCCCACAGCTCTCAGCAGATCCCAGAGCTCCAGGCAGTGCATGCTGCTGTAGGGGGGTTTGATCCATCCATCTCCATGGGATATTTTGGAGCGGGTCGCTCCACATCCTCAGGCATCCGAGTCGTGGTTCCGAAGGAAATCCTGTTTTTTCCAGCATGTTTGTGTTCATGGCTTGGTGAAGTGACTTTCCTTTGTGATTTTCCCTAATGCTAGTGAACAGCTGTCCAACTCACACAGATGAAGGGCTGAGATGGTGAGGCCAAGGCAGGAGTCAGCTCCCATTTTTATTCCTGACATCCTTGGGCTGTAGTCTGGGGTGGGAACTGTCTGTCTCTTCCAGCATTAACCCATTATCATACTTTTTGAACAGCTCAGTAACAAAATCCTTGACAGAGAAACTGCAGACTGGAGACCCTACAGCTATCTGAATGAACTAGGTCAGTAATTTTTAAACACTTTAATCACTTTAGTAGACTTTAGAGCAATTCCAAATCCAAATAAACCTTTCATAAAGGCATTAACAATAATGAGGAATATTGGTGTATTCTTTATTTCACAATCAGAATTGCCAGTAGTGAAAAAGATGAAGAATTAAAAATGGTTTCCTTTACCACAAACCACAGACTGGGAAACCAGAGTCAATATTCATTTTAGTCTCCCTTCCAAGGTTGCTCTGTTGAATCACTATCATCTACCCTATAAATGTTTTTTTAAGGACTAACTCAGGACATTAAAAATTCAAATTTGGCTCTTTATTTTTTCCTTTCATGCTTAATAAAGTTTAGCACTAAATACTGGCATCTTGATGAAGGTGTGGAGCCTGTGTGGGAGCTGGGGTGTGCAGTGCTCCGTTATCTCCCAGTAAATCATTCCGTGGCAATTCTGAACCACCAGCCAGTGCAACCAAGCCAAGAGTGAAGTTTAATTGCCTGTTCTGAGTTTATTCTCCCTGGCTTGAGTTTTAACAGGATTTTTAGCAGCTCTTAGCTCAAATCCTGCCCAGATTTAGTGCTTTGGATGCTATTTGTTTTCCTATCTGAGCACTCGGAGTTTGGCCGAAAGCATTTGCCCTTTTCTTTCCTGGGATTAGTAACATCTCACTGGAAATATGCAGGAGGAGGGAAAGTGCAGCATTAAGGGGTATTATGGGATTTTTAAGGTCAACTATCTCACAGCTCACATGGCAAAGGAATGAGCATAGGGCAGCACCAGGCATCACATCCTGCCACTGCCCCAGTCCCACACCGTGCCTCGCTCCAAAGAGAACTCTGCCCTGCATCAGGAAAATCACAAACCTGTCAAGCTTCAGTGCAAAATCTTTTCATCCTTAAAACCATCAACGTTTTCTGTGGAGTAAGCTGCAGAACCACTCTCGTGCTTATCTGTGTGTGACATGGAGGGGGCTGTGTGAGGGTTTCCAAATGCTTCTCAAACCAAGTTAATTTTCCTTTTACCATTTTGCTGCTTTTTTTGCACACTATTTGCTTTATTTGTGTTTAACTTGTGCTGTGCTGAGTTCCCCATGTGCCACCTCTTTCCTGCGTCCATGCATTTTATTTTACCAGCAGAAACGATGCTAAATGTCTCTGCAGCAAGAATGATCTAGAAGTGATAAATACTTTAGCTAAGTGGCCTCCAGCAAAACACTCCCTTTTTTTCCCATAGCATTTCGCATACAAGATAACTTTTTCTTTCTTTTTTCAAACTAATTGTTGAAAATTAGATCTTTTTTTCTTTCTTTTCAGTACCAGAATTAATGCCTGCTCATGCTAACTTTCATAATGCTGAATCTTTGCTCAGATCAAGGCTGTTTTTATATGACAATAAAAAGTTTTCATTTCTTGGTATTACTGTTGTGCAGTAAAAGCTGCAGGTTCCTCACAGGAAAATTTCAGAAGAAAGTTAAAGTCTTCAACTTTGAATTATAAACATAAAATAAAAGTCTAATAAGGTCACACAGAGAACCTTGACCTTCAAACTTCATCAAGCATGGAAGTACCACAGTTTAAAATGTGTTCCACCTTCTCATCCTACGATCAGCCTTAGTTTTATAACATAGATGCTCCAACTCATGTGCTGGAAGAGCAGCCAAGCCTTGGGCAGGGCTGGATTCAGTTAAAAGTAAAATAGCAGTGGACCACTGCCCAGCTCCTCTGCTGTGACCCCATGAAGAGTCATGGAGAGCAGATGTGTGAGTGAGCCAAGAAAAGAAAGGGAAATGGAAGAGAAATGGAAGAGAAATTTGGAATGGATGGAAACTCTCCACTGGTTCCTCAGCCAGCGACTCCTGCGCCTGCAGCAGCGATCCCAAAGGATGGGACCCAGCAGATGAGGAGCACCAGGCTCCCAAAAATGTCTGTAGCCCTGTTAGAAACTTCAGGTGTCCTAAATATGAATTTCAGCTGGGGAAAGGAAATTGTAAGAATATCCACACCAAAATTAACTTGAACGCTCATCTCCTAAAACCTGCAGTGATAAGGATTTTCTTAATTGCAGTGGATCTCACCGGACTGCAGGTGCTTTACCTGTTTTGCAGGATTTGGTTTGCCAGGTTCGTGTTCTTTCCAAGTGGGAAATGCAAGGACAAAGGCTGTGCTTTTACTGCTGCACATTTGCTTGTGAGCTTCAAATTCCAGGCTTTTTCAGAGAGCTGATTGTGTCTGCTCAGTGGAATCAGAGTCTGGGGAGGAGCACAAGTAATCCCCATGAACGTGGGCTTGAGACATCAGAGTTTGGGGACTCTGTGGTGCCAAGAAGAGGTGGCTTTGTCACCTTCCTGTGTGTCACTGCCTGCCCAAGGCAGCCTGGTCCTTGCATTTGCTCTGTCTCGTGTTGCAGAACTGGAATTGTTTGCCCTGTGAGTAATCCCTCTTGCTCTGGTCCAGTCTGCACTGAGCAGTGGCAGAGCCCAGCTTCCAGCTCCCATCCCAAGCAGGTCAAAGCTCCTAAACCACTGACCTGAACTCAGGAACGGTTCTTGTCTCTTTGCTGGAGCACTGGGCACAGCAGCTGCAGGCAGGGCTGGGTTTATCTGTGAATTTTTTTAACAGCAGTCCTGAGCACAGACACTAAAGTGGGATTTGCAGCACATCGGGAGTGACTCAAAGCTGCATTTATTCCAGAGAACCAAAGACTATAAGTTTGATTCACAGCTGACTTCACTTTTTTCTCAAAGCTAAAAGGTGTGGAAAACTATTCCCAGCTGAGACTCTGATTTCACCCCAGCAGATAATTTAGCTTCCAACTTAAACCTGGACTTTCCTGAAGTGCCAGATCCCTGGCCTGTTTGGGACTTTTTCAAATTAACAACTTCTGCAGTTTAAAAAATAATTGTATCCATTATTCATTTCACCTCCCAAGGAACTCAGTGAATACAAAAAAATGGGTCATAAACCCACAGTATTATAACAGATAAAAGAGAAAACTAAAGGCAGAATTACAGGGAATAGGTTGGGAAGGGCTTTGAGGGGTTGTGTGGCCCTCCCAGGGGCAATGCATCTCCCCAGGGTCCCCTTTGTCCCATGCCACTGCCTCTCCATGGGGACAGCCCCTTCTCCTGGGACCCAGCTGGGAGCTCTCCAGCTGCTCCTCCAGCCTTGCTCCATGGGGTGAGCCCCAGATACTGCTGGGACACTGCTGCCCTTGGAGATTTGCTCAGCCCTGGCAGGAGGAGGACGTGTGGTCCCCAGGGGTGGCCTTGGGGAGCTCCACTGCTGGGACAGGGAGCCCCAGCCCTGTGGGCGTGGGCCAAGGGATGAACTGGCTCCATCCTCGCTGCAACCCTGCCCGAGCACAACACGGCAGGGAAAGAGCACAGAGCCCATCCTGCTCTGGGGCAGAGCTGCCCAAACCTCGACTCTGCCTTGCCCTCTGCAAGGGCAAGACTCCCAGGGTGAGTCTGGGAATTGGCTCAGCACCAGTGGTGCAAAACAAAGCAGAAGATGCTGGGATGGACTGGGGGGTCACTCGTGGCCAGAAGAGCCCCCTCACAGAGAGCCAGTTGGGTGCCACAAGCCCCTTTCCTGTGCCCTGGGATGGGCACTGAGAACCAGAACAAAGGGTTGGTTTGTCTTTGATGTGCCACTAATACAATTATTGTCTAATTTAGTCATTTCCCTTATTTAGCAAAAAAAAAAAAA